>JAWWMU010000001.1:40169708-40200722 GCA_035048155.1 Cinnycerthia olivascens
TTTTTCTTTAGTTTTTTTTTTTTTTTTTTTTTTTTTTTTTTGCTTGCTCTTGCCTTTTTTTTTGGAATCCTCATCTGAGTGCACATACCGAATAAGAAGTTTATCCCTGTTGTCAAAAATCAATAAATATTAACTAAGGTATTAAATATTGATGAGTTCAAAATCAATGAAAGTATCAAGGAACAATACATTTTGCTGTGCATCAAAACAAGACATAGACCCAGTATTTTTTTTCCCTGGTATATATGCAGATATTGCTAAATTCACTATAACTGTGTGCATTTGAAGAGAAAAACTGATGAGTTATGCTTTGCTACATATATTGACCATCATAATCATATTTCTGTGTTGATGCACCTAATTTGAACTTTCTACTTAAATTAATGAATTGCATTACTTATTTTTTTGAATGAAAATTCTAAAGAAGTGAAATTAAAACCACTGAAAAAGAAATAATGGCCCTTCTCTTTTGTAAAGGCAGCATTAAATTAGATAAAGTTCATTGTTATGACTTAGGATTCAGTGAATTATCATGACAAGAGAAATGTATTTCCAGGACCTGTTATTAACCATTACTCATGAGCTAAAAGAACAGAGATAGTTTCAGCTGGTTTCAGCCACTCAAGAAATATGCTTCCTATGTGCAATAATACAGAGTATTTCACAATAATTTTTTCTTTATATGACAACTTTAACATTATTTTTATATTTATTGTCTTTATTAATTTCTCTATATCCATACTTTCTGGGGCTTTGCTTACTGGAAAAAATTCAATAATGGTGAATGAAATACAAGTATGGGAAATATGATGCATGGGAAAATACATTTAGGAAGATAAGCATGAACAGAAACACACTAAAAGGCAACCTTGGCAAAGCTAAAGCAAAATTTGAGCAAAGCTGAATTCTAACCATTCTGGTCAAAAATGTCCTGATTCATCCAAGATGAGCAGTTGAAGACTTAAGGAAAAAGGTATAAGTCCTTTTATATTTAGAACTTCACCCATATCTCAGAATCAGCCTCCTTATTTTGGAGAAAGTACTTCACATTTGTCAGGAACAGCATTTATGACAGAGATGTGCAGCCACAGGAAGCCTAGAGGAGAGCCCAAACCAACCACTATAAAATATGGATGTGGCACTTTTGTCTATATTCTGCTTACAGGAGAGTCTGAATATTGACTCCCTCCTCAGAGCCTCTTTCCTCTATCCTGATCATCAGGACAAGAGTCAGACACTGTAGGAGACCATTTTGACTGAACACGGATTCCTGATGGAGGTCAAATTCATAAGAGAAACTCACATGGAAGCTTTGTCAGGAAATAGAAATGAGGACAGTCTACCAAGAAAGAATTGTTTGCAGCAATTCTTCAAGTGACTAATACCTGGTTACTCTGGGATCCTTTCAGAACAACAAAGTTGAGAGAAAATACTTATTTGATATGGTTTTGCTCTTTTTTTTTTTTGAGTATGTCCAGGTTAGAAACCCAACTACATGTACAGGAATCCAGACCACAAGATGTATGGAAAAGAGGTAGCTGGCTTTTTTCAGCTGGAGAAGAGATTAGAAAGGGAATCTGACTGTTCTCTTCTCCTATCTGCAGGGAATTATAGAAAAAATGGAACAAGATTCTCTCAGTTGTGCATGATGAACAGACAAGAACCAACAACTGCAAGTCATAATAAAGAAAATTGCCACAAGGCATAAGGGAATAACTTTATAGACTAAATGTGACAGATCTCACAGAGGCTGTGAAATCTCCATCTCTGGAAATGTTGCAAACAGGTCTGGAAAAGCTGAGCAGTCTAATCAGACTCCATGCCTTGAACAGAAATTTAGATAATAGATGTAATTTCCACAGATCCCTTCCAACTTAATATTTTCTCTTTCTATGCCTCCAGCTTTGGATAAGGATATTAATTCCAATCCATTTTTCACTCCTAAGAGTGTCCAATTACTGTCTTCCAGTTAGTCTTTGAGTCTAAAAAAATAATTCATCTATCTCAAAAGGAGCAAGAACATAAGCCAGGTTGGGAGGGAATAAAACAAACACTGCAGTACAACAAACCTCAGACTTCTCCAATGGATGGAAGCCTTATGTATGAAGTTTAAGCTGTGGATCACATAATTGAGATGACTTGCTGTTAACTCAATGGATTTGAAAATGGTGCATCAGAGAGGACATGACTGGGTACAGACACATTATCAAAGAAGCCCCATGGCTCTAAGTTTTTGCTGGAGGAAAAGTCAATAGTGACACAAGGACCTGGGACCAAAGAGGTAAAAATGGTACCATTTTCACTGTAAAAAGTATGGATACTCCAGCTGCGAAAAGAATGGGCAGGCAAAGTCTGTGCATGTATGAAGATTTTTAACCATTAGTGGGAATGGACAAACTGTGAAAAGAACTAGCAGAATCTGTAACTGACCAGGGAAAGAGTCATGCTGAGAATAGCTTGAAAAGTGAAATGTGATACAGGCTTTCCAAGGAAGGAGATTGGAACAAGAATTGGAAAGAAATTTAAATAAGTGTCAATCTTCATGTCAAAGGCTCTATTAATCACCCAATGAGAAATGAAGTAAAGGTCTGATGAATTTACCAATCCTCCAGCATCAATAGCAGTGCATGAGACATACTTGAAAGCATTTTTGCACCCCTTTCTTAAGTCTTTGGTACAGGTTTT
Organism: Cinnycerthia olivascens; assembly: GCA_035048155.1. NCBI lineage: Eukaryota > Metazoa > Chordata > Aves > Passeriformes > Certhiidae > Cinnycerthia > Cinnycerthia olivascens. Next base: position 40,172,394 of record JAWWMU010000001.1, read on the forward strand.
GTTTAAATTAAGTTATACATGGATTCAACTCTGGAGCCTATAACAGAAGTACATGGACCACTAGGACTGAGTCCAGAGGAGGGCCACAAGGTTTATTGGAAGGATGGAGCACTTCTTGTATGAGGAAAGGCTGAGAGAGTTGGAGCTGTTCCACCTGGAGAGGAGAAAGCTTCAGGGAGACCTTACAGTACCTCACTGAGCTACAAGAAACCTGGAGAGGGACTTCTAACAAGGACATGTAGTGATGCTACAAGGGCTAATGTTTTTCAACGGAAAGAGAGTATCTTTATTAGCTATTAGGAAGAAATTCTTTACTCTGAGGGTGGTGAGACACAGGCACAAGTTGCCCAGAGAAGCTGTGTAAGCCCCATTCAGCATTTTCAAATTCTGATTCTCAAGCCATATCCAGCTGCAAAGCAGGTAGCAGGAGAGAGCCGCCTATGGCAATACTAATGGCGGTGCCCTGTTTATTAAGTGTTGAAATGTCTTTTCCATCCTGAGAGAGTTTGTATTTTATATTTGAAGCATATGGAAGTTTATGTCCTCTCATAATTTTTACACTGTACTAGAGCCATTCAGAGACTTTTTTTTTTTTTTAAATTCATCCTACCTTTAATTATAAAAAAAGTCTTGTTTGATATCGGAAAATTTTTGTGTCTGTTCCCCAGGTTAAGTGAATGCCACAGAAACACTATTGTGTTCTAAAACTTCTGCACCTGCCACTTTTCTATGTGTTTTTTATTGTTGTTGCTGTAATTTTTGTTGTTGTTTTTGAATATTCTCATGATGCTAGAAAAAGTTGTCAAGAAGAGAGACTTTTTCTGTGCAGTCATTTTTTAATCTTGGGCCTTGCACTCCCCAGTTCACAATGCATGGATGTAAAAGGGTAAATTCTTCACAAACATCAAACTGTCACAAAATGTTCCTTGTTTTGGAATATGGAAAGTAGCCACCAGCTACCTTTGTTTTATCAGTGTTTCCTCCTTTTTTAAACTTGAATTTCAAAAAAAAGGCTTGAAACTGTGAAATCACTTCTTTAATTTGTTTTCTAGCTTCCTCTGTCTGAATAAACATGTCAATCACTCCCAGATCCTCTATCTTACATAGGGCTGGGAAAAGAACAAATAAAAGATGTTTCTCTCTTCTCTCATCAGCTTCCTCTGTTTTCTTGAGTCCTAGTCCACAGGGTCTGTTTGGAAAGAAATTAAGAGTCTTGACATCAGCTTTTTAAAGATCTGAACCTTTTTAAAATAATTGCTCCCCAGGCTTCATGTAGGAAACATTTTACCTTAGCAGAAAACTGACTGAGATCAGTGCTTGTCATCATAATGCTAGATTCATAGAAAGCTTTGGATTGAAGGAAGCTTGCAGATCACCCATCTTTTCTACTATGAGCAGGGGCACCTTCCACTTGACCAGATTGCTCAGAGCACCATCCAACCTGGCACTGAACAATTCCAGGGATGTGGCAGCCACAACTTCTCTGGGCAACCTGTGCTAGTTTCTCATCACTCTCACAGTGAAGAAATAATAGTTTATTTTATTAAGTGATACTTAAATTAACTCCAGTGATGTTAATTTTGTTTTCTCATGAGCCCAGAAGAGAGCTAAAAAAAAAAAAAAGGAAAATGAGAGATAAATCAGACAGGTAGACTTTTGTGGTCTGGCTTGCTCGGTGATTAATTTCTCTATGCATTTTCCAGGTTCAAATGGAGTATTCTGGTCAATGTCATTCTTTCATGCAGCAGCATATTTTTTCATGAATTATGTATTTGCACAAAGTACCTATGAGTCATGAGTGGTGTGCTTAGTAGTCAGCTGCTTCTTTTTCCTATAAACTGGATAATATGTAAATGAAACAAAGACTGTAAAATTTCATCATCAATCTGTTTGGCTGTAGTTTATGGCTCCTCTACTATTCATGTGTATTTATCTTTGCTAGTTTCTTACTCATCTTCTTGCGTGCAGGTTTTATTGCATCAGGTTCCCTTTCCAGGTCCTTATGCAGCACTATTAAGCTTTCAGTTCAGAACTGCTTACAAGGTAAAACTCCACTTCACATAGAGATTTCCTTCAGTGAGACACGCTCGTAGTGCTTCATTTTCCCCTGCAAGAAGTCAGAGGGGGAAATGGAAGACTTTAATTCCTTTTTAGAGAAATGACTCGAAGATAATATGATTAACAACTACTTACAGAACACACTTTACACTGTAATATAATATTTTTACACCAAAAGATATCTGTGTCCATTAACAAATATTAGCTGACTTGTTCCCTTTCCAGATCCATATGTTGACTTCTATTAATTTTGTTTCCATTGGAAATGTAAAATATAGTTTGTGTTATAGAAGCTCTAATTAACACATGATGTTGAGACTACAGGCCTTTTTTCTTTTCTTTAATCTTCTTGAGCTTTCACTATAACTTCAGGTTAGTATGTAACTTGTTTACTTCTGTCTGTAAAACTCATTTCATGTCAAATAATAAATATACATATTAGAAACTGAAAGAAACAACTTACAATCTGAAAAAAGAAAATTTGAAGTCAATGTGGGTTAAGAGCAGGTTAGGCAAAGGGGGTATTTTATTCATTTTTGGTGCCTATAACCTTAGGAACTGCAAGGAAGTTGCAAATCCACATTTCCAAGTCTACACTTGCAACTTCACTATGTTCAGTGATGACAGTGGACTGGAAAGAGCAGCTGTTCCAGGGTTGTGTCTAATAAATCGTTGTAACAGAGGGATACAAGACAAATAGCGTAAAGGATGGGGTCTTGTTCCAGTATCTGAAGTGTGACAATCCATGTGTTCCACAATGTTTTGATAACTCAGTGGTCTCCATAAGTGTCTGATTCTAGGCTGTAGAAACCCATTATAGCAATGGATTTCATAAATCCACTTTATGGCAAACTAAACCTATCTTTTTTACCAGCTTTGTATTTCCTACTCCAGCTTTGTATTTCCTACTCCATAAGCTTCATTGTTCTATAAGACAAGGGTGAAGAAGCAGCTGAAGCTCCTTTGGTGTTCTATGTTTAGTATTCCATTCAGAAACAAACAGTTTTGGTAAATAGATGCAGGAATTTCTAACTTCAAAGTGAAAGATTCTCCCAAAATGACTTCCCTTTGTGCTCAAGTACATCCAAGAAAAATTAAGTTGAAAAGAAAAACATGTAAACATAACACATCAAAACAACTTATTCTGCTGATAGACTTGAATCAGACTATTAAACTAAATTTCCCTTTGGTTCAATGGGCACAGGTGGCACCTGATGACTGCAGGTCACGCTGCCAGAGGAGGTGTGTACCCTGAAGCTTTTGTGTTGCAGGTGGACAACAGCACTTTCCTCACCTTCCCAGCAAAATGGCACAGCAATGCCTCCCGTTGCCCAAAGAACAAATGTTCTTTTGCACATTCTATTATGCTTTGTACTTGAATTAAAAATCAGTTGAAGTTGCTTGACTGTGAGCAACATCAAGACAAGAGCATCTTGCTGGCGATAAAACAGCATGTGGAGCACTGTTGGAAATCCCTCCACCCCACTGTGAGCCTTTCTGAGAAGCTCCTTTACTGGCCTCCTACATTAAGACTGCCAATTATTTTTCCAGTAAAGGCTAGTTTTAGTGTTACCTTCTGTAAGGGGAAGCCACAAGACTCCTTTCAATAAGCCACAGAGCAGGTTTAATGCACCTTTTCTTTTCTGTCACTATCAATAGGAGCTGACTCCAGTAAAGGCCTAACTTGCTGTCATTCAGACATTACTGGCTGGGTCCCATTCACTCTTTGTGGTTCCTGAGGTGTCATTCACCACGCAAGGGAACCTGAGGCTCATCTATCACTTTGATGTTGCTCTGCTGTTATAATTGCGCAGATGACTCATCCTGGACTGTAACAAAATCTTCCAAGATAGTTAATGGGAACAATAAGGACTAAAAGACATTGGCTGCTGCTCACTCAGTGGAAAGTTTCACTTTGTTGTTATGCTGGGTAGGACACTGGGTTCTGGCTGCCTCCTGTTCTTGATATGAAAGCCTAAGCATTCAACCAGGATGGACCAACGCACTGGGTTTGGGATGAATCTCAGATCCTGAAATCAAGAAATGGGTTCCAACAAGACTTTGTCCATGATTCACTTACACTTGCTAAATCTTTTCATTTGAAGCTACTTCCTGAGCTTTCTAATCACTATACATTTACATAAAGTCATCCATCTTAAGTCTTAATTGATCTCAGCTATGTTTAGAAAATTGTGGGGGCCATTAAACCATTTAATCAAATGTTTGATACAGGAATTTTTGGTTGGGTACTGGAGCTTATATGAAGAGTCATCTGTCTGGTAGCTCTAAAATATAGGGAAATTCTGGTATGGTTCTGCATGAAGAAATTCCTATTGCTTAGTATGTGGCTCCAGTTGACCATCTGGATATTGCAAATTTCTTTTCTGAGGTTTTCTGTTTGTAATAACTGTGACCTTTTTGTCTCCCATTGGTGCCAGGCATATGAAGTATTTGTGCTATCATATCCAACTTAAAGGCAAGTAAAACCTCACTGGGGCTTGCTCTAAAGTCTACTTTTCTACCCAAATCAACTGAGCTGATACAGCCACAAGAAAATATGGTGCATAGAACTGTGGCAGAATCTGTATTACCTCTGAGATCCTAAACAATTAAATAGATCAGTTAGGCTATTGAAGACCATATCCCTGAGGCAGTCTATCACTTTTTCTTCCATTTATGTGATGACTTTTACTTCAGGCTGATGGTCAGGAAGCCTGAAGAGATGATACTGCAATGGCTGCTTATCTCTCTCTTCAGTGGGTCTTTCAGGATGGCTGAACAAAGGCTTGTCACAAGGAAAATAAAACTTTTCTTGTTATTAGAAAATAACAAGAAACTGTTCTTGTGATTAGAAAATGTGAGCGTAAAATTAAACCTGAGACTGAAAAAGCCAAACACAAACTTTTAACAGACTATACTTGCAGCAACTTAATTTTTCTCCATATTGCATGTTAAAAAGCACCCAAAGAGTTAATGTACATTTTTCAAAGCAACCATTACAGGCAAAGTTTTAACACTTTTTCCTTATTCAATCTGCTAAAACATTCACCTGAAACACATTCAGCTTGTTATATCTCTCTGCCTTGCAATTTGCTCAGTATATTTTTTTCCTGCTAATTTTGTATTGTTCCTCTTTACTGAGATATGAAAGAGACCTATCAGCAGAAACAATTATTGTAGCTTTTCCTTCCAACTTCAGAATGTAATTGTTATTTTTTGATTTGTTTGGGTGCTATGGAAACTCTTAATTGACTTTTAATTAATAGCCAAGCTAGATACAGCTGAATTTTGTTTAACTGGCATATATACTTTAAGGATTTACAAACCACCACCAACCCACTTCAAACTGTTCTTGAGCACGCTGAAGATTATGCAGAGTTATTCAGACAAAGGAAAGCTAAGAAGGGCAAAAGTTGCAGTCATATGCTTCCTAGGAACTTATCAAACAAAAACAAAGTCTATTTTAAAAAAGCCAAGGTTATTCCTTTGCCCAGGCTAATCTGTTGTGCTCTGACAGATCAAAACTTGAAGGTACAAACACAGTTTTGGAATAGAGAACTGCTGTGAGCCATGAATTTGCAGAAGTGGAGCTGGCAAAGAGGGGAAGGTGGGCAGGCTGGGCTTAGCTTTAGATGTGTGTTTTTAGACTACGTTCCTCACTTTCAGTTTCTTTGTTAAAACAGAATCTGTAGCCATGGAATTTTTGCATAAAGGACATTGCTTCAAAGATTTGCATAATTTACATTCCTCTCCCTCTGATCTTCCTGTTGGCTGCTTTCAAAGAAATCCATAATAAATTATCACTGGACTAACCAGGAAAAGGCAAGGATGCCAATGCTAAATTTTGACATTTACATTATCTCCTATATTTCATCCTTATAGTCAGTGATCTTAAATAATTTCAAAAATTTTCATATAGACTACCTATAAAATTGTACCCATAAAGCAAGTATGGAAATACTTATGCATTCAGAAGCTGTCACCTTCTATTCAGGATACTGGATCCAGACTTCCAGAAAAATTCATCTGCATAAGCCTGTTCCCTCCTGCCTTTTTGTTTCAGAAGCCATCAGACATAGATAAATGGGTAAAGCAAGGGCTTGCAGGTTTGGACCACATGATGAGTATTCAACTGTTACGTGATGGGCTTGAGTAGAGGCACCTGACCAGTTTGATAGAAAGAGCTTTGTCACCTTGATTTAAAGAGCTTCTTATGGCTAATGACAATGTGCACCAAGAGCACACAAAGTTACACAACCCCATATTATTTTTTTTGGATGGTGCAAAATTAAGTACTTCTGAATAGTGTTAGTCACAAGCAAATGCTCCCTGTTAGTATAGTTACTCAGCCAGAGCAAACTGAATTTGCAAGAGAAATTTATGAGAGCTCTACTCCCATTTAGAGGATCTGAGTGGATGACTAGAAAACTCTTTGCACTTGGGGACCTCTCCCTCTAAGTTGCACACGGCCGTATGGTGGCTCAGCAGCACAATGCAGGACCAAGGACTCTAGTTCACACACTTCCTGTGTCCTCTTTTCTTCAACCCTATAGTTCCCTATCACTTTTAACTCTAGTCCAGTATCTCAAATGCATTTTGGTTCACAGAACTCTTAGGAACTGAAAAGAGTCTAGGCAATATTTGTGGAGTCCAATGTAGTATGCAAAAAGACAAGGAGTTTTATCATGCCTTGAAAAGTCATTCTGATGACTAGAAATTTCTTTTTCAACCTTCGTGGAAAGGGAAATCAGATGTACTAACTTTTATGAAATGATCAGAGTTTTTTTGATGGTAGCATTTCAGATGTGTTTGTTATTATCAAAGGATCAGGATAGCCAGCTGATATCTTGTATTTTCTACACTATTTTAAATGCTTTCATTACATAGGTCAGGTTAATCTGCTAGTGAATGAATATTAATACAGCTTGATGTCATCATTTGGGGTATCAATTTTGATTTCATGACATGCCAATTTCCCTGGAATTACTCTCAATTTAAACAGGTGAAAAAAGAAACCAGAATGAGTCAAAAGTTTATGAATCAAAGAGATTTTCTTTGATTTTGATAGGACATGCTTATATATTCATAGGCAGAATTGGTTGTGCAGCAATCATCTGGCATTTTGCAGCTCTCACACTACTTGAATACAGAAAATGAGAAAGAAGTTTCAGAAACTCAAATAGGTCTCATTACGAAGTGATGCATGAACACTCTCGTGTGCACAGCCTGCAGCACCTAGGAGATATGAAAAATTAAGAGTGGCATAAAATTAACACAGAGCTTGCTGTTCCTGTATCTCTTTGGATGTAATTTAATGATTAATTCTCCTGAGAATAGACTGTGTCAACTGATCAATGCAAATGAAAGCTGTTGAGTGGCTAATACCTGCAGTGATGGTTTGAAAAGTGGATGGAGCTAAAAAGACTTAAGCATCAGAAGTAAAACTTGTATTACATTAAGAGACACTTTTTGCTTCACTCTAAGGAAGCCTAGTGTGCCTGTGGAAAACAGGAAGCACTGCAAACAGATATCTTGTGTAACCCAGGTTAAGTCTATACAGTGTGATGGGACCAGGTTGAGTATGCCTTCATATCTTCTGTAAACTTTCTTATCCATTATCTCCTGTGAAAATGTAGTTTTCTGTACTTATCCCAATATATTTTCTCTCTATCTTGTTTCTGAGAGCCTGGAATTCTCAATTTAAACTTAAAGGAAGATATAATAAAGATCTTGGTATCTAAATATCTTTCACTGATGTGTTGAGAGATACACAGCAAGTAACTTAACCTTCCTGTCTAAAAATATCTGCATGGTTTTTTGTATTTGTACTTCACAGTGCTCTTTAAAGAATTTCTTCTTCAGTAAACTTGCATATACAATGTCATCATGATGCATATTGACTTGAAATGCTAAAAAATTAGGCACACTGGTGGCCTTCATTTAATGAAAAAAAAACCCCAAGCAACCAAAGCCTAACAAAATAAATGGAGGTTCAAATGTGGCATTAAGAAGCATTTCTTTACCGAGAGGGTGGAGAAACACTGGAACAGGCTTCCTGGAGAGGTGATTGATCCCCAAGCCATTAAGAACCATATGAAGAATGGCCATAATAATGTGCTTTTATTTTTGGTCATTTTATTTTAGCTCTGAAGTAGTCAGGTAGTTGATCCAGATGATATTGTCAAGATCTCTTGCAATTGGAACTATTCCATTCCATTCTATTTTATGAACGTCATTCAAGGTCAGATTCTGATCTTTTGTTCTGGATTGCTGATCTTAAGTTGATCTGAGAGGTCTTGGTGAATCTTCATTAGGAAATTGTCTTGATAAATATTGCATTATTGATCACTGTTGCTCTTGTCCTTTATTAGTTTGTCTCTGTCAGTTGATGCTACTCTCTATCTCCAGCTGCTTATGTCTCATTCCACTGTTTTCTATTTTTCTTCTGTGGTCTTTATAAATTTCACTGTTCCACATTTCATACTTTTCCATTTATTTCCTTACATTCATTTCACGGACCATTACTTGCATAAGTTTTCAAATGACCCTATGGATTAAAATCTCACTGGATGAAGATTGGCAGTAAACCATACTCATTCAGAAAGTCTTATCAGATATTATCAACTTATAACACCCCTTATTTTCTGAAAAAGCCTTCCTCATTTTTAGACCTTTAATAAAAAACTCCATTCTCTATTTTATTATGCTCAAGAGACTGAGGGTGAGTTTAAAATAAACTGTAAAGATGAAATAGAATTAAGAGCAGAAGATGTACAAGACCTTTTGACTGAGGGTATATACCCACTCAAGGGCAAAAAGAAGAGGACAATATGGTGTGGTATAGTGTGGTGTGGTATATAATTATCTCATAAAAAATCTGTTCTGTTGAGAAATGGCATCTTGTTGATGTCAGCTTTGTCATAAATACTGAGATTTCTCCTAAACTGGGCAACCTACTGAGAAAGCTGAAAGGATTGCCTGGTGCATGTTTCCTTCTTGCTACAAGAACATTGTGCAACCATCATAAGCATTGAGGTGTCATTTATGGTGGAATTATCAGGGCAAGTTAAAATATACTACCTTGAGCTCAGTGACCTCATTAGCTGTAAGCTGTAAGCTTGTTTGACTTATATTTGGCTACACATATAAATTGAGATAAAACTCTCTGACCTCATGGGATGGGCAGTGCCACAGCAGCACTATATGATCCTTTGTGAACTTCGTTGTTTCTTTCAATAGAGGAAGAACCGAAAGGGATTTTAAACACATCTAACCTTTTTTCAAAACTACCTTAGCAACATAATCTATGTGGGAATAATGTCTGGCACATGTGATTATTCCTGTTGGATGGGTCACTGAAGCACTTAACACAAATCTGCATCCAAAAAATCAATCCGATACTGCCTAACAGCTGCAAAGCAAATGGTGAGGCTAGTCTTGGCAAAAATTACATGACAGGAAACCATAAAGAGCTCGTCTGATGCTCACAGCTGCTGCACCTTCTTCTGAAACTCTTTCCAAGAATTATTGTATTAGGAAGAACTGCAGACTTTATAATACTTTTTCTTCTTGCTCCAAATCCTTAGTTTAAATGATGTAAAAGTTGTTTCAGTTTAACAGTTATTTAAATAAGAAGCATAGACTGTGCTAGGTATTGCAGACTTAATCAGCAGCAAGACAGCTGTTATGAAAATTTATTTTTAATCCAAAATCTGGTTACTTTGTATGAAAAGCCCATATTTTTGTGTCCAGGATGACGAATCACATGCTTAGCCTGACAATAACTGTACTTTCACTGCAGGTGGAGGCAGCTTCTGGAAAAGGTCTGGCTGGAGGGAACTAGTCAAGACCACAGATCAAAGATTGAGAAGACATATGTCAATTCTTAAATTTACATGCCTGCTGTTCTGAGGTTGATGTGAGTGCCAAACAGTGCTTGATTTGAGGAGTCTGTTGCCATTTTAAACAAGCTAGGACAAACTGGGCTCAGCATCTTTATGATAACCTGGAAATGATGCCTAGAGATTTAATCTAGGCAACAGTCTCCCAACTACATGACTTCATTAGGTTCTCTGATCTGGTTGATGTTGATGAATGTTGTGGGTTTGGACTCTATATGCTCTAAGTCACATCAAAGGAAGAGGAGAGCCTGACAGTAGCTAGCTTGGTCTTCTCTTAGATGTCCTAGTGGTGCTCTAGTGGAAAAAAAAAAAAAAAAGCTTCTGAAATTGCAATGTCACACTGGATAAAGAGCAAAAAAAAAGCACCATTTTTACCCTTGGAAGTGTATATAAGGCACTAGCAAAAGATCTGAGCATTTGTAAAAGATTTGATGACATTTGATACAATGAGCCACTGAGCCAACCTGGATTTTGGAGCATCATTCTAAAACTGTCCTAGACCACAAACTTTTGTTCAGTTTTGAGACAGAGAGTTCTGTGCTGGTATATTTAGAACATACTTTTCCAGTAAAATAATAGCCCAATAGTAATTAAAATGAAAATTCACTTCCTCAAGTGAAGATTTAGAAATTATTATGGATTGTTTTTTAGTACCAAAATCCAATTTGAGAGTGTTCAAAATCCTTTGTATATTCTTTGATTTTTCACTAAAACTGTTTTTGAGTCCACATTGGCTCTTATACAACACTATCAAGGCTCTTTGAAGCTTCAGCTCAGCAGATATTTTTGACTATTTCAGCAAGTGATATCAACCACTCTAAGTAATGCTTGTAAACCACACTCAGCTATAAAACTCTTTTTACTTCCCTTGTTTCAGTCACTACCAGTAAGTAAAAACTGTATATGTGAGGAATTTTTTTGAAGGAGGGCCTACTTAAAGTACAGATAGTTTATGTTTTGGGGAACCAATTGTGTAAGTTTCATACACATTACTGGAAAGCATATACCCAAATATTCCCCTCAGCAGAAATTTTGGCAAGGTCCTACCAATTTATTATATCAGAAAATTTTAATTTGTTTGTACAGATTTACATTATGCTTACTTACATCATATTGCTAAATATTCTATGATCCTGCTATAAGTCATAAGAAGATAAAGGCCAGTTTTTGAGAAGTCTTCAATGTCTATGGAATTTTCTCATATTGTCTTTGGCTGGTATTTTGTTGGCTAAGTTTCCCTTGGCTTCAAAATAAATAAAAACAAGTTCTCATATTGCACAGAGAATTTGGGACCACTGAAATATAATGTTTATATGAATATAGTGAAAAGATTCATGCCAAAAATTTCTTTCAGACTTCCTGCTTTGGCTGCCTTTACAGTGTTGGGTGTGTTACATTTATGATCTTATAGAACCAAAAAACATATTAGATGCTTTCCAAAATGCCTCAGTTGGTGGTTATTCTGACTCCAAGACAAAAAAATAGGTTCTGATATTTACACCTGAGGATTTGAAATAATTTGAAATAATTCTTGTTGTATAAGGACCCAGTTGGTAGATTGCATATAAACTTATTGGTTTTATATAAAAAATTTCTTAGATTTTACTATTACAAAGATATAAACTCAAGAGCTAAATGTAGTTTGAAAAAGACAAGAAATATTTGTTTCTTCAGAGTTCTCTCTGAATATGTAGGCTTAAATTACGCTTTCTAAACAGCAGAGTGTTTGAGATTATTAAGAGAGGATGATACAAAATATTTACTTTAACTTTCATTTTGCTAACTACTTCATGCAGGAGTTCCAGTGTCAATCCAATTTTGCCCTCTGTATTTTCTGATCAAGGGTGATGTTATTGAGGAAGAGGTAGACTACTCAGCCAAGTGCATCTATGATGATCACAAATGTTTCCCAACAAAATTTGCAGTAATATCCAAAATATGTATTAATGATTGTCCTTTTATTCTGCAATACTCCAGCATATTCTTGTGTATGTTTATAACATTAATATACACTAGTGTATTAATGTTATATACTACACACTGAGTCTTCTTCCTTCTTTTATCTGAATATTCAACGTTATCTATTAAAAAGCATAAGATCAAAGTAGTTCTCTCTTGCAAGGTTTCAGTTCATCATAGGAGAGCTGCCTGGCCTATTTTAAGTCATTCATCAGAAGCACAGGAAAGATTCATCCTAACTAGCTGTAGACATCCCTACTAATAGCTATAGCTGAGTTTGTGTCTCTAGTGTGTTCATAATGACTGGAGGGAAATGGTAATCTGTGGTGTGCATCAGCTGATCCATTCTAGACATCTACTCAGGATAAAATCCATCAGAGAAACATTAGGCACCTTAATTTCTTCACTGATTATGAGAAGAGTCTAAGGTCACTACATATCTGAATTCAAGATATTGACATTCACTCAGACAACTCATTAGTCCCTTGGTGCATGTTGTCAGCTGATAATTTGTTCTACTGCTTAGGGCAGAGGAAAGTGGTTCTCAGGATGAACGTCTTCAGCAGACAGGCAAATGTCCCACACAGCATAAAACCCTGGTCTTTCAGAGCCATAGATGGATTGGGTTTGATCGACAAGGAGGGCTGAGAGAAGGGCTCTGGCTGGAGAAGTGTAAAAGCCAAAGATGTAAATGTCATTTCTAGCTTGATGTATGAGAAAATTGTCATCTGTCATACTTTGTGCTTGGCTTTGGATTTTCTTCAGTAACCCAAAGTAAGCATAACCATAATTTTCAGTGTATTGTGAATTTCCATTACCTTGTCTGACAGATCTAATTAGCATTTAGGTAAAAGCAGCCTGACATCTGAAATATGCCAAGCACCTAAAGCTTCTTCACATTTCAGTGGTTCTTGTTAACCAGTCTCTAATAGCCAGGCAAAGAAGAGACTTAAGGACTAACTTTAGCCACTGAAGGCAGAGCCTGGGCCACAAGAATCCATAGCATTTCTAAACTAATATAGCTGTCTGGGATGAGAGATATTAAGTGACCATAATCAGAACTGATGCAGAAGTCTGGGGCTTTAAGACAGACTTGGTCAGCTTTCTGGCCTTTAACAATGGAAACTCTTATTCACATTTTCCAGCATATATGTCTCTAAGACCAGAACTATTAATCTGTAAGAACTGTAACCATGGAACTATAAAGGTTACCAGACCTGTAGTATAATATGGTATCATACTTTAAAAAAATTAACAAAAACTTTCTTGGACTAATATAGAACTTAAAAAATGCAAATTATTTACAGCTGAATTTTGCAGACCCATTGTCTTCCACAGAATCTGGAAGCAGATCTTGCACAAGTCTAGAATATAGGTTTACTTAAGTGTTTACAAGTGTCTCAATGCATCCCTCAGAAGCATTGCTATAATAAGGATGAATAATAGATATGCATTTCATGAGGAATTTCTATGAGCTTATAAGAGAATTTTTTCATCCCTTCTTACCAGTGTCCTATTCACGATGAGTACAGTGTGCTTTAACATGGCCTCAGGGAAGAGTCTATTTGTGGTTCATTAATAAGGATTGTTTTCCAAAGAGCTATCTGTTATATAATTACAAAGAACTCTGAAAAATGACCTCACAGTGTCTGTGGTGGGGTTGTTCAAAGCTTCCTGATGGCATGAGAACAGATGAGAACATCTGTGCAGTCCTAGCTTCTCGCCTAATTAGGCAGCTCTTGTATATTTGCTTTTTCTTAAACCATACAAACACTTTTTGCAATTTCGTTCTCTCATTTATAGTCTATTGGGTGTAGGGATGAGATGTAAATTACTGCAGTTAACCCTTTCTCTTTCTGCATACAGATAATATTTCTCCTTTTATGTGTCTGAGAGTAGCATGCTGGGTATTTTCTGGTGGACCTTGGGATATAACTGTGCTGGATATATCATTAAGGGGAATAATATGAGAAGAGCAGCAGCTGAGAGGCAAAACTTTTCTTTTGACATTTGCATCATATCTGAGAAAAGGAGGCATGACAGCCCTTAGGTTGGGCAGGAGCCTGCTCAGTAGGCAGGTGAGCAGGGTGCACCCTACTGATCTTCACTGGCATAAAGCACTCCCCCATATGTGTAAGGTGCTGGATTCCTTCATCACTCTGTGAAATATTAATGCCAATATAAACTCATCCAGCCTACTGTGAAAGGGGAGTTCTGTTTGTAATGGGCTTTGAGCTTTCGGAACACAAGGTGCCCCAGCAAACACAAAATATATGATGGCTTTGGCACTGAATTATATATCTAGCTGGATAAGGGAAAGAACCCTGCTGGAGCCTGCATATTGCTTCCAAATACTCATTTTTATATGTGTTTTCCAGGAGTATTTATTGTTTTAAAATTCCTTGTAGAGGTTTAAAGAACAAGGAGGTGACCAGGTCTAGCAGAAATGTTGTTTCTTCTAGAATGTGACAGGATTATACGAAAAGGGGAAAGCCCATCTTCTTCCTAGCATTCCTCCGATCTCAGTGTAGTTCTTAGTAATGGAACATCAACACAAATACCACCCAACTGTTTTTCCTTTCACAGCTCTGTAAAACAAATCCTTAATAATAGACTCTTTACAGATAATCTCATAACTTGTACTGCACTGCTCCATAGCAAACATTATTAAATACTATTGCAGGCTATGCTCTGGGTAATTACTGCATGAGTAGGAAAGCCATTATTAAACCTTCTTATATAAATTTATATATAGGGGCTTATATATATAAATTCCTATATAAATTTATATATTATAGGGGCTTAATAGATGGTTAATAGATATTCCAATAAACAATGAATTATTACAGAGCTTATCAGGTCATTATTTTGCCAACTTCATGTATTTATGTACATGATGCACTTTTAACCATTTGGTACATGTGCAGCTTAGACCTGTTCCATGCTCTTAACATCTATTAATTATAATAAATAATTTTAAATGTTAATATTTTAATGATGTGTGTGTTTTAGCATATGAAAAATAGCCATTTCAGGTTTCTTAAAGGGAAAGAATAATTTAGTTATTGGTTGGTTGTATGTTCAATATGTTCAGCATCTAATTTAATTTTAGCTTCTCTTGGTTTATGCCATGATCTTTCCCTGACAGCTTTCCTTTGACAGTACCAATACTTGCAGTTGCTTGTTCATGTGTGAATACTATTTGATAAGTCTCTATATCCATATGCTGTCATTATTCCGTATAAAACAAACCCACCATCCTTTTCAGACAGAGGTAGAATCAGATCAGAGCTTTTCTTTTCACATGAAGATAAAGTAAAATGCTGAAGGACAGTATTGCTGTGTTTTGGGAGTTTTTGAACTGAGTTGATGAGGAAGCAATTAAAGACAGGAAAAAACAGTCCCACTGAATCCTTCTCATACAAATTACAGGAATTAGAAAAGCTTTTCCTATGTAGGAGCCTGTTTCAAAAGCTCTGAGCAGTGAGGAGTAAAAAAACCTGATTCATGAGCAATGCACAAAATGGACTAGTGTGAACAGGCATTCCAGGAGCTTGGAAACTGTGATTCACCTTTATTGTGCAAAAAGGGTTTTAGGAAGCTAGATGTCCAAGTCTTTCCAGATATATTCACAGAATGTGAGCAATAAAGAATTCTACTATGATTGCAAAATGTTAAATATTTCTCACTTACATTTCCTTCAGGGATTAAAGACCAGCTCTGCACCCTTCCTGATTGAGACAGAAGACACAAGTTTAAAAAGAAAGTTTAATTCCTTGCACAACGGAAGCAGAGAGGAAGGGATAGTGCTTTGTATTAATGACGACAGATAATTCTTCAATATGACATTTGGGGACTCAGATATGATTTGCTGAGAGTCAAAGTCAGGCAGCTGCCTCTGAAAGTGCCAATGCCCAGCCTGTCCCCAGGCTCAGGCAGACTCCCACCACCAGCGCTGCTGCTGCTGAGGATGTCACAGCTCTTGTACACGGCTTTGCAGGGCCCTCCACAGACACACAGGGAGGCTTGTGCAGCACCAGCCAGCACATCAGGTAGGATTTTACTCAGAAGACTGAGAGATGGAGTAGGGGGTGATAGAAATGGTTTTTAGCAATTTTCAGTGTAGCTAAGCCATGTGTAGGAGTCCATTTTGCCTTAGACAGCTTCCACAGGGCTATGAATTCTTGCTGCTTCTAGGGAAAAGATTAAGGAAGCTCCAGTGTATATATAAATATTACAAAAAATGTAGTAGATGCCTCTCTTCCCTTTCTCTACCACAGATGACTGTGGTTTAAACAGTGGTGAAAAGGTGTTCATGGGCACAGGAGATAAACTGACTTGTTAGTAGGGTTCCCAGTATGCTTTTCATTCTTGCCAGTACCCTCACCCACACTATGCCTGGATTTGACACAAGGGCTATTTCCAAGGGGCTGCCTGGATACAGCCACATGATCTTGGAACATCTGAGAGCTCAGTCTGTGGACACAAGCCCCTGTGGGTCTCAGGGCCAAAGAAAGACCCTGGGCACATTTAATTTACTCATACATGTTCACACTCTGTGCTTAACTGGTACATTAGTGAGTCAGGGCCCTCTGTAACATCTCAAGATGGGGAGGATGGAACAGACTGTCACCCTGGATGTCCCAGCTCCAGGTGGCTTTGGTAATGGGGCTGCTAGGGGACTATGCACGGCTGCATAGGTGGGATCCTCATCTGCCTCTTTATTCTCTCATTAGGGACTGTTTTTCTTGTTAGTCCCACTGTCAAGACATGATTGTGTAAGAGTAATGAAAGCAGAGAATAAAGCTCCTGACCATCATCATATTAGCACAAATCAATGAAAAGCTGATGAGCAAAATGTTTTGTGAAAGATGATATTGAATGCATTAATCTTGTTAAAGGGGAAATTAGATTCAACTTGTTGGAAAGCAGCGCAAAACCAGACATACAAGAAGTAATTCCTGGAAAAAGGTGGGGGGAGTCAAGGGGCAAAATGTCACACTGTGATACACAGAAAGGAATACAGTTGTGGCATTGATGTGGCACCGTATGATAGCACAGGGTTGTACCAGGGAGGACAGAGGTGGAGAATGCTGCAGCTACTGCTGTCCCCTCCAGCAGATGCACAATATGGGTGGAAGGGGCAGCTCTCCATGATAGGACCAGATTGCTTCAGTTCATGATTTCATCAGGGCCTTTGTGCATGGACATCTAGGAATCTCCAGTTTGAAGATTTTTAAAACCCAAAAATAGGAACTAAATCAATGTCTAGAGGGGAGCAGCACTAAGTATTCTTACATTGTTTAGTGCAAGGATCTCAACACCATGGAAACTCATCACCATTCAGAAACAGAGAGACTATATTTTTATATTCAGATATTTTCTTGAACAGACAGATAGCAAAATCTAGTCTCATCAACTAGCAAAATCTAAAACCCATTAACTCAGTACAACATTGCAAATAAGCACCCATTTATAATTCTAGTCCAACAAGTCATTTTTCAGTTTGTTTTAAACTTTTCCTTCTTCTTGTACACATGCTATTGGCAAAAAAAATTGATATGAAGTCAAGCCTATTTAATACAGGATACCCTATGCATGCTAAATAATGTTAATTGCAAACTATCTCTACAAGATTATTTAAAACCATAATTTTCTATTGCAATTTGTGCATTTGGCCTCCCCTGATTTGGGGCTGATCTGGGGACCTTGTATTCCCATGGCAAGACCCATTAAATAAGGGAAGATCATACCCAATGCTATTTCATTTGAAGGGTGAAATTCTTTCTAACTCTTATCAGAGTCCTAGGTAGTTAGCTTTCATTAGATTCTAAATTTACAGATACCTAAACTCAAGCGCTGTGACTGTCAACCATGTTAAAAAACAGAGGTCTTTATCCTAATAAAAGTTACAGAAGCCTACAAAATTTCTTGCAACTTTTGCTCGTAGCAGGAAAAAAAGCAGACAGCAGTCACCCGCTTCTGTCCTGCTACAAGAGTGGGAGAAAGTGTGTGGTAAAAGTGTTTATTTGTACAGCCCATGAAGAAAAGACTGACTTGTAATCTTCCACCACTGCCAGAGGTAGGCACAAGAAAGCCAATAAAGTCTAATGTTCTATTACTGCTGTAACTGCTGTTACTGCAGTAACCTCAAAGAACACCTGCCATGCTTTAGCACCTCACTGTGCCAGGCTCCTACTAATGCAGGACAAAGGATGATCCTTCCAACAGTTTTACCATTCAAAAGCATAATATAATATTCTTTCTTGCTAACACTCCCTAATCCATACTGGTCTGAGTCGCAATACAAGAGTGCACCTGAGACAAAGCAATCTCTTCAGCAATATGAATACTACCTGAATCTCTATTTTTTAATTTATTTTTGCTCACTGCTCTTCCAGCTCATGTGTCTGTGAGCTGCAAGGCTGTTTCTGTGTGCTGCTGCTGGAGGACTCATCCATTCCCAGTCATCTGTACTTCCTTCCATTCTCTTTGCTTGGTTTTTCAAATGTATCCTCCTAATGGTTCCCCATTTCTCCCAGATGAGTTTCACATTCTCAATTGAAACAGCTTCACCAGCATCTGGATGTTTCTGACATCTGGAAACTGGCAAAAATGTAGAGATTTAAACAATGCCATGTAGTTGCCTCTTACATTATAAGTAATTGTCGGCTCTGAAGGCCTTTTTTCAAGATAATCTGTGATGAGAGAATTTATACTGCATGTAATTAACTGGATTTGTTTTATGGAACTAAGCATAGACACTCAAAAAAAAGTACATTAGAAGTGATTCTGCTTCCACAGAAATGGGTCCATCTAGTGTGAAGAATTTAATTCACCTAGGAAAAGCACAGGTGTGTAGAAGGACATGAAATGACAGTGATGTAAAATATGGAGAAAAACATTCTGAGTTCAGTTAAGGGGTAATGTAATAGTGAAAAAAATCAAGTAAACAGAATACTTTGTGCACACAAAATATATTGCTTCAAATTAATAGCATAGCACAGACATAGATGACAATAAGCACAGCCATGTGTTTGTCTTTGTCATAACTGTGCATTGAATACTAAATTAACTCAAAACCCAAAACAATTCAGGGACATAGAATGCTTGTGTCTAAGTCATCAGTGCAGGAATGCTGGTGTAGAGCCAGAGTAATATAGTTAGAACCAGGGCATTGGTTAAATCAATTCTCCTGAGATGTTGCAGTTCTCATAAAGAAAATAATTTATTACTCTTGTGTGTAACCTTTCTCTATGGAAAGACAGAGAAATGCAGTGGAGTTGTAACCGAAGAAGATTTGATGCAGCGAAACTGTAGCCTGATCTCCTGTAGAATAAATTATAAAAAAAGAATTATAAACTCTCCCAAATATTGAAAGATAATGAAAGAAACAGTATCTGTTTCCCCTATTTGTCTTTCTTGTTCAGTTCTGATCATATTCATGTTTACTTTGCATTTAAACAACAATAATGTCAAGACCTTAAAAATGTAGGGTAGGCAGGCCATAGACAGTGCTGCCTCTCCTCCATTTGTGTAAACAGAATCTGGACCTCTGACAGCAGCAAGACAGAAAAACTATCTGGGAGAAATGATAAAACACAAAGTAGACTGATTTTCTCAGGGTGGAACCATCCTTTATCTGTGAAGAGCTGCTTGACACAATATGGTCAACTGCTTTTGTCTGTGGATTAATCTCGCTAGAAGTCAGGAGAGAGAGGTCAGGATTCAAAATGCTAATAGTGAAGGAAATTAATTTCCTCCCTCTCCTCCAGAAATTAATTGGAAAACCTTCAAAACCCTAACCAAAGTAGTAATGTCCTGCCAGCTCAAGGGCAGTAAGCAAGCTTTAGCATGAGTGGTTGTGGAGGAAAGACCCAAACATGGTACAGGAACCAAGTGTCCTTCTGCTGTTTGGAAATACTTGAAGTTTTCAGGGTTGGTGTTGAAAAAGCAAAATAAGCTGGAAAATATAAGGAGCACTGTCAGCCTAGATGTAACAACAAAAAAAGAATTGTGCAGACATGAACAAACCTTGTTGGCAGTCATCTAGGTGGGTGGAATCAGGTCCCTTAACTCCAGTTGTCCAAAACCTCTTATTTCTGGTAATCTTAGTTTCCTTTGGGTTGACTATAGGGATGGAGGATGGTTCAAAAATACCACAAATTCCTCTCTGGATGAACTTTTCTCTTTTTTCAGTGACTAAAGGAACTCATACATCTAGCTTGGACCAACCAGACACCATACTCAAGATGCATGGAATTAGGTAAATCCCATCTTTAGTAACCCAAAACATACCAGAAGCTTGCCAGTCAAAGAGGGTGATGGAGACATGGGACTCACCAGGCTTGCAGCTATCAACAGAAGTTCCAGTATTTCTATGTAGGAGTGGATTTGGGACAAAATCAGCTCTCCACATCAGCCTACACTGAGACAGTTCTACCAGTTCAGAAGAAAGTTTCCTCAGCTGCATGAAAGCTGGTCAGCCCAGACTCCTACAACATGGTTGGTGCTCAAAATTAGTGAGTCAATGCTGTTTTAAATGAGGATGGTCAAGCCATTGTGTTAAGAGTTTGCCAGAGCTGGCAGAAATTTCTGACTTCTGGAAAAGAGGAAAAGAAGATTTGAAAAATGAATTCCAAATATAAAATCTGTTTTCACACTAACAACTTTTCAACAAGGCCCCACAGTATGTGTTCTTCACATGCCCTGCACATCTCAGAGTATTCTATTAATTTGATTCTTCATTTTAAATTGTGAGCTTCTGATACCAGCTTTGTAATATACTTCAAACTCTATGGACAAAAGATCCGGGGATGGTTATCTTCACTGTAATTCCTTAATCCCCCAAAAAGTTTTCTGAAATGATTATTGATTAATTTTAGATGGTTTTGTCTTAATATTCCTGTGTGCGCATGTGAAGAGACAGGTACCAGATGTTGACTACAATATCTGTATGACCAAAATTAGTAACCACTGTGCATTATTTGTTTCATCATCACCTTGAATGTATAACTCAGGAGCTGACTGGTGAGCATTCGCTGCTGTGATCTTGGCAGTGTGAAGAATGAACCTAGCAAAGATTTACTTAGGAGCTCAACACCTCATTAAATAAGGGACTGGAAAGAGGTAGAATAAAACAGCTATGAGGCTGAAAATAAAGAAAGCGATTCACAAGTTTGCCCATGCTCAAGGGAATAGCTCTAGTTCAAAACATAAAAGGGATGCTTTGGCTTACAAGCATATGGCATGCTTGTTCAACTCACAGCCATTAAATCTGCAAAAAATAAGTAAATATTCTGTCAGCTTCATTAAGTATTCTGATTTCTCTAGAACGGCATATCCTGGACTGGATTCAGTTCAGAGAGAGCTTCTCAGGCTTTATCAAAGGTACTAAATGCAGCGATAAAATCACCCAATGGATAGAGCTCCCATGCCTTCCCATGGGAAGCTTTTCACAGTCTGGTATAACCTCACTATGAGGAAAATCACACTAAAATGTCAGGTTGAGATCCAACTTTTTTTTTCTTTTTATTTTTTTTTAATATCTTTTCCCGCTTCAAATTAATGCAAAACATTGTTACAATCATCAAGACTGAGGTATAAACCCTTCAACTTCTGACGCTTTTTCTTGATTTTTGAGCCTTTTTGGTTAACTTGTAATAATTTCTAGTGTATTTCCTTTGACAGAATCAATCAGGACCTTAGCTGCTGCAGTGATCAGCTATTACTGCCAGCCAGGAAAACTCTCTACCTTCAGTGCAGCCTGTGGACTCCTCTGTCCAATACAATGAGACATACAGGTAAGTAAGCAGGGAATTTTCAGAAAACACTGTGAAATAAATGTGTTGAGTCTAATAGGAGCGTACCCCTCATGAATCTCTGCCATTTAAAAGCAGTGGATATCCACCTGCTCTTGGCATTCCCAGTCAATGTATCCAGGCCAACCCTTTACCATGAAGGACCTCAAAGTCTATTGCCAATGTGTTCCATAGACGAGGTCTGTGTCCTCTTTTCTTTCCCACAACTATTTCAGAGTGTAGCTGGATAACTCAGATCAGACTCTGTCATGCTTCTGTGTTTTCTTCCATAGAGAAGGAATTGTCACATCCCTGAGCTCTTGGATTCAACCTGCTCCAAGAAATGTCCCTGTCTGTATTCTGTGAGGACAGTGACCTTGTTTAGCCTCAGATGAGGTCAGTAGCAGAGGCTGTGATGGAAGCTCTCAGCAGATCAGCAGGGACACGTTGGTGGGCAGGAACAAGCATGCAGACATGAACATAAGCACTTAATGGGTGTTGCTGTCTGTTTAGGCTCTCAGGTACTGTAAATTTAGGCTGTAGCTGAGCAGAGGGCTCAAGAAGTGAAATGGTACTTAGACAGCCAGTCCACTGTGTCTCTGGAGAGACCTGAAACCTGTGTCTGCCATGCTGTGGATATTTGCTTTCCTGGAACTGAGAAAATGTTCCTTGAGCAGAAAGGAAAACACACCTTTTGAGGAGAAAGGGAGATTAAAAATTATGCAAGAACTTTAAATTAATTTTGTCTTCTTTTCCCCAAAAGGTCTGAAACACAGTAGCAGAGCAGTTCCTACAAAAAACTTTGATAGTGGTGAGAAGGTTGTCTCACTCTACATGTTACAGATTTGCTCTTGAAGCTGAAGTGGGTTTTGCAGCAAAACAGCAATCTGTGGTGGCACCTGACCTCTGTGAAGGCAGTGGGAAAACTCCAATGACCCCAGAGGATGAGCAGCCTTCAATGTGGGAACCTGTGAGCAGGATCAGTCCTGTCTGGTTCTGAATCTCTGACAGCTGGGTGCTCAGTTACAAGTACTTTGGAAGAATATGGTAAGCGTAAAATACATGTTCCTAGTATCTTATAGCCAAGATTTCGTCACTGCCTTTTTTTCTTAACCATGACTTTAGATTATTTAGATATGTTTATCTCATTGCATGAGATATTACATGTGTTCTTTGGACATGGAAAAGCCATATCCTCAGCCTTAAAGACAAAACAATTCAACATTTCAACTTCTTTCTTGCTGAGATTCAGATGACAATTTGTGCTCTCTTTGGAGCAGAATGCATTTTTTTATGGTCCAGACTACAGTTTTGTCCTCTGCCTTCTGAACCAAACAACTTCTCCCTTCCCCAAGGGCTCATCACGAAAACCCACAAGACACCCAGTGCACTATGAAGTTTACTTCTTTCCATTTAGCATTTAACATGAATTAGACAGGGAAATACAGAGTGTGCAGAGCCTCAAGACTGTCTGGCACAGTTGCTGACACACGTCAAAAGCATTAGTGCCTGTCAGCCTGCGCCAGGCTCTGCACAGGTTGGGAAGTAAGTCCTAATCAGCACTGCCCTCCCAGGGGAATTCCGTGTAGGCTTGTGAAACTTTTCCTAGGGGATGTCGCTGGCTGGGAGGGTGTGAGAATAGAGCAATGGACACAACTGTTTTCCTCATTCCGTGTGCCGAATGTTTTCCCTTCTTGTTTACAATGCTATAAATTATTTTTTCGTTGAACCTTTGTTCTGGGTGCAGCTGATCCTTGAGCTGAGTTTGCTTGTTTGTTTCCGTTCCTGCTTCATTTCCTCTGCCTGCCTCCCAGCATGACTAACACTGTCTGTGCTGCTTCCCTTGTCTCCACAGCTTCCCCCGTGCTCTGTCCTGGACACAGGCAGCTGCCATGCTGCTCCTCCGTGTGCTGCCAAAGCACCACCTGCTCTGCACCGAGCAGCATGGGGAAGTCTGCTGACAGCGATGGAGAGGTACTGACTTCCTAGAATCACAGAATTGTTTAGGCTGGGAAAGACCTCTGAGATCATTCAGTCTGGTCACTAATTCAGTGCTGCCAAATCCCCCATTTAGGCATGTTCCTGAGTGCTACATCCACACGTCTTTTAAATACCTCCAGGGATAGTGACTCCACCATTTCCCTGGGCAACAAACCTTTTGTTCCTTGTTAACAAAATGAAGACTTTGCTAGGCTTTCCTTTTTTTCCCTCTTGCACTACATGAGCAAAGCAAGATGGATATATGACAAAGAG
Source organism: Cinnycerthia olivascens (assembly GCA_035048155.1). NCBI lineage: Eukaryota > Metazoa > Chordata > Aves > Passeriformes > Certhiidae > Cinnycerthia > Cinnycerthia olivascens. The sequence goes on from JAWWMU010000001.1 coordinate 40,196,365, forward strand.
AAAGAAGACCTGTGTCCCCTGATGTTGTGGTCTAACCCCTAGCAGCAACTAATCCCCACACAGCTGCTTGCTCATTGCCTACAGAGGGATGGGGGAGAGAATCAGAAAGGTAGGTGTGAGAAAACTCCTGGGTTGAGATTAAAGACCATTTAATAGGTAAAGCAAAAGCTGTGCATGTAAACAAAGCAGAATAAGGAATTAATTTATCCCTTCCTTTGGTCAGGCAGGTGTTCAGGGAAAGCAGGACTCCATTACACATAACAGTTTTTGGGAAGACAAACTCCATCCCTCTGAATGTGTCTCCCTTGCTTCTTCTGCCCCAGCTTGATATGCTGAGCATGATGCCATAAAGTCTGGAATGTCCTCTGGATTAACTGGGGTCAGCTGTCCTGGCCATGTCCCCCTCCAACTCCTTGTGCACCCTCAGCCTCCTCACTGGTGGGGTGGGGTGAGGAGCAGTAAAGCCTTGGTTCTGTGAAAGTTCTGCTAAGCAGTAATGAAAACATCCCTGTGTTATCAACAGTTACCAGCACAAACCCAAAACACAGCCCCATAGTAGGTACTAGGAAGGCCATTAACTCTGTCCCAGCTAAAACTGGGATGTAAACCTGATGTAATTTTTGATGGATTTAATATGTCTGGGAGCTGTAAAGTGGCACCTGCCTTCATTCGATCATTCATATTAATTTGAACTGATATGCATTTTTCTTCTTTCACTTTGTCTTATATTTTGCTGGTCTGGGACAATCTTTTTGCTCTCCTATAATCGATATGATACATCTTCTTAGATAACAGCACACTTTATCATTTCAAGCATATTAAGCCTTTGTGCAGACCTCGACCACAGTCCTTCAGTGCCTTTGCTGCCTCTGCAGCTGCTGGCAGCCTTGAGCTCAACTTCTGGTTCATAGGTGTTCAATGCTTCTCAGAAACTGCAGGAATGGCTTCCCCCTTAGCACAGGAACGACTTCATGCAATCGTGGGTGACCATGCACTGGAAGTGTGGACCTAGTGAGCTGACTGGCTTGAGCAAAAAGGGTTGAAATATTTCCCTTATTTACTACTCCTTTCATGTTTTTTGCCAGCTGAAGTGAAAATGAATTTGAATCAAATCCCACTGCAGTCGGTGAAAAAATTGCTGCCTGTTTCAGGGGATATTGGAAACTGGCCCTAAAACCTACAGCTCCTCAGGGTATCTACATTGACCAGCTCTGCACCTCAAGTTATCCTACTGACTTCAGGCAAGTATTGAGAAGCTTTGTGGCAGCCACTGGGGGCTCACAGAGACCATGCTTCAAAGGTAGTGTGGCAATGGAGCGATTACAGCTCAAAATGCAGCAAAGTAATGGGAAAAGCAGGAGTTCTGTTCCTTAACAGGAATGATTCAACAGAATCAAAATAAGTCTGTGTATGTTTGCAAGTGGATTCAATGGAAGTTTTGCCAAATCTAGAACATATTTTGCAATTAATAAATTTCAAAAAAAGAGAATATTTTATAACTTTTTTTTCTCTGATATAAATTAAGATGTTGATAGCAGTATTTTTTCACTACTGTTACCTGTAGCCTCTCTAGTGTGAAAAACAGTTCTGTGGGAGTAATTGTATCCAGAAACTTGGACACCTGTTGAGACTCAAAGGACCTGGAACATTCTACATCTTCATCATGAACATCGTAGATGATCTTTGTCAGCTACTGCATCTCATTTCCTCGTTTATAAAATATGGATTGCAGTGCCTCTCTGTTTCAGAGAATGCTGTCAGGATAATGCCTTCTAATGATTATGAGACACCTGATAGTGATTGAAAGCACACATGTGGATAGATAAAACCTGCTGAGAGACACAGAGTGACAAAAACAAATGGGGGTAATCTGAATCCAGAGAATTGTTTTCTGCTGAATTACACTGTAGCAAATCTGTTGTTACACACACCACTTCAACACAAAAATACATTGTACTGTACATTGTGTATATCCTTTGTAGGAATCCATCTGAATGTATACGAGGTCCCAACAAACAAGGGAAAGTATTCTCCGTGCACAATCTTAGGCATTACTCATTGGCAGGAAGCAAGCCAGCTGAGTATTTCCCCAGCTTGTCAACTTCCTGGGAAGCTGAAGCCAGGCCCTATTGCTGGGCAGGACTGCCAGCTGAAGCCTTGTCTCTCTTGTACTGAGGAGCCCAGAGCTGGACACAGCACTCCAGATGTGCCTCACCAGGGCTGAGCAGAGGGACAGGATCACCCTCCCTGATCTGCTGTCACTGCTCTTCCTGATGCGCCCCAGGGTCCCACTGACCTTCTTGGCCACAAGGACACTGCTGGCTCATGGACAGCTGGTTGTCCTCAGGACCCACAGGTCCTTCTCTGCAGAGCTGCTTCCCAGCAGTTCACCCCAGCCTGTGCTGGTGCCTGGGGTTGTTCCTCCCCAAGTGCAGACTCTGCACTTGCCTTTGGGTATCAGTCCCTCCTCCCAGTTCTGTATCATCAGCAAACTCTCAGGGGATGCGTTCTGTCCCCATATCCAGGTCACTGATGAGTAAGTTGAACAGCTTGTTCAGTTTAGGCAAAACTGCACAACCTGCTGACCATATATAATGTATTTCTGATTGCACATTTTATTACTGTATAAGTCTGTTAAAATACTCTAGCATGGAGGCATAGGAGCTTAAACAAATATTAGAATGCTGTGTAAAAACTACTCGTATTTTAAGCAATAAATTCCCCATGCTGTAGGGCTCTTTTATGTATCATTCAACAAAAGGAAAAAGGAACATTTATCCTTATTGATTTAAAATGAACTTCAACTTAAAATTAAAAAATAAAATTTAGAATAATATTGAAATTGAAGTAGGCTGAAAAGCAGTGGCTCTTACCCTTCCTGGCCTAAGCCAAATATCTCACTTGTACGAAGTTCAGATACCAATTACAAATTGTATAGTGAAATGCAAGCTCCTGGTGCTGGAACATTGCATTGCCCAAGTGCTTTATTCAGAGTATCAAACAACATGTTAATAACTTATTTAAATGCCAGTACATCCAGTAATTTAATGATATTATGCTTTAATTTATTCTCTAATTAAAGTGAGAAAACTAAGGCAGAAAGAAAATAAAAAAAAAGGACAGAGAAGGTGAGATTTGAATGTAAATGTAACTCCATCAATGATTTGGAGCTGGAAAGAAAGTATGCATCCCATTATCCATATTCTTTTTCAGAAAGATAAGCATAAAATATGGTTTACCTAAAGAAGGTTACATCCAGACAGCTCATTATATAGATGACATGGAGTGAGAAAAAACCTCTGGCTTGCTCTAAGGAACTTGTTCAGGAAAATTAGTTATTGAGGTCCCAAAGAGAACTGAACAAAGTTAAATAACTTGGAATTAAGAAAAAAAAAAAAGAACAAGAAAATTTATAACAATGATGCAATGTGCACCCCAAGACAACCATGATAACCATCCAATCTCTCCTGAAGAAAAGGAAGAAGACACATCTGCTCCCAGCCCTTCTCTGTGCACAGACCCTGGGTGCTGACACCCCCAAAGAGTGACTGTCAGCATTAGTACCCAGAAAAGCACTGACAGGGTGAGCATGACACCAAATACAAGGAGGACATATTAAGAAGGCTTTACTATATGAAATATTTTAAGGTTATTGCAGTTTTTCTGTATAAAGTATTTTAAAGATATTGCAGCTTTTCTGTATTGATTTAGGTTAGTGTACAGTGTAGAGAGATGGATGTGATGGGTAGATTGTCAGATGGATAGGAAAGTGGTTGGACAGTCACATCCAGAGGGTGGTGATCAGTGACTCAGAGTCCCAGTAAACGTCAGTGAAAAGTGGTGCCTCTCAGGGATCCATACTGGGACCAGTTTATTAATATCTTCATTAATGACACAGATAAAGGGATTGAGTGCACCCTTAGCAGGTTTTGAGAGGACACCAAGCTCAGTGGTACTGTTGACACACCTGAAGGACAGGATGCCATCCAGAGGGACCCAGGCAAGCTTGAGAAGTGGGTCCATGGCAATCTCATGAGATTTTACTAAATGAAGTGCAAGGGTCAGGGCATCCCCCAGGATCACCACAGGTTGGAAATAGATGGAGAGCAGTCATGCTGAGGACTTGAGGGTGGATGAGAGGCTGGACACGAACTGTCGGTGTGCACCGACATCCCAGAAAGGCAATCCTGTCCTGGGCTGCATCCACAGCCCCGTGGGCAGCAGGGCCAGGGAGGGGATTCTGCCCCTCTGCTCTGTTCTGCTCAGACCCCACCTGCAGGACTGCACCAGCTCTGGGGGCCAGCACAGGGAGGACAGGGACTGCTGGGGAGAGTCCAGAGGAGGGACAGCAGGATGAT
>JAWWMU010000001.1:40200822-40220262 GCA_035048155.1 Cinnycerthia olivascens
GGGCCAGCACAGGGAGGACAGGGACCTGCTGGGGAGAGTCCAGAGGAGGGACAGCAGGATGATCAGAGGGATGGGGATGATCAGAGGGAAGGGGAACCTCTCATGTGAGGAAAGCTGAGAGAATTGGGATTGTTCAGCCTGGAAAAGAGAAGGCTCTGGGGTGACCTAATTGCAGCCTTCGAGTACCTGAAGGGAGCCTACAGGAAAGATGGAGAGACACTATCTACAAGGGCATGTAGTGACAGGACAAGAGGGAATAGCTTAAAACTGAAAGAATACATTTAGATAATATATGAGAAAAAGACTTTAATAATTATTCTTTGCATTACAAATAATGTATCCGAGTTTCTGAAAATAGCCTAGCTGTCCAGCAAAGCAACTAAAGTTCCTCAGACCATGGGAAGCCTATCCCTTTCTATATGGCTGATTCACACATTGTAATAATTCTTCTTTGCAAGGCTATGATGTGTTTTATTTCTTAGTTGATAGTATTATATACTATGATCTAAGCTTTGGAGTACAGCATTTAATTTTAAATAAAACTTTCTTCACTGAATCATTTGCAATAAAGCATTTTTTCAATGACCAAATTATGATTCTGCTAGCAGCTTCCTGTTCTATTTTATTTTTTATAAAAAAATAATTTCTTATTAAAAGGAGCTTAGAATAATAAAAAAATATGGTTTACTTAGGAGTTCAGAATGGATTAATTTTTCACAACTTGTTCTTGAAGTGTTAGTTTGGCTGTTTAGAGGGCTCAGGCACAGGTGAAGTTTTTCACACATGTCCTATAGGTAGAAACACGATACCACTGGAAATACACATACTTTGTTGTGGCATAGTTATGAGGAAACCAACTTAAGCCTGTGACCACATTTTAGGAAATGACTACTTAAGTGACTTTCTTCAGATGAGTATTTTCAAACATAGATTTTCTTTTTTAATCAACACTTTAGCGACTGAAAATAGGACTAAGTTTTTCAAAGAATTTAAACACTGCAAAGATTTGAAGTGAAGCATTAGACACATTGTAATTGTGTAGCCTTTGCAATTCGTGTAATAGGTTTTGTGCTAGGTTATGTATCATGAGGCTGGTCCCCACACATAGAGAAGCTCTCAGAACCAGCATGGGGGATCCCAATCACAGCCCAAGGGGCTGCTCTTTGGGCATCAAAGGAGGGTGGCTAATCCCCCGAAGGCTTGTTCCCTACCATGAAGGACCCTAAGGCACAGAGACACGTAGACTCCCAGTGTCCCCACCACTGACATGAGGCACAGTTCGCTCCTTTGGGATATTCTGGGGAGCCTGGGTACTCCTGGGATGGAGCAACTCATCACCACAAGCCAAAGGAAGAGTTGCCATCACCCCACTGACAAAGGGGTCACTGCCAGGGGTGTGAGGATCACCACTGAGGGGCAGGGAAAGGATATTTTAGGATTGCTTGGGATTTATGGGATGTTCTGTGAAGGACGGGGGAAAAGTGTGTTTTGGAGAGAGGTGAATGGGAAAACAGTAGGATAAGGGGATGCAATGTAGAAGTATGGGCTGGTCAGTGCACCTGCCTGGCTGTGTCCTGTGTGTGACCACTGTAGTACATCCTGGACTCTGACTGAACACCACTTTTAGCCATTTTTCCAGGCAAACAGCCCTGTCACCTGTGCAGGGGGTCTCAGTGACAGCCCCTGCACTGAGACTAGGGTGAAAAAGAGACTCTGGTATCTGGAGAGACCAAGTTGGCTCCTGGAGGGACCAGAGGGTCCAGATTAGAGAGACTGTGGAATCTGGATGTCGACTGAGACCCACCTCTTTGTGTGTGTGTGTGTGTGTGTGTGTGTGTGTGTGTGTTTGCATATCAGAGTCATCCATAGCTGCAGGGCGGCAGCTTCAGAGGCTTGTATGTCCAAGTGCCAGCAGCTGCGGAAACTGGGATCCCAGAGCAGCTCCTGAAACAGCTGAGAGTCAGAGCCCAGTAGCTGAAGGAATTCACCTTGCAGGATCACATTTCGCAGCACAGGACATTCTGCCTGAACTGACAGACAGAGGACAGAATGAGGCCATTGGTGTGTCCTGTCTTGGAGTGCTATATTCTCTCTGTTGCTCTGTGTGGCCAGCTGGGTATATATGTACATATGATGTACATATGTGTTGTATATGCACATGTGCCTTCTGGGGACACCAGTGCACCCTCACTGATGGCTGGACCTGGGGCTGTGGAGATGTGGCAGCCTTGTCTCTGTCAGGCTGTGGGATTTAGCAGTCTCCTAACATCACGTGTAGCTTGACCTTCCTGTAAGCGCCAGTAGCAAGGCAGTCCTCTTTTCTCTAACATGAACAATCAAAGTTCAAATTAAAGTAGTTGTCCTTAAACAATTTTTTACTTGGAACAAAAGTCTGGTTCAAAGGACTCTAAATAATCTATGAATCTGTGATTGTGTGGTCTCTGATCTGAGCTGTGAGGCCAGGCAGTTCAGGAGAATTAAGAAAATTATCGGGTTTCTAGGAATGGGAGCGCAGAGCCAATCTCAATGAAATCACTTGGAAACTCAGGTACAGACTGAACCATAAGGAAGTAATGGCTAGTGGTCTCTAGTATTTTTTTACAAATTGAAAAGCTAAGTTGTGTTAATTTCCCTATCTGTGTTGAGATTTTGTTTCATGAGTCAGTGCAAATAATTGTCTTGACAATTACATTAATATCTGGGAAACAAAGCTGAAATCCTAGACAGTGACTCTTAGGTGTTTATCAAAGATATTTTTTTTGTCCTTTACCCAATCTGTGCAGATATACCAGACAGTAGGGAATGATTCCTGGGACTGAAAACACCAGACTTAGCCAATGACCAATTTTCAGTTTCTTTTCTCCTTGACATAAGAGGGTGATTTTCTATTTCATATTTCTACCCATGTCTTGCTGCCTGAATGGCAACAACATTACTGACATGTGAGATGGATTGCTGTGATGGATTGCTTGAGCAATACAGCCAATGTAGGGAGAATACCAACAACCTACACAGAGAGAGAAAACAGAGCAGGAACCAGCAGATGGCTGGGATACACATCTATAGGAAATGTTTGTCAAATACCAAAGAGAAGCTCTAGAGGGTCACTTTACAGGCAAATTTTATGCATTGTTTGGTTCTTGTTTAAAAACTCACCACATCTCTTTCCCAGTGAAGCCAGGTTGCAAAGATATAGCAAGCAGTTACATGTGAGACTTGGCCCATGGATTCTGGTTTAATTTGGTAATTGGTGTCTAATGGGCAGTGGAAATTCAGTGATGTAATAGTAATAATATTAAAATTAAAGGACAAATGGTTTCCTGTTTCTCAGGGTCTCACAATATGGGGGGGTGTATCATTCTATCTTTGCAATCCTCATGTTTCTTGTAGGACTCAAGGATAATTTTTGTCCCCCATAACAAGAAAATCCTGACCCTACGGCATCTCTTTGACATTCCATATTCTTAATTATTTCTCTCTATCTCTCATAGGCACCATTTTTCAAATGTATATCAATATGATTAGACATGCTATTTGATTATTCTATTGTGGTTTGCTTATTTAATTATAGAGTCCAGAGAAATCCAAATCCATGAAACCTTTGTTCTTCATTCTAAACTATGAACTTAAGAAAGGTGAAGGGGCTAGTTGATAGACTGTTTTGAAGACAAGGGTCAAGTCAAAGATATATTCAGTTTATCGGCAAGTAGGATGTTGTTCATGGGAAAGGCACATGGACTTTCCATGCAGCTCATCCCACAAGCTGCTTGGACAAGTCAAAAAATAGAAAGGGTGTGGGAACTGTGGGTCTTGTGTGTACCTAGTGAATTTACCATATAGTGGTGCAATACTGCAATGTTCAGAGAGTTATAAGCATAGGCAAGGAAATGCACAAGAGCCAAGGACCCTCATACAGAGATCACACTTTATAAGATGGACCCTAACATCTAAAACTTACAACAATTTACTACCACCTTGCAAGGTTTTTGATGCAATGTCTTTAAGAAAAAATGCTTTGCTGCAGAGCACAGCTATGCTTGCCCATCCTTGTCCTGGCTTCCTAGAATCTGTACATCCCATGGGAGCAGATCACCAAAGCTTTGTTTGCTCTGTCAGTGTGGTGGTGTCAGCTACTCAAGCCTAAAAAAAATATACATGTTACAGCACCTAGAGACCTTGGGTATTAGCATTCACACAGAGCTGTGTTACAGGATAGGGGTTTGGGTTCAAAATGTCACTCACAGATAAAAAGATCGAATATATCAGTCTCAGTGTCTTTGTTTTTTGAAGTCTTTCTTCAAAGGGGAACATGAGCTGAATTTCAGCAGTGTTTTTTCCTCATGATGACTCTTCATGACTGACAGATTTTTGAGTTTAGAAGGTTAAAGCGGGTTAATAAAAGTGGTGCAGAGTTGATCTCCCCAATCCCCATCCTGCAGTGGAGTGATTGGACTAACTGTGCCGAGTATTGCTGACTGCTGCAATTTGTGTGGGTCCATTCTCATGGCTGCATTTTTTTTGTGTGCATGGGCAGTTCATCAAGGGCACAATGGTATGTTAATTCTGCAGCTGTTTCAGTTTGGGGAGTTTTAATGATATTCTCAGTGTCTCAGGTGAGGAGGGTTGCTCTTTGTGGACACCACTAGTCCATCCAGCCCCCACTGCACTTGCCTCCAGCCCCATGGTTTGGCCACCCACAGACAGCAGCAGGGGTAGTGGGTGCTGCTGGCACCAGCAAGGCACTTACAGCTGGGCTTGCCCTACCAGAGCTGAACTCACAGCTGGTTAAGAGCAGGGTGATCTGTGCAAATGCAGACTGTGATATTCTCAGGTTTAGATCACCTTTTAAAGAGAGGCAGGGACTGCTTTGCACCAGTGGCTGATGGGATGAAGCTTATGTAGTCACAAAATCTTATCTTGTGGTATTGACATTGCCACGATGGGCATCCTGAGATTCATTATTAGATGATGGTAAATGACCCTTAGAGACAGAGAGACTATACAGTGACAGTGATTTAGTGCCTGGGTGTCCAGATGTGCAGAGCTTGCTGAAATCAATACCTGTTAAGCTATCTGACCAGCTCTGAAGATCTGGGCCAATGGACTCTAAAGCTCCATCAGCTCAGCAAGCGCAGCTTTTTACTCTGAAAAACAAGGACAGAGGCTCCTGCGGTGTCTAATAATTCCTCATTATGCCTGCTGATTTTACATAAGAGGTGCTCAGACCATCTGCAGATGGACAGCGGCACAAATCTTTCAGGAGCTGCCTAGAAAACTCAGTGTTGGAGTTCAGTCCATTGGATGCTGCTGTTTCACATCGATGCTGCTTACACTTCTTGTTACAGCAGTGATAAACTGTCAGACTTATCAGTAAGTTCTTGTCAAAGGTGTGACTTGCATGTGCATTCAGAAATATCTTTTTTCAGTCCTACTCTAGAGTTATCTATCAGCATAAATTTTAATCATTGTTATCTCAAGAGGAAATGCTATACTGCAATTAATGGCTCAAATAATTGTGCTCAGTATGCGATTTGGCTGAGAGTCACAGCTCCCGTTAACTATACGATCGCTGTTGTGGCGTGTACTGGAAAATCATGTTATTACCATTCCAAGATAATCAGCATTAACTCTGCGAATTCGAGGCTGAGCAGGGCAGAGTCGCACAGACCAGAGTTACTCTCTGTAACATACTGCATTGCAGCAAGACAGCTAATAACAGTGCAGCAAAGCACATTAGTTGTCAAGCAATGCACTACGCTGTGGAGAACAGACTGACACCGTGTCATATTTTGTAATCATGCATACACTGGGGGATTTTCAGGAGCTGAGGCGTATTTCTAACAGGGATGCTAAAATAATGAGCAGTCAAATGCATTTCTTTCACTTCTGTTATTTGCAAAATATTATCACTCTTCTGTTTGTAGATCTTGGTGAGATAATTCTCTATCTCTTAAAGTGCACTGTTTGCCTGTTGGGATATCCCACTGGGGACAGAGAATGATGTGATGAGCTTGTTGCAGGACTTATACCCTGGTTTAAAGCAAAATCCATCACCAAGGGATATAGAGCCACAATATTTTAGGATGATTACAGCTTTTCTGTGAGGAGATTTTCAGTCATATAAACCAGAGATGGCCCTTTGTTTTCCAGTAAATACGAGCTGTTCCTCTAGAACAAATGGAAATTTCACTGGATAATTGTTGCTGTGATGGTCAACATTATTTTGCCTCATAATTGAGGATGCTTGCAGCAGAGAAAGTGTGAGAGCTACACCTACTCCATAAGTAAAACACTAGAGACCACACTATATTCTCCCATGTCTTTGCAGGTAATTTGGGAACCTTCTCTTAACTCAGCTGTCCTGGACCCTCCCACTGGCCAGTGCATGGTAAGGGTGGTGATGGGAAGAAAGAGAGGCTGAGTCTGATGGGTGCTCAAGTACCAATGCAGACCTGAGCTCAGTAATCACACTTTGCAGCTCCTTTCAGACTGGGAGGTGACTTGCACCTGAACATTTTGCTTTGCACCATTTCCTTACACAAAAATGTGTGTCAACCCCAAGAACTGGAGTTTTTTTTCCTCCCTAGGGCACATAATTGCAGCCTATTAGTAGTTACAGGTGCAAAAAGAGTGGTCAATAAATCCCTCTCAGACAAAATATTCCTTAGCCTGCCCTTTAAAATCTGCCCTATAGAAACTATCCTTCAATTTTCTACACATCCAAAACATCCAGAAATGCACAGGTAGATGAGATTAAGTAAAGACTAACCATTACTTTACTGTATAGTTGTACACTAACACATACTTAGTGTTACTTTGGAGAAAAATCTGCTCATTTTCTATGCATACATGGAGAAAAATGTTCAAAACACCTTCAGAAATATTAACAGAAGATGTCATTTAATAAGTGGGAAGTGAATCGTGGAAGGCTTTTGCAGATTTGATTTTATTATGACAAATAAACAGTACAGCTTTCTGAATTTTCTCTGAAATACTGAAATTGCTTTTAAAGAGCTCACATGAAATACACAGTGATCCAAAGTAAGAATTAGAAAATTTTACCATGAACACTGCAGCCAAGATTTAGCAAACTCACCAGAATATACTTAAAATAAACACCCTCATTTATTGTACACAAAAATAGCTATGAAAAAAACTGCAGAAAGGAAAGTATCTTGCTGCATTATATATGCCAATAAAAGTTTATATTACATATATACAAATTAGGTATACCAAATTTTAGTGCAAACATACAGACAACAGAGAAAAGGAAGAGACAATAGCTGCCTGTCTGGCTTCTAAATTTCTGATGAATCAGAAGTGTGTTATTGTGGAGAGGAATTTAACTGGTCTAGAGTTTATATGGTCTTTTAAACTTTGTCATGAAACAAATGAAGAATCATGCATAGAAATTTTGATCTCTTTAATGGTACTTTATAGGAATAGAATATTTTAATAATAAAACAGAACAAATAGCAACAGCTGTTTAATGACCTTGAAGTGACTTAGCTCGAACTGTCTCCAAATGCTCCTCTTGTCAGAGATAAATACACAAAACTCCAGGTTTATACACAGCTTCTTGAGAAAAAAAATGCAGAGTGCATAATTGTTGGCCTAAATTCAGAACCTTAAATATAGTGCCTTTTTTTTCAATAAATTTGGACAATTTTTTAAATTTTTGAAAATACAGATTTGTCTTTGCATCTTTGCATTCATAACTTCTATGAACATAATGATATTTTTATTAAGGTGATTCCTGAAGTTGATTAGTCCTTATCAAACATCTTTTTGGTTATGGGCAATTTTTGAGTGGTTCTCTGCACTGTTTCTTCAACTGTGTGATGATTTTAAGCCATCATGATGCTTGTGACCCTACTGAAGAAGACAAAAGGTGAAATTAGTTGTGTACAAGAAACCCATGCAAATTATTTATGCCTGCCATGAATAAATCGATCATGGTTTCCCAGAAGTGTATCTCAAAGTATGATCAAGGAGACTTGTTTTTTTATGCTACTGCTGCTATTTGCACCTTTGCATCTTTGTGTAACATATATGAATATTTGATCTCTAATTACTTAATTTTGTTAACAAGGCAACCTGTTAATCAAAATATATTCTGCTCCATGTTCAGAGAGTTAATCTTTCAGGTTCCCTCTTGCTGACCAGTTAAAAAATCTCCTGTAAAGTGTATGTGAGAAGCAATACTAACTTAACTAAAAAATATGGAGGTGAACAAACTACCCTTTATTTAAGAGTACTGATTTCCTGAAGTGTTGAGATGTAGAGCCTCTGTGCTCCTTATTTTAGCCTCAGAGTGAGCTTTTTTTCATTATTCTTTTAACGATTCTTAGGATTTTTGTTTGGAGAAGAAACAATATAGCTCAGCTAGGAAACACCACTTTCCCACCAGTAGCCTTGAATATTTTATCACCAAGTAGCTAACAAAGTGATAAGTATTGAGACAATATTCTCTTTCTTTAAAGTCATTTGGGCAAAAAGTGGCATCAAAGAAGCATTCTCTGCCGAGGATAAAAGGCTTCTGGGCTAGTTAGCTGCTAATAGAGGTTTTCTGTGCTGTTTTTGGGTCAGTTTTGGCTCAGATTTAACAAGTTAATGTCGATCTCGACTGGAACATGAAAAACCATGATGGTCTGAGAATAGTCTGGGCCCATCTCCTCTGTAATATTCCATCAGATAACTGTAGACAATATCACCTGTTTTCCAGTCTCTTTTCCAGGGTGAACTGTGCCAGCCTCTCCCAGTATAACAGATACTCCAAAACACAAACCAGCTTTATTTCCCATCACTACCAAGAGTTGCACTCTGCAAAGCTTAGTTAGAACTACCACACCAATGGATCACATCTAAGCATTGGCTGAAGAATTGAAGGATTTGTGTGTTCAGCATCAATTGATCTTTGCTGTCATAGGCTTGAAAAGCAATAATTTCAGCAAATTCAAAATAATTAGCATCACTGTTTGAAAAAAATGCAATCTAATATACTAATTTTGGAAACGGTCATGGCTCTCTTTTGGTCATAGAGAAAACGAATGTGGTTTTGAGTCACTTGGCCATTCTCGTGAATTATAAATTTCTTGTTTTCTTGTTTACACAGAGCCCTGTTAAGGTTCACTTTCCACCTGCTCTGATTTGAAACAGGCACTGTTATAACTGAATAGTTATCTGCAACAGAGACAATGCATGTCCCCTATCTACTTCTGCAAGTTGCTTTCCCGGACACAGGTAAAGCAAAGCATCCACAGATTAATTTGTTCCATGCTCAGCAAAAGAGTGTTAATCATTATGAACTAATGTGATTTTAATGGGAATGTCATAAGTACCCCAATGCAAATTCTATTTTAATGTAGCCATTAATTGTGCTGTAATTTCACCAAATGAGATAGTTTGCAATGCAGCATTAGAGCTGGTGCACTGAAATTATGTGACCTTTGGTGCAGACCTGTGTTACTGACAGGATCTTCCTACATAAGCCTTAAAAATAGAGTGTGAGTTAGGTGGCTGGAAGGGGGTATGTACAGACCAAATTTGATGTTCTACTCTTGTTTCTCACTTAATTAATCCAACTGAAGGAATCAAAAGTAGGCTACTAGAGGATGACTGGCCAGTATTTGTGATGGAGAAACTCAATTTATAAAACATTTAAGATAAGAGTTCCTAATTCTCACAAGGAAAAGGATCTCTGTCTCCATTGACCAGAATGACTTATTCCTTTGCACTCAATTTACCCCTAGTGGCACTTTCCCATTTCTTGTAGTATTTCTGAGAGGCATAGACAGAAGAACAGACCTTCTCATCTCACAAAGAAGAGGAGAAATTCCCTCTGTAGTGCTGCTGAAATAAATGGCCATCTTCCCAGTGAGCTGGATCAGTAATAAGGGTACATAAACTTCAGTACCTGCATCAACAGCTGAGAAATAGGTGTTTGGAGGCTGACATGCTCTGTCTCACACGTCTATGACCATCTTATACTGAAGTGGTCTTCTCACACCTCCCCAACTCATGTGGTATCTGTCATAGAACTGCAGTGACCTTCAAAAATAAGAAAGGGATACTAACTCTTCACAGCTGCTGATAGATACAGGTGGTTGTCCTGACTTTGAGCAACAGCCTCCTCCATCAGTAGGGAAGGGAAAGGCTGATGTTCAGGTCACCAGACACAGGCAAGAGTTGGCTCCCTCCCAGGCATGTCCTGATCTGTCAGCTGGAATCTGATAAACCCAAACTTCCTCTTTTTCCTAGGCAGCAGTCTGGTTGATAAGCAGTCTTCCAAAGTAGACTTCTTCTGAAGAGATCTTGAATGGTCAAAGGTGCTACAGTGTATAGAAAGGGTTTAAAGGTAGGTTCAAGTGTTTACAAATAAATTGATGCTTCCTCATTGTAAAAATATGGGTAATATTTCTCCAAGGTGGGTAAGAGTCATTTGAACTCTAGGACTTCTCTGTCAGGAAAATTAATTTGTATAAATAATTTATAAATAAAAATGGGTTAGAATTTATAGGAAATTTCCTAATCTTCTAAAGACTTAATCTTTGGTAGACTTTTCCAAAGCTCCTCCAACTGGGGAAAGGAAGTCAACACTCTTTAAGGGAGAGTTTGTTAAAGATAATTTGGAGAAACTTGTAGCTTGGCTGAATGTAACATCAAGAGACTGGACTGAGTGAATCAGGAAGACTTTTTTGTTTATATTCTTATAGCTGTCGTCTTAGCAAGTGCCTTTGGGGCAAGACTTGGCAGCTTACATGAGAAGATTATGAGGGAATTGCTATTTTTCATCCAGCCAATTTTGCCTTCTGTTTCTGCCATGTCATTTCCACTTTTCATCCAAAGTGATACCTGTGATCAGGTTTTGTTGTTCTTGTTTTCAGTCAGGATGAACAGAGGCAATAAACACCTGAGATAATCCCACAGCTGTTAGCAATTGGATTTCTTTTTTTTTTTTTTCTTTAGGAAAGCCTTACAGCTACTGAATTGGAATCAGAAATGAATTTGGAAGTCAAACAGTTTCCTGACTGATGCACATTCCTGTTTTCTAGATGAGACTCCTGTCCCCCAGAGCAATGTGGACTACACGCAACTCATACAAAACTTGAGCCTTCGCTTGTGGCTGTTTCCTGCAAAATGTTTTCAGAGCAAGCTCACTCTGCAGCATAGATCTCAATTACACATTTATTCCAATTGTTAGATGCATTGTCAGGAGGATAATAAGGATAGCGGGGACAAGGAAGATTTATCTGGCTAGGAAAAATCACATTGTGTTCAGACTCCCTGTAAAGCTTTCACAGACTCTGCTGCCAGCATAGATTAGTGCGATGCAAAAATGTTAAATACAAAACCAGCACTTTTCATTTAAATGGTTCAAACAATTAGTAGTTCTGAGCCTTTCCTTTTACATCTTTTAAACAGCTGGCAGACTAATTTAAAAATATGTATCTACATGGATTTGTCTGCCACTTTAAAACTTCTGAATTCAGTCTTTCACTGGGAAGCCAATAACTTTGGATAAACATCTTACCCCGAGCAACGTCTTCAGAAGAATAATAAAGGTATTAAGTCACTGCCTCTTCACAAAATTAAAGAAGCTACTTTTCATACGTAAATTAATTTATTAATTTATATCAGCAATATAACTCCTGTACCTACAGGGTTTTACATTGTGTGGTAGCATGAATATAATAAATTAATTTCTGATTCTCTTTCAACCAGATTTCTTTCCACTCACAATAGAGAGACCTTGAAGGTATTCAGTCCTATCTTGACTTCAGTATCTAATAGTTTATAGAAAGCTGTCAATGTTTGCTCTCAGTGTGAGGCAATGCACCCTTTCAGACAGCCTGATATTCAGCACAGCATGGGAAGGAAGTGAAGGAAGGATGGGTCTCCAAAGTTTACAGTGCATTGGGTTTTCATGGACAGGTTTTGGAACTGGGAGGGACTACAGAAGCAGGTTCTGTGAGAAGCTGCCAGAAGCTTCCCCCATGTCTGAGAGAGCCAATGCCAGCTGGCTCCAGGATGGACATACGGCCACTGGCCAAGGCCAAGCCAATTAGCAATGATGGTAGTGCCTTTGGGACAACAGATTTAAGAAGGAAAAGAAGTTACTGCACAGATGTAATTGTGGCCAAAAGAGAGAGAATATGTGAGAGGAACAGCCTTGCAGACCTCAAGGTCAGTGGAGAAGGAAGGGAAGGAGGTGCTCCAGTCACCGGAGCTGATATTTCCCTGCAAGTTCTGGTGCAGACTATGGTGAGTCCACTGTGCCCCCTGCTTCCCCACAGAAATCCATGATGGAGCAGAGATCCACCTGCAGCCCCTGGAGGAACCCCACACTGGAACAGGTGGATGCCCAAAAGAACGCAGTGACCCTGTGGGAAGCCCAGACTGGAGAAGGCCCCTGGCAGGACCTGTGGCCCCACAGAGAAAGAAGCCCACACTGGAGCAGATTTGCTGGCAGGACTCGTGGTGCTGTGGGGGGACCCAGGTTGGAGCACCCTGTTCTTAAGGACTTCACCCTGTGGAAGGGACCCATGCATGAGCATTTCATGAAGAACTGTAGCCTGTGGGAAGGGCTCACATTGAAGAAGAGCATACTGGACTTTCTCCTGAGGGAGAGATCCCACACTGGAACAGGGGAAGGAGTCCTCCCCTGAGGAGGAAGCAGCAGAAGAAACAACATGGTATGAACAGACCATAAACCCCATTCTTGTCTTCCTGCGCCACTGGAGGGGAGGAGATAGAGACATGGGAATTAAGTGAAGCCCAGGAAGGAGGAAAGGGTGGTAGAAAGGTGTTTTTTTTATTAGTTTCACTTCTCATTATTCAATTCTGATTTTGATTAGTAAGAAATTCAAGTAATTTCCCTGAGGCAAGTCTGCTTAGCCTGTGACAGTAAATGGTGAGTGATCTCTCCCTGTTCTTATTTTAAGCCATGAGAATTTTATTATATTTTTTTCTCTCCTGTCCAGTTGCAGAGGTGATTTATAGAGAAGCTTTGGTGGGCACCTAGTGTCCAGTCAGGGTCAACTTCCCATATACAGTAATCATGTTCTCGGCTCTATTGAAGATCCAAAGGGTTATACTTCAAGACAGGAATGGTACCAGGAGTAAATTGTTTCTGTGTGTTCTTGGGTGATTCGTTATTACTGTGTATGAGCTGCAGTTGGTTTGTACAGTGCCATTTAAAATTTTCCTTCTTCTACCTTCTTGTCTGGCTGAATGATACTCGAGGTTCACAGTAGAAGAGGCTCACAATTTCAAAGATATGTGGAGAAAATAGTGATGGACAGGAGAGGTGCATGCTGTGTATAAATTGCCTACCTAAGAGCAAGTATTGCTTCAGACAAAGTGGGACCCTGAAAAAAGAAAGAGAAATAGGACTCTAAAATATGACCCTGCTGGAAGCCTACCCACCAAGCAGGTCAACTTCCTTTTCTTGTTTGCATTAGCCCACTTTCCCCAAAAAGCAAGAGCAGCAGGATTAAAGAGAACAGTGTATACTTTGGCTGTACCATGCTATGACTGCAGATCCAACACTAAGTGCAGTGGCATTTTTTTTATTAATTTTGATTTATATCTTGCCTCCTGCCAGACTCTTTTGAGTCTGATACTTGACTTTAGAGAATTGTCCCCATGAATTTGCAGGGACCACTTTGCTTAATCTGTTTTGAAATTGCAGGTGACTTCAGGATGCAAAATGGGAGACATTAATTGGTAGTTGTAATAACCACATGGCTGAAGTCCAACCCTGTAAAAGTTGCTGCCTTCAAATCCTCTGACCTTGGTATCACTGTATGCTCCCAGGCAAAAGGTCTTTACTGGTAGCCATGGAAAATCAATCTCAATTCCCTAAAGAAGGAAGTGCTGTTGCTAAATGTCACTGAGAGTTAGCAGCTGCTTTTCACTGGCTGTAGCTTTGAAGAGAAATATTAAAAAGCAAACACTGCTTTGGGGACTGTATATGGGTTCAAGTGTTTGGGTTGATGCTTCAACTCATTTTTAATTTTTGGTATCCCTATCTGAAGAGATTTCATCTCAATATACACTGTTGTCTTTGTCTCTTCTAAGTTTTTAATGTCTCTGGAAGTCATCCATAGAGCTGTGCATCGTGGGCTCTCATTCCGGGCAATGAAACTGAGTGGGACTGATGTTAACATTAGTTTGGTCCAATAAATTCTCTGTAAATATTTGGTAAAACAAAAGACCTGAATTCATGAGAATATCTTCTTCTATTTAATTTAACCAAATCAAACTCAGAACCAAAACATCTTAGGAAAAAGACTCCACAAAGATTTATTAGTACAGCTGAAAACTAGAATGTGCAAATGTGCATCAATGTATCTGTCTGCTTTCTGCTGAGTATAATAAGCAGTGTTTGAGTTACTTTTTTATGTCTTTGTTGGTTTCTTGATGACTGATATTTTAGAAAAACAAATACATAAATAAAATTAAGAAAACCAAAAAACAACCAAAGGAAGAAAAACAATACAGGTGATTAAAACTGGAATTAATAATGAAAAGTTCCAGAAGTCCCTAGACTTAGCTAAATCCCTGTATTTCCTCAGTGTCTCTGGTAACTCCTGAAACCCTTTTCTTTCTGGAGCATGGGCATAATAAGAGCTATTTGTCTAATTCATTGTGAATTTGAGACTTCCATAATAGGTATTTTTTTTTTATGTCCTAACTGTTGCTATTCCATTTTTTTAACACTCAAAACAGCTGAAGAACAGTATCTTGAAAAAAATAGCTATGCTTGTCCACTATTTTTCTGTGTATATTTCATTTCTCCTTCAAATTCTGTTTCACACCAGCAAATTATAACCCTGCCCAGATAATCCTGTATTTTCTTTTTCTTCCCCAATTTGTAGTATTACAGTTATTAATTTGGATGAATGTTATTTGTAGTCACTGGTGTCAGTCTAGAATATACAGATTGCAGGGTTAAAGAAAAATAGTGGTTAAAATATAGTTGTGCTCTCCAGGATACTCATAAATCCTTTTTGGTGTGTTTGATGACAAATACTTGAAGGAAGTACCCTAAGACCCTGAAAATTGTTTTAAATGAAATATTGCAATTTCACATTTTAATCAGTGGTATCAAATTATTGCTAGCATTAACTATCTGCCACAACTGGCACATTTAAACAAAAAAGCTTCACTGAAATGTCAGTGTAGCCATGCTGCCACTGTGCTTTCTCAGAAATACAATAAATTATTTGACTAATAGGGTAGGATGCAGTCTTCTAATTGCAGGTTTCATGCTGCCTTTCTGGAAGGGTTTGGGACTCTACAGACCTTGTTTCACACCTGCTGGTCCCAGCTGGGTGACTCAGATACCACAGAGCATCTGAGAAATCTGTTTCTGAATATCAGTGTGCAGATAACTGGTCTCCTCTCACTAAGTGTCTTATCTAGCAGTTGATCTGTCTCAGGGGAAGGAAGGTAGAGAAAGAGGGAGAGGATACAAATTAGTTGTCATTTCTATATGTGGTACGGTTTTAAAAGGCCTTGAAATTACTTAACTAATTTCTGAAAATTAAGTCCTCAGTCATTTATACTTTTCCTATGCATCAGGACTATGTGGAAGTCTTGGAGAGTCCTTAAATGGTTGGGAGGAAGTCCTGGAGTCTTCTTGTCCAACCTCTTGCTCAAAGCAGGATTGTTGCTGACCCCAGATGATGGCTACATGGCTTTAGTGAGATGAGTCTTGAGAGCATCCAAGGATAGAGGTTTGAGAGGCTCTGTGGGCAGCCTGTGTCAGGGCTGCACTGCTGCAAAAAAATTTTTCCTCATGTCCATGCAGAATGTCTCAAGCCAGGAAATATGACAGTTGCTCCTTCTTATACCATCTTATACCAAAATGAGTTTCACACTGCTGCTTCTCTAAGTCTCCTTCAAGTAGCCACTGACAACTATTAGCTTTTCCCTAACTCTCCTCTTCACCAGATCAAACAAACCCATTTCCTCAGCCTTTCCCTATGGGTCATGAGCTCAAGGTTTCCTCACCATCTTGTATTTTCTCCAGTCTTTGGATGTTTTTCTTGAACATTAGGGGAACTAAATCTAGACATGGGATACCTGGTGTTGCCTCATCAGTGGTAAATGTAGGGGAACACCACCCTCTCTTGACCTGATGAAAATCACCCTAATGTACCTCAGAATGCAGTTTGCACTATTTGCACTGAGGGCACACAGCTGGCTGATGTTCAGCCTGATGCCAACAGTAATTGTCCTTTGATCATGGCTACTACTCAGATTGCAGATCACTACTGCTCTCCCACATTGCATTGGTGGATCGAGTTAGTCCACCTGGACACAGATTTTTGCTTCCCACTACTGAAATCCATGTGATTTCTGCTGCCCAGAAATAGGGTCCTTCTGGACTGAGACTTCATAATTCACTGTCTTCACAGTGCCTTCCTTTTTTTATCATCTCACAAATGTATTGTCATTTAAAGATATGCTAAAGTTTTTACTTCTCCATATACAGGACAGTGATGAAAACACCAAACAAGACTGTTTTTGTACTAGCCTTTGGGTATTGTGTTTACAGTCTTGCAGAGAATTCACAGCTGTTATCTTGTTTACATTATTTCCCAGTCAATACTTTGTTGTTTGTTCACATGTATCAGATTACACTGCATATTCTTAAACTCCATAGATGTCTTAAATTAAAACAGACAGTTAAGGTCTAATTGCTGGGAACATATGCTTCCTGTAGAAAACAAAGACAGCTGGGTGAACTCAGTAACTTTGAAAAAGTAGAGAAAAAACTAGTTTAAATACGGACTTAGGTACTAAATTTTTGTGATTAAATGTCCTATTATTAATGAAATTTATGGCTTGTGCCATGTCTATAGAATGCACCAATTTCTACAGTCAGATACTTAACAGATGTCATGGTAGAAGCTGTATTTAATTACTAAATTCAGTAAAGAATGATAAGAAGATAGGGACAGAGAAGCACAGCTCCAGCCACACACAACTTTGTCCAGTGGGTACTTCGTCCTCAGAGGCACCTTTGACTCCTACAGTGAGATTCATCTCACCTGTTGTTAGAGGTCTACAGTGAAGATACTGAGCACACTGTTAAAATTGCTGAAGGGAAATAGGCATTTTCAGGGAATAATTCTCCTGACTAAATGTAGAAATCCACCTTAGGTTGTCTGTCTCTCTGGTTATATATGGGATATTCTTATTGTTGATTTACTTGTGAATGCTTGTGTTATGGACATCTTCACCCGGTCCTGGTGAACTGAATCTCATCTTTGTTGACTATAGAGGGATCTCACGGTGTACACAAATTCTAAACTTCCGTGTCTAAATGTAATTTGAATAAATATGTTCCTTCTTTATGTTCTTCAATAAAATGAAAGCTGTCTCTTACTGATTTCCATGACCTCAGATCAAGTGAAGTTCATCAGTTGCTGTCAAATATCTTATCTAAATGCTTTGTAGCAACTTAGATCAATCTTTTCTGTACTCATTTCTGTTCTACATTTTGGTCATTGTAAGAATGGAAGTGGCTCCAAATATCAGTTATCCTTTCTCCTGTACAGCCATGATAAGAGGACACCTCTGGAGATTATCAAAATGTATCCTAGAAAGACGTGGCGTATCTAAACTATAAAACAAAGAATAATTTAATAGTAGTTGAAACTGCAGGAACAAAAAGAAAAATCTTTGCTAGAATCATACACTAAAGATTTAGGAGGAATATCTAGAGGGATGACAGAACTCAATAAAATTCAGTAACCAAATAGAAAATTAAATGAGCCTTCCTTTAACTCAGTTAGGCAAGACTGACTCCATGACAATGAATAAGCCACTTACATAGCTGTCATTTTAAGATTAGAACAGATAAACAAGATTTTAATTTCTTGTAATTGTACACAAATGACTAGTGACCTTGAATCTTTAATATTAACAGGATTGAAGAAGGTACCTGCTGTTATTGCCATGTGGGAAGAACAATGGGCTGTCCATAGAAATAATTCAGTGCAATACCATTAGTAGTATTAGGTGACTACTGGTATCAAAGAATCACAGAATCATAGATATCCTGAGCTGGAAGGGACCCATCAGGATCATCGAGTCCGACTCCCGGCCCTGCACAGGACACCCCAAGGGACACCATGTGCCTGAGAGCATTGTCCAAATGCTCCTTGAACTCTGTCAGGTTTGCTGCTGTGACCACTTCCTTGGGGAGCCTGTTCCAGTGTCCAACCACCCTCTGGATGAAGAATCTTTTCCTGGTATCCTAACTAAACCTCCCCAAACTCAATTTCATGCTCTTTCCTTGAGTCCTCACTTTTCTTCTCAGCTATTTCCTTTTACTTGGGATCTGCTACCCAGAAAACCTTGCTTCTTCTTGATGTGGAACTTCTTTTGCAATCCTCAGAAATGTTCCAGCATAGAAGAGCCCTGAAGTAAGCCCGAGAGCACTCAGAGGCCTTTTTGTGTTATGGAACCACAACTTTGGACTTCAGTGGGGAAACAGGATCCTTGACAAGGCAATGCCAGACACTACCTAGAAATCATAATTTGTTTGAAATAAAACTATTTTCTACTGCTTCATATTCTGTTTGTTACATAGAATTCCTAGTCTGGGAATTGGACTGTTGCCCAGTTGGTTTCAGTGAGAATTTCTGTAGTGAAAAAAGAGGTAGTTAATGTAGTGTTGCATATGATAAAACTCCTTAATAAATCATGCTTTTGTTGGCTATAAAACAGAACTACCCTCCTGGTGTAGGTTCTATGGAAAGTGCTGGTGTGCACTGCTCAGATAGTATTCTCTGGCAAGCTGTTGAATCTTGCCTCAAAATCCAAAGTGGTAATGTATGCTTTGGGCAACTAATAAAGTGGTTAAAGTTTCTAACTCTTTTAAAGACTGTGTAAAACTTACAGCATATTTGTTCTGACTGCAGAGTTCTAAGAATCATTTGCTGACTGCAGCACAGCATTATTCAAAAAAAATTCATTGAAAAATTGGCACTATTTACTGTGCAGTCAGCAGGGGTGGCAGGTAACATTTAATTACATATTTTAATGCCTGCATGTTCTGTTATGAACATTCGAACAAGAAAAAATATTGCATTTATTAATAACACTAATTCGTGGCTCAGCTATTGCTCCTCATGGCAGGTGGTGTTGTCAGGATCACAAAGCTGTAATCAAAAGGGTATTAAAGCAAGATTGATCATTTTCAAAACACTTACTTTTTTCAATTTGCAGGATTTTTACAGTTTTTAAGAATTGTCTCATTTTGTGTTATTGCAACTCCATACAAAGGCATAATTTTCTGCAGTTGCCGCTCTCTTCTTCAGCAATGATCTTTAATTATTTTTTATGTCTTTCCTTCCTTCCTTCCTTCCTTCCTTCCTTCCTTCCTTCCTTCCTTCCTTCCTTCCTTCCTTCCTTCCTTCC
>JAWWMU010000001.1:40225755-40237755 GCA_035048155.1 Cinnycerthia olivascens
TCCCTAACCCTGCCTATGTGCCATTTTCCCTTATTCTAATTAAACCCTTACCCTCAGATCTGTCTGCTCTACCCCATATATATTCCTGGACCCTCAGCCCATCTGCATTCTTGCCCCTGAGCTGTGTTTGGAATCATGCCTCATTCTTCAGTAAACCACCATTCGGATCTCCAAATAAGAACTCGTCCCAGCACCTTTCTTCTCCAATCTTTGGTGACTTCATGCTCCAGGCCAGAACACAGAGGTTGCTTGGGGACCTGTTTATAGTGTGCTGCTACAATCAGACATTTTGAAAATGCAAGGTTTCTGGGCCAAAGATTCAGTTAATTTTCCAGTGCGAACAACTGATAAACAGTGTACAATCATGATTTCAAATTGAAACAGATTCTTGAAGCCAGACTCATCTTGCTGCTTTTAGAGGAAAGAAGGCTCGTATTCATCATTCATCCTCTGTGTGTCTTTCCAACTCTGTCAAGACTGCTGTAGTACTTACTGGATAACTTCTTTAAGGTCTCCTCACTCCACAGGTTCTCGCCCTATGAACCTGAGACTAATTATCACCTTAGATGAAATTGATAGTGCTAGAGGGTTTTCTAGGAGTTACAGCTCAAGGTTGCTGCTTGCAAGTGAAATAAGGTAAGGAGGATGTTCTTGCTTTCATGCAGTTCACCACTTCCGTAAGATCTTCAGGCTTTGCTGTATCTTGAAGACAGTAAGACCTTGGGGTTCTTCTAACAGATATCTGAGGTCAACAGCAATGTCTAATTCAAAGACCTTGGCTGAGGTATATGTAACATTTCCTCTTTTCTGGTGCACTGAATTTCTCTATCAAAGGCACATTTCTTTGATGTCTTGTAGGTTTAAACACCCAAAAGACAAAGCATAGCTCTTGGCAATCTTTCAAGTCTTGTGCAGAAAAGCCAAACTGCAAAATTCACAGAAAGAAAGAAGCTGAAGAGTTTCAATGAACTACAACTAACAAATTTCAGTAACTGTGCTGAGCAGACATCTCGGGATTTCTTGTGTGAACAATGGAAGCCTGGAAGAGAAGACTGGGAGAAAAATGAGACTGCCTTGCAGAGCACTTGTAATAAAAGCCTTCAGTGATTTTTTAAAGAAAGGAAATTTGCCTACAGTGTAAGAATATTTCTCTTTGCCTGCTGATGAATTTTATCTTGGTGGAGGATTTGAACTTTTTCTGCCTATTTTTAAATGTAATGTATTAGATTGTATACTTGTATATGAAAAAAAAATATTTATACATAGGTGTAGCTATATGTATATGCAGATAAGTTCCCAAGATGCATTTGATCAGAGAATTGTTGCATATTTTTTCATTAAAATGAGGAGAAGTGGCTGCTTGGAACAAAATGCAGTTAAAGAAATTACTCTGGAAACTTCCTGAAACCAGAAAAATCACTACAACTTAAGAGTAATTTATCATACACCATTGTATAGCAAGTTTCCCTATTATTTGGTACCTTATCAGGTGCTCTACATGCAGGAAAGTTCATAAGGTCCTTTGCAGTTTTCACGGATACCTAGATAATTTGTTTCGTCTGGAGCATGCAACCTCCATAAGTTTTCTTGGGGTTAAAGGCTTTAGCATGGTCTTTTAATTTCCAGCATTTATCTACATGTAACTTTTTACCTGTTTTATGCTGCACGTAATTGTGTGGCTTACACACATTTTATAAAGAGTAAATAACAATATTGCGTATCAGCCTTCACTTTGATAAGCTAAAAAAATGTCAGTTTGATTCTTTGGTCAAACCAGTTGTCAAGTGTTTACTGGCATCTTCCTGAAGGTCAATGTCACAGGGGATCAGACATTGCATTTGTGTAATGTTAATCTGATTTAGTGTCAGGATGCAGTGGAAAAGGCAGGAGGTGTCTGTGGGAGGAATAATTCGCTTAGCATATGCCTCAAATATGGTTTATAGGTGGGTTATCACTTTCAGCTGACAGGTTTGCTTTGCCAACTTGTAGCCACTGTTGATTATTCAGAAGGGTCCTACATGAATATTCAACATGGTGTTTTGGAAACTAAAAGCAAACTGCTGCCCGTAAACACATGAGCCACAAGAAAACTCCCTAAGCACACACCCACAAATCATTCTAAACATGCTATGGGGTTTTTTAATGTATAGATTTGTGTGTCCATGGGAGCTTTGGTCTATTCAAGGAGTACGCTTTGGTCTCTGTTTTTCAATAAGCACTTTTGTGAGGGGTAAAGAACAGCAGTTTGGTATTTGATGAAAGTTGCATAGCTTCTTAAAATGCTTGTCAGTCAAAACTCAGAGAAAATAAAGCTCCTGATACAGGCCATAGCTCATTGCGATCCACTATGATATTAAAATGCAAGGACTAGTTTTCAATCGCTCTGTGAATTAGCTTTATGTAGAAGGACTTTTGAAGGGATACTTCTAATTTGATTATTAAAATTGCTGACTCATTCACTCCTGAATATTTCAGGTATGCTGTAGCTGCATTTCCCAGTGAAACTAATTTGCTTACCTTCTCTTGTCAGGGTCTTAATTTGGACCCAAGTGTCTTTATTTTAATTGAAAAAAACAATTAGTCTTCTTCATCCAAGTCTACATGGCTTATCTTCATTTAATAATCAGTTGTGTAATTGGTGCTCAGATACAGTTTAACTGAGAAAATTGCAGCATTTTGCTTATGTGGGGTTATTTGAATACTGAAAGTGCAGCTTCCTATAATGTGATCAATTCCTTGAGGGCACACAAATCCTTGCCTGACCTTTTGAAATAAATTAGCAACAGAATCCAAGGGTTGATATTTTGATGTAAAGGTTGCAATGAATGCCATCTGTCAGGTATTAGAACAGTTTAATGAAGGCCTCTTACATCAGGTGCTCTGCAAGTTCAGGAAGATGCTCTGGGGGCTCTGCTCTGCGCTGCATCTGACCTGTGTATTTCGGGAAAGCTGGACAATTTGCTTTCCTATGCCTTAATGAGAGAATCTGTCTGGAAGATGCAAAACAACTGCAGCCTCCAGTCTTTCCACAACATATAAAGGATCTCTGTGAAGGCTTGCTGAACAGTGTTAGTGGCTCCTGAGTCTGGCAGCCAGATGGAGGCTGATGCAATCACCCTCCCGTGATGGATGGCCTGGCAATGACCACCCCTCCCTCTGTGGGGTGATGGGGACCCTGTTCTCTTGGCTTATGGTCATAGGTATCCCACATCCCTGAGACTCTCAGGGCAGCCTCTAGTGAGGGTGTTGTGGTGAGGTGACTGGGGTTCCCTCCCATGCCATGTGTCCTTCTGTTCCTTCTTGTGCACTGGCAAAAGTCTTTAGTCATTTCAGCTAAAAAATTGTTACCATACCTTAGGAGAAAAATCCTCCAGCACGGATGTTTGGCCCTGCTCCCCACATCACCCAAGATACTCTTTCTGGTCCTGGAATTTACCATCCTGGTGATACTGTTGGATATATGTGGCAGGGAGAAAGGCCTGGTCATCACAGACTGGAGAGCCTTCCATGAGCCACAACCCTCAGTGGAGGTCCAAGGATTTGTCAGACTTTTCTCTGTCTCCACACAATTTGTCAAAGCTAATGCCTCACCCTGCCTCCACATGAAGTCTAGTAAAAAGAGCTTAATATCCACCTTTGAAGAAATTCAAAATCCAACTGGACAGGATTGACCATTGCTGTAGTGCTGCAGATGACCCTGCTTTGAACAGAGGGCTGGACAAGACCATCTCCAGAGATCCCTTCCCACCTCAGCCAGCCTGGGATTCTTCAGTGTAAAATGGTCGCCCATTTTGGGGGAGGGAATCCTCTTTCTTCCCATAATACATGCAAGTGGAAGTACAGTATTACCAAACCAAATAAATTTTTTTAGTCTTTGACAAAAAGTGATGAGAATAGGAGCACATAGAAAGATTTGACAGAATTTCATTGATATGGAGGGTGGTTCTCCACATCTTCCTTCATCTCAGGAAGGGTAAACTGATTTCAGACTAAAATCAGAGAGCTCATTTCAGAGGATCCCTTATTTGAGATGATACTCTCCAAACTCAGAACAAAAAGGTTAAGATGTCTGGTCTTATTATTTTTCTAAGGAAATGCAATGAATAAAATTTAAGATTTTTTTTCATATCTCAAGGAATTTGACCCTTTATGTCAAAATATTTGAAGGTATCCAGTCCTTTTTATCCTGTTTGCTTTGTATTAGTTCTGAAACTAAAATTCTTTCAAGTGAAGCAGAAATCTTTGTCAGCTTGAAATTGGAATATCAAATATACTAACTGTTATTACATAACTATTTCCACTTTTATTAAAGCATGTCTGTCCCACAGTAAGTCTCTATAAGCAATACATGAGGTTTTGAAACTCAGTTTCAAAAATCAGGATATATAAACTCAGTTTTGAAATATAATTTTTTGCTACAAGAATTTCAGACCATCTTAAGTCAAACCAATTTTAGAAGACAGACTGAACCTAGAATATTTCCCTCTTATTATTCATGGCAGAACATTTACTGGTTTGGAAATTCCATTTCTAGGAGAAGTATTTGGAACTAGATAATCTTTCAAGTCCCTTCCAATCCAAGCCAATCTATGACTCTTTGAAAAAAAATGGAAAATTGAATTTGAACTTTGAACACTTAAAGCAGATTTTCACAGACTGTCAATGAATGACTAAATAAACTCTGAATGTTATATATTTCAGCATATTTGACCAAGACTGTCAATAAATGAAGGTAAAACTCCTAGAATGAAAAATAGGAATACTGATTTCTAAATTTTTGTTATGTGCTGCACTGGAGTCCCTGGAAGAATAAGTACAAATTGGACCTCTGCTGAATTTACATTACAACAGTGTGTATGGGCAATGCACTCTGGACAAGAGCAAAAGAAAACTGAATTTACAGGCAAGTATTTCTACAGCTGTTACAGATCTTAAAATTAGATAGAGGAAGATGCTGTGTTCTTCAAAAAGGAGAAGATGAATGTTTAAAAAACCCACTACTTTTAGAAAAAGGTGATGGTGAGTTCCTGAATGCCGTTTTGAACCATATATTTTTACAGATGAAGAGATGCAGAGCTGCTTTCCAAGTTTCTGATTTATTAAAGCCTTCACTCACACGCTCCTTGTCCTGTGAGCACAAGGACAAGCTGGTGTCAGCTAGCCATTAGTTACGGAGGTGTGTAGCAATGCCAAGTGGGAGGAGCTTTATGCCATCCTTGAACATTTTGCAGTTGCTGAGTTGCTGTGAAGTGTATTCAGTGCATTTCCAAAAGGCAAAAAATATCTCCTCTACTCATTGACTATGGCCCTCTTCACTGTATACAGGAGAAATGATTCCTTTGTTGGAAAATGTCTCTTCTGACTGCCTTTAAAAAAAAAAAAAATACAGTAATTTTTTTTCTCTGAGTAACAAAGACCAAACCAAAGGGGATAAGTATGCTCACCTGAATGGTTTCAGATCAGTAGCATGACTGTGCAGAAAAAGGTGCTCATACATGAGGGCAGACCAAAAAGCTGAGTTCCCAGACTGCTTTATGCTATCTGTATTTCCCTTATCAGACAGAGGATCTAGCTCGTGAATAATCAATTGGGTAAAAATTTTATGTTCTTATTCAGTCCAAGATCCAGTGAAGGCCTAAGGCACAAGAACCTTAAATTGAAAGTAGTTATCAAAGCTTTGAAGATTATTATTTGCTGCAACACAGCAAAAGTTGCTTCTGGCAAAGCTGGAGGAAATGCCCAAACTCAGAAGCACAACTCAAATTTGCCCAGTTTGAGAGGCCTTAGGCTCGTTCAGCTGCCCTGCCCACAAGGGATGCTTGGCTCTGCCCTTGCTCAGGTGAGACACAGTGCTTCCTTTGGCAGCTTCCTTCAGCAGTAAGGAGCAGCTTTAGCAAGACAAGTGCGGACATCTCTCCTGGAGCCAAGCCAAGCCTGCAGGGGCTGAGATCAGCACCAAATATGGGGGGGTGCCCTAATGCGGCTCTAAGAAATGCTGTGCTGCTCTCACACTGCTGCTGCTCCACAAGGAAGCTGTCAGCTCTGCCAGCCCGGGCATTCAAACTCGATTATCCCAAAATTGCACTTTGGTCCTTTCCTGATACTCCTGGGAATGACTGCTAAAATTCAAAAGGAGACCTTGAGAGTATGGATGGTGTCATATTGTGGAAATGTCTTTCAGTAAATAACAGGTTTTCTTTATCCAAATATGAGTAATCACTTAGAGTATCTTTTTTCAAAAGCAGTATTTATTTTTTCATCAAGATAAGACACATTACATACTGCATAAAGTAAAAAGTACTGCTAGGAAAGCTGCATTTAACTGAGATAAAAAAATATACATAGATTGCACTTGAGAAAGTAGGCTCTATCCCAGAAGAATATAGTAAATAAAAAGCTGATGAGTGGTTTGAAATTAGGATTCTTTCTGAATTGCCTTTGAAAATGTATTTATTTTGGGGGGTTCCAATTCCACCACTAAAACTGAACCAGATTAGTTTTTTTAACAGCTTTGCTCTTTAAATTAAAACAGTATGTAAACAACATAACACTTATACAAAGACAAAAGAAGAAAAAAGAAGTATGGAGATACACCTTTGCAATTTCTGCTAATAAATAAAAAGGAAAAAAATTTCCTTGTATTTGTGTTCACCAGGTTCACTGCATCTCGGGGCTTGGGTTTTGGGGAGATTTTCTTAGTTCACATGCATCATCCCCACACTGCCACAATGAAGCCCATCTTTGACCCTCCTGCACTGGCTGGGAGCATGGTGTCTGTAGGGCAGCAGAAAGCAGTGAATGGCTCCATTAATTAGTAAGTGTCCCAGGAGTAATACTTTAAACTTTGTGACAAGCTTAGCTTATATTTAAGAAGGCAAACCCTTCATTAGGCAAGAGGATTTTTTAAAATTTATTTTGCATCTGAATTTTTCTGTTAGACCCTGGCATCCACTGCTGCCTTTATCTAACTCAGCTGAATTCTCAGCTGTTCAGTCTTTAAAAGGAGTATTCATACTATCTACCTCTGTGTATCCCACTTAGACTTTCAAATCAAATTTCTAATCTTTCTACACACTCAAAGGGGAGAAAGGAATGCTCCCAAACTGGGTGATTTCAACCTTTGGGCAAAGGCACACTATGGGAGAGCCTCTACCCGTTACCTCTAGGGGTAACTCAGGTTCCCAGACAAGGCTGAATCCCCCCGATCAGGAGGTGTAGGCACGCCTCAAAACACGCGGCTACTGGGGTGGGACTGGGGGAGCACTGCCTGCTGCCCAGCTTCCCTTGGAGGGTGGAATTAAAGGACCACTCAGAGCACAAAGCCTGGTGAATCTTGTGTATCCTGCAACCAATGCAGACTATGAAATCAGAGTGCTTAGGCATGATTCAGTCAGAGATACAAAACAGGAGTGCGGTATCGCAAAAACAATCTGCACTGCCAAGGTCTTGCATGCAAATTTCTTCAAAACTTAGCTAAAACTTATGGAAGGGCTGGGTCAACCTTGTTATTAAGCTGGAGACAGAAAAAGAATGAGATGTTCTTTAAATAGTCCTGAACTACAAAATGAAGGTGGTAATCTTTGGTTACAGGGCTGTTCTTTAAATGTGAATTGCTTTGAAAAATGATGAATCACTTCCCAAGTAAGCATTCAGGAGCATTTTTAAACAGACATCGGGGAGCCAGAGAGGAAAAATTAATATAAATAATAATACTGCCACACTTTCTGAATCTCCAAGGTTAAAGTACGGGAAAGAAAGTAACACACTTCTAAGGGATCTTTCAGCAAAGTTTTGCTAAAATTATAAAAAAGCACTTACAAAATACTTGAGCTGATGAAGAGGGAAAATGGGAACATTAGGATGCTTTTGTAACAAACCTGTGGAGTACTAAAACATACTGGTTTGAAGGCCTTGTATTTTATAGCACATGCCATTTTCCACTAATTATAATGCACTACTGTCAACCTACTTGACTCAGAGAGACAGAAAGACAAGAGCCAACACAGACAAGATGATTCGATGCAGCCTATGCCTACTATAAAACATAAAACCTCAGCCATTAAATGTGTCACCCTATTCTCTCCGTTACATTCATGATCAAAACTCCAATTCTTAGCTAGACATAAATCTGCCTGGTTTCTTAAATTTTTGGAGCAGCATTTGAAAATCCTTAAAGCTAATTTGGAAGGGGTTTTTTTTCTTTTTTTTAGCTGGAGCACTTTTGTAATAGTTTAAAAGGCATAGGAAGCTATGCTGTAGCTTTTAAAGTGCTAATTTTATTATGAGGTGGTATTTAGTAATATTCTTCTGGAAGTTAATAAATGATGCACATTTTCCATGACTGACAGACATTACTTAATGAGTAAATATGCTTCAGCAAAATGCAATAAAAAAAAAGAAATTCACTGTCAACACTTTAACCATGGCAATACACAGAGCTGGAATGAGACAACTAACCTCAGATAACTAAGATTAATGCATATATGACAAAGTTAAAAAACAAATAAACCTCAAACCAAATAATGATAATTAAATCTCAAACACAGTTTTGTTTCCCAGTAACACAACTGCAAAACAAATCAATATTTTCAACAAACAAGTGCCCTGTCTTCATCTTCTCCACAGGAAAGCATGGCACTCCTCGAACTGCAGTGAGGAGGATCCAAGGGGAGGGCTGTCTCTCCCTTCTTTTGTAGAGGGGGCTCCTCTTGGGCAACTGGGGCGTCACTCTGGGCAAGGGGCAGGAATCAGATCAGGTAGGTAGTGCCCAGAATCAGTTCCAGCCCACAGGTATTTATTTACCCGGGGAGCTGGCAGGAGCCCCCTCTTGCAGAAGCACTTGGGTGATGGCTGCCATGGAGCCACCATGGCAAAAGCAACAGCCTCTGCACCTACCACCCTCAGTGTCCTGGCTTATGCAAAGCATCCACTAGTTTCAGCACATGATTTGCTCGAGTACAAACAGTGAGATTTGACTTTACTGATGTGTTATTTCATGTAGTGATAGATTTTATGCATTCTTTCTCACTCTGTTGGGCCAGAATGCTGGGAAGTTCCCTCTGAGAGTGGAGCAAACCATTTTGCACTCCTACAGGCTCAAATTCTCTCTTCATTTATACCCACCATAAAACCCTACCTACCATCAGGAGAGCTGAGAAGGTAGAAAAGGAGAAGAATTTGAGTGTAGGAAATGAGTGAAAAACAAACACAATGCTACTTCATTGCCAGCTACCACAAATACCTACATACCTGGTATTTAAATTCATTGGGCACTGTGTGCCTAAGGATTGCGACTGAGCTTTTAAAATCTCAATCCTCAGAATCTAGCTACAGATAACCACAATCTTAAATTCTTGGATGCTGATACATAAACGTATGATATATCTGTTTAGTTGCCATGACACTAATCAGCATAGCAATGATTTTTGCTAATTGCAAAGGCAGGCTAGTAGCAAATTTCAAATGATTAGTGAGTAAAGGTCCTCAGAGCAATCCTGCTTGAAAGTAAATGTCCGGTAAGATGCAATTAGTGTGTCTGGGTTTTTTCTCTTCTTTCTTTGCTTTTCCTTTTTTATCGGGGTGGTCTTGAACTGCAGACACAATCACAACGCTCATGGTGATCCAGCTGTATATCTACCAAGGACATGTTGTTCCTGATTCTGCCCCTTCTTCTGGTATGTCCAGCCTCAGGGACGAACTTCAGCACCTGGGAGGATCAAGAAAAATGCACTGAATTAGAAAACGCTGTTGGAGATCTGAGGATGAGAACGTTGGGGCCCCAAGGGCACCAACAGCCCTTAACGGCCCTGACCAGCATTAATATGGACATATTTTTGTTTTATTTCCAGCTTTTTCTTTGCACCCCGTCACATCCTGCTGTATTGTTTGTCCTGGAGCTTGGATAGACTGTGTTTTTTCCTACATCAGGTATCTTTTTATCATGCAGTTTCCTTACTGTGTCCAGAGTTGCTCCTTTGCATGCAACTACCAAGCATGTTTCCTTTGGCTCATTTTTGCAGTGCCATACCTATTTGAGTTGTGCTGCCCCTCTTTTCCCTTGTACAATATTTCTGCTCTTAAGAACAAGGAACATTTTTTTACACAATTTGAAATTTCTGAAGCACTTACCATTAGAATTGGTCCAAAACTTAAATACTTGTGAAGGGAAAGAAGGAGATAAAGGAGCTTGCACAAACTATGTGTCAGATACCACTGAGTTTCTGTGGAATCTGAGTTTTGTTGGCTTACTTTAAAAATCTCTGCCTCAACCTAAATGATTTCTGAAGAATTTACTGTGAATAATATCAAGCAAACAAGAAAACAAAATTACTTCCTAGGGAAGTAAACATCATAATAGACACATATGAAAAAATTCTACCTAAGCAAGATGACCTTGAGACCCCTAGGAAGGGGTTTGTATGTTGTAAAAAAGAGCTAGCTTGGCCAAGTGACTGCTAGATCAGCTGGGTTTCTTTTGCTTGTTCAAAGATGGAGAGATATCTGTTAAGTGTATGACCTCCCAAAGCCAGTGGCCAACTGGGAAATGGGACCTAAATGTCTGTAACACCTCAACCACCAAAGCACCCACATTTCTGCTCTAACAGATCATACAGATTTATAACTAACAGATCACTCTGTTACTCAACAATCCTTTTTTTTTTTTTTTTAAACAAAGTAATTTCTGTATTTTGATGTTGTAACACCATACAAGAGTTGAGATGGTTTTGGAAATGACAGGGAATAAGAGGCTGTGTGCCAGATCAACAGAGTATTAGCATTTTCAACGGAATTAGAAAGTCATAGAAAGTAAATGTGAAGCACTTGCCACAGGACAACCAGAGATGCTGTGCAGGGTGGGTGGGGAAGGGCAGGCAGGTTAGTAGCTCTCAGGACAAGACCATTTGTTCTCTGCCATTAATACCTTGAGGCTACAAAAGTCATGAGATATAATAAAAGTGATAAGCACTGAACACAGTCTATTCTTTTGTTCTCCTTTTTTTTATAAAATATATATTTAGCCTATGTAATACTTAGAGGAAGGACTGTGACTAAGCAAGGTACAGACATGCTCCTGTACTGTGTTGGGAAAATAGAATTGCTTTGCCCTGTTAGAAAGACAAGAGCAGAAACAAGTAATTTTACTTAATTTTTTTTTAAAGCAACAAAAATATAGGATCTTTGAATTGATTTCAAACATTGGCTGCATCCATATATGCAATACATCCTGATGGACACTAGGATAATTTGCTGTAACACACTGTCATCCCAAACACAAAGGAACTTAACCCAATCATGTTGCTGCAATTATTACAGAGCTAAAAATAGACCACATCTTCAAAGATGCTTTTTTTAAGAAAACGTACTTTTAAAATCAAGTACACTGAACCCATGATAAATACCTTATTTAAAGAAGTCTTCAAAATATGACAAATCCAGATGACTGACAGTTTGCAAGATCATGGGTAGGTAGATTTGATTTTTCCAGCCGAGAGCAAATCAAAGTATGTAATGGGATGAGAGCAAAGATGTGGACAGTATTTAAGTTAACAGACCATCTGACAGCTTGGGGACTTTCCCTGTGTTTTTTTATCAAGAAGCATGAGCACAGTATATAGGCTCTGCTGATAAGAAAATGAACTGTCAGGCACTTCCTCAGACAAGACAGGAAAACCAGTGATTGAACACAGCTGAAATTATCAAATCATAGAAATAGAATCCTTTAGGTGGGAAAAGACCTCTGAGATCATTGGGTCCTACCATCATCCCAGAACTGCCAAGTCAACCATTACTGTCTGTCCCCTAACACCACATCCCATATGCTTTTTGAATACATCCAGGAATAGAAACTCTCCCACTTCCCTGGGCAGCTTGTTTCAATGTCTGACCACCCTTGAAGTGAAGAAAATTTCCCTCATATCCAGTCTTAACCTCCCCTGGTGCAACTTGAATCTTTGTCTTCTTGTCCTGTCACTTGTCACCTGGCAGAAGAGGCCGACCCCC
>JAWWMU010000001.1:40238001-40253385 GCA_035048155.1 Cinnycerthia olivascens
ACCTGGGCACACACTGGATCATGTTCAGCTGCCACTGACCAGCACCCCCAGGGCCTTTTCTGCTGGGCAGATTTCCAGGCACTCTGCCCCCAGCCTGTGGCACTGCCTGGGGTTGCTGGGACCCAAGTGTGGGACCCAGCACAGGGCACTGTTGAACCTCATAAAATTGGTCTCAGATTCAGCCTGTCCAGATCCTTCTCCAGAGCTACTTTAATAGCTGATCACAGAACTGATATTCAAAGCTCTCTGTCTCACTCTCATTTAATAGTTTTATTTTCATCTAAGTACAAGGGAATTGAAAGCAATCTGGAAGTAAGGCCATTTCTGGTGACCAAAGTAGATGGAAGACAACCCTTTATTCTGCAAATAGCTGTTTATTTATCATGTGGTCACATCCTTAAAGCTGAGGAACTACTGAATTAATGAGAACAGTTCAAATAAATACTGTTCAGGACACTTTATCACTCATTTTTTGATGGGAACAGTAGCTGTAAGAAAATATGGATATGACAGGTCTAGAATGCACAAAAGGTTGTGGAGTTGTTGTGGGGGTGAAAAAGAACAACCTTGTAGTTTTCAAATTAAAGGATCAGTGTCTGTCACTTCTCATCAAATTACAGTGCCTCAGCTACTCAGATCATTGCCTCACAAAGAGCATGTAACTACAGTCATGTCCCTCTCATCAAACACTGAGTAAATTGTGGTCATAAAACTATTAAAATAATTAAAATAAAACCAAGACAGATTATTCTGCTTCTGAGCTGGATTTGGTGCTTCTAGGTAATATGAAAAAGAAGTGCAGCAGGGCATTTTCTGTGCAGAGAGCCCCATAGGAGCACACCAATATGCTGGATGGCATTTTACTTTGTAGAGGTGCCTGAGCATCTGAGAAGGTTCAAGATAAGATGCCTGTAGTCACAACGTAACTTTCCTTGGGGGCAGCGATGTAGAAAATACAAAGAAAATGCTTACATGTGTTTCCTTGCCAGCAATCTTGCTCACTGATCATATACTGAATTTAGATGCCAGCTTCTGAAAGCCTCTTTAAATGAGATCAAAGCCATGACAAAAACTGGGATCTGGAAGCTGGAGCCAGAAAAAATTCTAGTGGAATTAGGGCACTCTTGTTTAAATCGCACCCACTCACCCCTTGGACAGCCCTCCAAGGAATTGGGGGGATTTCCAGCCTGTTTGAGGACTGCCTTTCCTGGAGGTGTATGGTACCAGTTTGGGTCATGCCCTGGGGACAGCAAGTGCTCTCCTGTCACCTGTGGAGCACAAGAAGTCAGGACTGATGGCCCCTATCAGGTCTGTAAGAACTCTTCAGATGAGGACAGCAGAGTGGCAATGACTGCCAGAAAGAGGATCCAACTGGAGAAAACCTGCTCACCCTGATCCATATGTGGCATGTCTCCAGCAGAAGCCACAACAAAGCAGCCACACCATAGCATGGTTCACCTGCAACTCCCACCTCTGGGGACTAGGAAAGGAAAAGCTTGGACTCACAGTGTTAGATGGGTAGAGCCAGATGAGGTGAACTGTCCTTTCAGCATTTGCTGACAGTCCTAACCAGGTATCACTGAAGTCAGGCAACATTTAGCCATGACAGTTTATGATGGCTGATTTCTGTTTTATTAAAAAGCAAAAAGGGATAGCAAACCCAGTCAAAACTTTAAAAAAGTTCCCCACAGGAATTT
The DNA here is from genome assembly GCA_035048155.1 of Cinnycerthia olivascens. Classification (NCBI taxonomy): domain Eukaryota; kingdom Metazoa; phylum Chordata; class Aves; order Passeriformes; family Certhiidae; genus Cinnycerthia; species Cinnycerthia olivascens. The sequence continues at coordinate 40,239,699 of JAWWMU010000001.1, forward strand.
TTGACTTATCATTTACTTAGTGACAACAGTAACATCTTTTTTTTTAAATTCTTGACCAGTATTTTAAGCACCAACAGAAAAATGAAGTCTCACTCAAAAATCGGCTTTTTTTTCTTTCTGATTAGCTTAAGAAGCCTACAGAAAATCCATAATATGACTATTGGTTACCCAATATCTAATTAGCTTCATATTCTTGTGAGAGAGGATGGTGAACAACTCTGGATGCTATTTTAGATAGTGAAATTTGTATTTTGCAGAACTTATTTTAAAATTCTGCTATGCAGCATTATCTAATCTCCTTCTGTACATCTAAAAATAATACCATTCTAGCATGCAAACCAAATTATATTTGTCTGAAATTCATGAAAGAGGAAGCATCAAAAGTGCAAAACATTCAACATAGATCCAAGTTCTGATAGACATAAAAAAATCTTACTCCACAGTTTTTGAAAGTTATCTCATCCAAAGGTCACACGCGGAATGTGGTTCATAATTTAGCACAAGGACCTTTACTCTAGTAGGAACACAGCCTAAACCAATGACATAGACCCAAAGATGTATTCTTTCTTACCAGAGATAATTACAGGGTATCAGGGACAAGTAAAATGAGTTGGCTTGCTGATCAGTGGTAGCAGGCAAACTAAGGGATTATTAAATATAGATGAGATTATTGTTTCTGTTTTTTAATTTGTATGCATAAGAAACATCTGGTTGTAATACAAAAAACATGGGAAAAATTAATTGATTTAAAACTCAAGTACTTGAAGCACTTACTAAAGCTATGATGTTTTTGACATATGTGACATCAAGAAGACCCTCACTTTTGCTGATCTTGTCAGGACTTATGTGTGCATTATACTAAGCTGTTGTTTTACCACTGACTAGATACAGGTGTTCCTCCTTTACAAACTGCCTCTCTGTCCTGACATGTATCACAGGACGTCTCACTTGCTTAACTTCCAGATGTCAACCCAAGAACTTTTTTTCATCTAGTTAAAAATGAACCTTTTTTCTCTGACTGCACTTGTGCTCATCCTGTGACCTAGCAGTCACTTCTGACTAATTTTGTTTCCTTGTGCTTGCATTCCAAATAAATCCCATTGCTCCTTCTTGTACAATATTCCATGAATTAACTCTTTTGTCAGGCTAATTCTGTGCCTTTATTACCATAACAACCTTTTATCTCCTTTATACATGTACTATCAACTCCAGGACATACAACAATAAGACCATATTCCTTGCACACTGCTTTGATGATTCTAGCTCTTTTTAATCCCTTAGCAAATTCCCTTTTTTGTGTCAGCAGCATTTGGATCATTTTTTGACCAGTTATCTTATGTTTCCCTGTAACTCTCACCCTGTAAGGACAAGGGTGAGAATTATTGTCTTCTCTCTCAAGTGCCTCCTTAAGGTTTGCTCCTCATTTCTCTGAAAAATAAAAGAAGAAAAGAAAAAAGCCCCAACAGTATCAAATTGTATTAGCTACATTTCTTAACTCCATTGCAGTAACTTTGTCTTCCTGAAGTTCCACTTTTTAATTCTCTATTGTTCTCCCGTGCTCTTTTGTCCCATATATTTCCTCTGTCTTGTTTTCCCTTGGCAATGTTGGGTTCAGTTGAAGTTGTTTTCATGCCCCAGCAAGTTGAAGCAGGTTTCATGCCCCAAGATACAGTATTGTGTGCTCTGGGGTACCTACTGCCTCTCTTTAGGCAACCAGAGGTTATGAAATTGGCACCCTAACTCTAATCAAAACCTTCTCTCTGAGAATTAACTAAATGTTTGTCCTGTGAAGGCACCAGACAAGCTCCAGTCAGCATCAAACTTGAATGGAGGCACAATGCTTCAAAAAGAGGTGAAATAAGGGGTGGGGGAAGAAGCACCTTATAGACAGTGGACAACACATCAGTCTTTACAGGAGAGACAAATAAGTAGGTAAAAGTTGCAGCTCTTACCACTTTTCTTTTTTCCTTATATGCCCCTTAGCTGTGCAGCTCAGCACTGTGTTTGCAGAGGTTTATACATTCTGACAAATTCTGGTTGCTACCTTAAGAGCACTTGCTCCCCATGGAAACTCATTTCACATCTCATCAGTTACAGCAATGAGATGGGGAAACAGATTTCTTGTTTCTCTCAGGTATCTGCATGCTGGCTGCCACAGCCACAGCCATAGCTGAACTGACCCCTGGCCTGAGTTCCCCCACATCTTCTCTGTGCTGTGCAATCTCCAGGTTTAGAGCCTGTGCCTCTTTAAAGAGCATTTTTAAGGAAATGAACTGCAATGGGAAACACACTTTCTATCAGGTTCACTTTAGAAAGTTAGACAGCAGTAGGGCTGAGCTTTGATTAAGGTGTACTGCATCCATTTCCATGTATTTCTTTGTCTTCCACTTGCACAGAGCATTGCAACATAACTCAATATCACTTATGATATGGCTGAGAGACATTTTCAGACACTGCCGGGACTTGGCCTGTTTGGTTTGAAGGGTTTGTGACGCTATGTGGTAAGTCACGAGTATTTGTCCAGAGTATTTGCTCTGCTCCAAAGCAAACCCAGAAGCCATGGAAAACCACAGAGCATCACAAGACTCCTGCAAGGAAAAAAATCACAAACACAAAACCCACCAATAAAACTATCTGTTTACCCAAGTTATGACCCCATTCATTTCTGAAAACTGCTGAGTATTTTGGTAAAGTCATGGCAAACTTCCAGGCTATAAAGAAGACCAAAGATCTCATGATGAACATATCCCAGGGCAATAAAGAAAAGCCCCTTATTTTGGCCATCTCATGTTTTCATTTTCCCTGCTTTTGCATCATTTCTTACAGGCGGACATGATAGAAAAGAGCTGTACATTCCATTCAGGGAACTGGAACAGCGGTCTCAGCTTGGGAAAATTAAAGGCTCCTCCACGTGACAGCTATTAGTCCTGAGAGGCTAGGCTAGGAGAGAGTGCTCAGTGATTAGAGTGGGAGGCTTTGAACAGGAACTGAGAGGGAACAAAAAAGCATTAAGAGCACAGGGAGAAGATAACCTTGAAGTCTCTCTGGAATAGAAGCCTCCCCTTCAAGCAACACCCCACGGCTGCCAGCATGCAGCACTCGCCACAAAGCCAAAAGGAGCCTCTCGCTTCTGGAAAATTTGCCTGCCTGTCTTTCTCACACAGAAATACCGGGTAGCTCAGAAATGCCGGGGAACATTTAAGTGATCTCCAGAGGCATTTTTACTTTTGAGGGCAAGCATATCCATGTGCAGGACACAAAGATCTTGCAGGTTCAGGAGCTCAATAGATGAAGCTCCAGGATAGAAGTTAGGGAAAACCACTTTTCCAAGAGAAAGTGTCTGGGGTCTGAAGGACTCAGTTTCAGCTAGTTCAAACACCTTCTTTGCTCCACCATCTATTTCCTTCCGGTGTCTTCTGTAAATCAAATTAACTGAGACTTGTGTTTCAATCTGGCCTATGTCCTCCTACAGAAGGCTGAGCTTTTTAACCAAATTAATGGTGCTGGGGATTTCATAAAGTGTAAATCTCCATTCTTTGATTTGCAACTAAAGGCTTTTTGGATAAGGTTAGTGGGTTTCAAATGGGCTTTTAAGAGAGTAAACTGGCTCTGTGGTTCTAAAACTAGCCTCTCAGTGCCTTCTCCACCTGATATTTAAGTAAAATTAAAGTGTCAAAGGAGAATAAGAATAAAAGTGATTAACTGTGTGTGGCTAATGATAATAATAAAGTGGAAAACATTTTGGACTAAAATTAATGGACATATCTTTAGTATGTCATACATGAATTTATCTGCATGACTTCCACTCATGTTAATGGGAGACACTTGGCTAAATATCTGCTCAGTGAGCTGTTAATTCATCCCTAAGGGATAAAATGAAATTTAAACTTACAAAGGCCATTTAATGTTAAAGATGAAACACTGTCTTGCATTCATATGGTTTTCAGAGTAGAAATGAGTAGGAAAATAAATTAGCAATGATATATTTGTGTGACTGTTGAATTTCCTGAATTTAGTGATTAATTTGGGGCAGTCATAAGCCATGACATCCTGATGCTGAGCAATACCTGGCTAGTGTGATATTCTGGTGCTCCAGCACTGGCTGTTTCCAAACACCTGAAAAAATAAGTGCTTGATAACATATTTATAATGAGCATTTTTCTTTCTAGCTACTGTCAACAGTCGACTTAATTTCTGATACAGGTGTAACCCAGGATTCCTTAGTTTATATCTGACTTCTAGTTCTTTCAGAAATCTTCTGAATGATGCATAACTCGTATTTAAGTGTTGAAATTTCATATAGATTTACTGTGAAAAAAACCCAATTCCTTTTTATAATCTTAAATTAGTTCCCTTCCAGTCTCTCTCTTGTTCTTTTCTTAAAAAAAAGATTATTTAGGAAGATCTAATTTTCCTTTAGCTACTATTCATAATTTCCTATCTTTCACTGTGCCCTCTCTTTAGAAATTCTTTTTCTGAATGAAATGATCTAAAACTTTTGAGCTACTTTCCTTACTAAGGTTTTTGATCTGTATCTTCCCCTACATCTCTCATGATGTATCCTTGATGCTTCCCTTTTTTTTTTTTTTTCTAGTCCTGCCTTTGTCCTTTTAAGTTTTGATCAATGGTCCAAACATAGCATAAGTCCCTCACCAATTTATCCAGACCACATTTGCTTTGTTGTTACCCCTTCATCTCCATTCCTGCAGAAGACTGTCACTTGCCTTTTTCTTATCACTGCACTAAACAACGATTTTCCTGAAGCTCTTCACAGTGATTCACTGTTTGACCTTTAGCCCAATTTCCACTCTTCATTTCTTCCTCCTCCCCTCACACACCCAGTGTTATATGAATAAATAGTTGAGACCACTCATCCTAGTGCTTGCTGCTTTTCTAACCTGCATTTAAAAGCAGTTACAAAGATCTTCTGAAATTCCTCACAGCCTTCTCTGCTGTTGAAGTATGTTATCTTCCTGTGCCACCTGTCATTTTTGCCACCTCTCTGTTCACCTCCCTCCAGATTGAACATGCATGAAATAATAATCTTTGTACTGGGGCACCCTCAGATAGCCCTTTCCCATTTAGAAAATTGCTCATCTCTTCCACATCGTTGCTCTTTATCTCTTAACTAGCTTCTAATCCATGTCTGATCTTGTCTGGCTGACTGTTTGCTCTCTGCAGGAGGTGTCAGTACTTTTAGCATTCTTGTACAATGTTGTGGTACTGTATAAATATTTATTCATATATAAGGCATTTTGAGTTAATTTTATCAGCTCATGGTCATCTAGGTGCTTTAGACCTATTCATTTTTTTTCCAATTAACTTTTCTACCGCTGAGATAAGACTTTCTGCTCTGTAATTACTAGGGTCATCCCCAGCATCTTGTTTAAAATTAGAGAAAATATTAACTATTCTCCAGTCCCAGCATGTGGAGTGTGCTGTATTCTGCAGTTATGTGTAAGAAAATATCTCTTACTTTGAAGCTATGTCATAGAGTGGGCAAGTTCTGACCTTCAAAAACCCTCTGTTATTGCAGCCCCAGAGTCTCTCAAGATAATGCCTTAACATTATGAGACTACATCGCATCCAGGTTTAAAGCCCATAAAATACATTTTCACTTGATGAGGCCTTAAGCCAAGTGGTAAATCAGCCTCTTACAAGAGATATGTGTCAGAAGTAAGTCAGCACGGCATGCAGCTACCCTACCTTCCAAAAACTGAAAGGCAACTACCAGATATGCTCACTTTAGGGAATGTTGCTTATGCCCTGATCTGAAAATACTGCGTTAGAGGCAAGAATACAAAATGCTCTTTCCTGATGATTTTCCCCTCTAGCTGCATTCTGAATGGATTAAAATAATGGGCATTGTTCCTATGCAAAAATTTTGGCTTCCTAAAAAATTGCTGAGTAGGGCAAAAAAAAGCTAAGGCAGAATAATTCAGCTGCCTCCTATAAGTAATAAATCTGGAAGGGAAGAGAGTTTACAAGTGACTTAATTGTAATTTCCAAATGTGAGCATAAGTTTAAAGCTAGAGGAAATGAAGTCAAATATCTTAAGGAACCCATGTCTCTGTGTTGCTAAAAAGGGTATTTCCAGTGGTATATACATTTACTTTGTATTAGTCCTTGACTAGGAAAAATCAGTCCAACATAAGGCTCATTCTTGAAACAAAGTTCACTAGGATGCTGTTGTGGTATCCACTCAGAAGTGGTAGAAGTTCTCTCCAACTTCTTCTAAGTTACACATAAATACTGCCAACCCTTTTCTCAACCCTACCCCTTTCTCACACATACATAGTCCATTAACAAGCAGCGCACACACAGCTCCGGGAAAAATCTTCAGACTCCATGGAAGCAATAAATACCCAAAAGAAGGAACAAAGAAAGAGTGAAAATACCTCATGGTATTTTTTCACTGTCTTCCCTGACACGCAGGTGCAGGATTTCCAGTTTGGAGTCCCACAGCCACAGTTCCCGCCGCAGCGCTGGACAAGGAGGCAGCGAGGAAAGAAAACGACATTTGTCAGCTTCAGCTCCTCCCTTAAATTGACAGAGTAGTTCCTTGGAGTGCAGCTGTAACGCTTCACATCGTCATTCAACCTATCCAGGTCAACTGCAATGCAAAAGAAGTTTCATTAGTGAGGTTAGAGTAAGACATTCCTCTGGTTTATGCTGCTCCCCAGGCAGCCAGTAACACAGAGTGATGGGGAACTGGTTAAAAAAATATGTGAACTATAGGAGTGATTTCTGAACAGATAAACATAAACCTACCAATTTCAAATCATTACAGGTGGCCATCCAGGCTGTCATCCTTCTCCCACTGACTGCCATAGCAGAGATCACATTGACTATAAAGGTGAAGGGAATATTTGCAGTAAAATATTGGCCTGAAAGCTGAAGACTGGACATTTTATTTGCTTTGTCACTTGTTGGATCCTTGGGCAAGAGGTTCCACCTCTGCTACTTTCTTCCCTCCTCTGTTTCTACCTGGCTTATTTAGATGCTAAGATATATTTTTTTATAATGAGCAAAAACAAGGCCCTTCCTGTGGTCAGTAGAGAAACATTTTTGGGGAGTGATTCATCCCTTCCTTGGCAAGAGAATTTAGGACAGCCTGCATGACTTTCTTCCTCAAGTTGCCTATTAATACTGTTTTTTAATAGAATTTAGATAATTCAGTTTTAGACGGAAAAACCAATCTAAGCAGTATTAATTTCATGTGGTAAATGTTACTATAATAGGCATGCAAATAAATACAATTAAAATTAATAGGCCCATTGAATGCCAGTAGTTGGTTGATGTTTAAATGCCTAGTATCTGAGATCTGTCATGTAAACAAGTGGTAAAACCAGCCATAAAAATAACTTATGGACTATCAAATGTGAGTTAAAATGTAGTTTCCAGCTTTAGCTTGTAAAGCTAAAACAAAACAAAAACCGTCTTTTATAAATATATTTTCCACAATTGTGACACAGACAAAAGTAACAAATTTAATGAGTTCCATTTCTGTAGAAAGAGATTTCTTTTTCCTTCCTTCCTTCCTTTCTGTCTTCTTCTTTCCTTAGGATTCTGTCCACCAACTAAATGTTCAAAGCTCAGTAATTCATTCCCCCCCATTCAGGAGTGGGGGACATGTGTGTTGAGTTCAACTCTAAATAGTATTTGCTAACAGAGGCATCAACAGGAAAATAGGGATGGCTCAAATGAGAACTGAGGCAACACTCTAATGTTTGTGAACATATCAGATTTTCAGGGCATGTTTAACAGGTCAACATAACCTCTGGTTCTCAGAACACTTATGTTTGTGCTTTAATACAAATATGTGAAAACTTACAACAAAGACACTTCATACTTTCTGTGACTCAGGCCTTGTCAACATCACTAAGTTATTTGTGGAAAAAGCTGTTGATTTGTAAATATCATGCACCTTTACATTCTGATCTGGAGTATTCACAAGGCTGATATGCAAGAGGCAAGGGTACATAAACATCAGAAATGCTATTATAGAAAATCATAGCAGATTCACTTTCCTGACAAGATGTTATCTCAGTCAATGGGAATTTAGCAGATAAATTGCTATTTTATAGCAATTATAATACATTCCCCCATGAAATCTCAGTGGTTCTCTCTAGAGAACTAGCATCTCTCCAAAAGAGGTATAGATCATCCTCCTGCTATAAGCACAAAATCAATGGAACTGGTGGTATACTCATGCATGGAGAGAAAAATACACTGTGAGTGTCCTTAGCCAGGACTGGCAAGTCCAGGGTATATTGATTTCTTTGTGTTAACAGATGATATTTTCTTCTCCACTGTCATTCTTCAAAGTCACCTCTTCTCACTGCAGGCTTTCAGGCAAATTCTTTCCACAGGGAAGTGTTTCCCACTCTTCTAAACATTCTCATAAGGACCTGTGCCATCAGTTTTGCTAACTGGTAAAGTAAAGCACTGTCTGGCTAATATTCACTTCAACCAAATGATGTGAAAGAAAAGATCTACTAAAGGAAGAAGAGTGCTGAAAATTTTCTGCCTTCATCACTAATGAGATTGCTTGAGGGAAAAGTCTGGATCATCCACACTGAAATTGCAGCAATCCAGGGGAATATCTGAGATACGCAGATAAGCAGAAAGGTCTCATTTTAGTGATGTTGAAAACATGAAAATAAGTAACCTCAAGCAGAGAAGAAAAGCCTAAATAAACAATTGAAGAAACATACAAATCATTCTCCATTAACATTCTTTTGGAGGTGAACACCTACACTCCTTTTTACTCCGCTCTACAGAACTGCAGCGCTTGGTGGGAATAAGGTGAGCATGCAGTGTACTCCGTGAACAATGTATACTGTACTCTGATTTAATTAGGCAATGGGAACTGCCCTTGTGTGTCAGTGTGGTGCTCCACACTGACACACAAGGACAGTTCCCATTGCCTAATTAAATCCTAAGCTCTAGATCATTGTTTATTGCCCCCTAACAAAAGAACAAATTTTAATGTGAACAACTCTCTCTGCTGAAAGCTTCAATATGCGTTTTTTCTGTCTTTGGAGTATTTTACTGTCTGGAGATAGTCCATTTCTTCATCCATATAACAGTGAGATTTTACAGTACAGTCAGTTTCATGCATCACTTCACTGCTGTGACTAAAATGTAACCGAGCCTTGGTGTGATTGGTGTGAAATCCAGCTGCTTTATTTATCAAGGACTGAAACCACTGGAGGTCTTAATTTAAAACTAGCATTAAAAGTGTTCTTTAGACTGGATGCAAATAATTCCCAAGTACTACTACAGAATGTCTACATCAGAGACAGCTTAAAAGTAAGGCAAACATAAAAATTAGATGCACTGGAGCACTAAACTGGATACTTGAGGCCCAGTGTTTACGCCTTCCTTCCTTTAAATCCTCTGCTTAAAATCATCCTCATTTCACATAGCTCTGTGACATGTGTTTACCTTGAAGCATTCATCAAAATATTCTGCGAATCTGTGATCTTAGTTGGAGGTAGGCACTGAAATCAGAGACTGCAGCTAATGCCATGTTTTATTAGGAAAAAGGGAGGCCTTAAAGATTGAGGAGAAAACCGCTGATGCTGGTCACTGATTAATTTCAAAAAGACAGGCAGTCTCTTAGCGTTGCTTTTAACACTTTATCAGTTCCAAATTCACACATGGTCTTAACATCATCATATCTGAACATTCTATGCTTGTTTCATGCATCAGTCACAGAGCAAAGCTAAGATATAAGAGATGGTAGCCAGCTTGCCATGGTATTCCTATACCACATGTCAAAGCCATCTACAGGCAAGGCAAGGAGGATTCAGGCAGTTGCAGACTGGTGTGCCCATTATAAAATTAAGGGGCAAATCCTTCCTGGAAGCAATGCCCAGGCACATGGCAGACAAGGGGATGACTGGGAACATCCAGGATAGATTTAACAAGACCAACCTCAGAGTCAGCTATGATGAGACATCTGTCTTGCTGGATAGGTAAAAGCAGCAGAGGTGTCTGCTGATTTCTGAAAGTAATCCATAGCATTCTTGCAGCCAGATTTCTGAGATACAATGGAATAGCTGGACTACAAATTCAGTAGGTAACTGGATTATCTGACAGACTTGAGGAAAATGGTCAGCAATTCCAAGTACAACTGGTATCTGGCTAATATATGCGTTCCCCACAGGGTAATGCTGGGGTCAATACCACTGAAGATCTGCAGGTAAACTAGAGGCACTGTAAAAGCCATCAAAGGCATCCAGAGCAGTGCTGTATCTGACTGAAGCTACGGTGTGGCTGAATGAGTCGGAAAAGTCACAAATTAGCTGGAGAGGGACTTCTTACAAGGGCAAGTAGGGATAGGACAAGGGGATATTTTTTCATACTGAAAAAAGGTATGTTTAGATTAGATATTAGATTAGATAAAATTTCTTTACTGTGAGGCTGGTGAGACACTGGAAAAGCATGACCCGAGAGGCTGTGAATGCTTAATCCCTGGAAGTATTCTAAGTTGGATGAGTTTTGAGCAACCTGGTCTAGTGCAAGGAGTCTCTGTCCACAGCAAGAGCATTGGAACTAGACGATCTCTAAGGTTCCTTCCAATCCAAACCGTTCTGTGATTCTATGATCTCAAAAGTGCAACAATGAACACTGGGATTGCCAACATAATGATATCCTCACAATTATATGGCAGTAATAAATGAAATGTAACTTCCCAGTTGCATATTCTGCTGGTTAAATCATCTAAGTGCTCTGACATTGATGAAATAATTCTTCTTTATACCAAATTTTGACTAAACCCTGTGGCTTTTAGACTTCAACACATATGGTTGGTGGTTTTGACTGTTCCACTGCACATGCTTAATAATATCACAATAAGCAATTTCTTATATACACCTGGAAACTTGGGAGTGATCTAAATCCTTCTCATGGGAGCTAAGAAGATCTTGCAATTTGCATTTACTACAGAATCACAGCACCAAGACAAACCCCCTCAATACAGCAACTATTATTTTAGAGGAAAGAAAGATCAAGATTTCAGTAGGATTATAGCTGTTTTCATGGAAAAAAGGGCAAAATATATAGGCCTATTATGGACTGGCAAACCAATTATCAGCTGTGGTACAGGTCAAGTAGCAAAAGCAGGCCAAACTATTGGACCCAGTTTTATTGAAATCAATGGAAAAGAGCAGCTTATTTCAGTGATAAATAACATGCTGTAAGTTTCACTAGCATTTTAAGAAAGGGTTTAATAAGAAAACCTTTTACTGCAGTGACCAACAATTACATTGCGTAACACAGGAGGGAAAATCTCATTTGTCACAGAGGGGGAAGGTAGGAATGTAGATCTGAATTAGATTGTGAAATGAATGAATGTGTGCAGTTTGCATGCAACAGACAACTTGGCTCCTAACTGAAGAAGGGTACGAGAAATATTCTGGTTTTAAAGCACAGGGAATACTTTAAATTATCAGCTATTTAAGAAGGTATTCCATGTACTTGGAATATTCAAATTTGCCATGAATGAGTGAGTATTCAGCATTTGTGATGCCTGCACTCCCTGTTTGATGCACTGAAACTTGCTGGCAGCCATCCCAGAATCTTTCAAGGAAGAGTGCATGGACATTTGCAGTAATTTATTGGCCACTGCTTGCAAGCCTCTGAGAAATAACATTAAAATTTTAACTTCTTGCTAGATTGTTTTAAGTAATGACAACTAGAAAGTATTGGTAAGGACATGCCAAAACTTGCCTGATCTTGGGAACTGATTTGGCAATGAACAGCAGAAACATTCTGTGAAGACCCATGGTCTGACCTCACTGCTCCCCTTCCAGAGAGCAGTGTGGTTATGCCAGCAAGTGTTTATTTATTTAACTTGTAAAGCTGTCACTGCAGACAGATGCTATTGCAAGAATGTCCCACCTGATTAATTTCCTCTGATAGCCAAAGGCTTCTTGTGTACTATTTCCAAAAAACAAAATGAGCTTAGAGGCAGGAGTAATCTTGTTAATTATCAGAATGTATCTATCTACATGTGTTCCTGCTTCCAAGATTTATTTATGGGAAAACAAAACAAAACTATCCATTCCTTTCTAAAGTCAGCCCCTTTCTTTGAGTACCAGCTCCATGACATTTGGATTTACTTCTATGATGAGAAACAGTAAACTTGTTCTTTTTCCTTTCCTTTCATCATTTGTATACAAACCATTTCACAGGTGGAGATCTTTTTTTAATTAAATGTCCTTATTCAGTGGGAGGTAAAAAATCAGAGACAACAGCAAAACATAAATGCAAAAGTATGTGGGAAAAGTTAAATAGTGTTAAAATGATGGTTGGAACTGTTTACAATGGTATCTCTTAGAAACTCTTCTAATACTATTAACCAGATAAGTTCATGCTTTCAGAAATTCACACTAGGATGAAGATGCTTCCTTGAAACATGTCTGAACTCTCCTTATGACTCTCTAGAAGAACAGAAACCTGTTTCTGAAGAAGTTCACCACAACTGTGAAGCATGGATGTTTACTTCTTTACCTGTGCTCTTGCCATGAACAGTATTAAATAACTCAATAGTCAGTGATATCTTTTTAGAGATGCTTAATATTTATGATAACCAAATTACTATGACACTGAGGTCAGCAATATATTACAGGGATGTAGAAGGAATTATTTTAAAGTATATACTTTGGTATGAGCTGCTTTTTTCTAAGAGCCTTGGATGAACATAGAGCTGAATATTCATACTTGTAGAGTTTCTAAAATGCAGCAATTGGTAGCAGACCTTTATGAGTATATTTACAACTGCAGAGGTTATTTGAAATGTCTATCATATTTTCAGGTAAGTGTACACCACAGTTTATAGCTTATAAAAGGCTTCTCATTTGAGAATTGTGAAAACCTGAATGTGTTTCCCCCTTTCTTTTCTGTCCTGTTCTGCCTGTCTGGATTGCACTGTGATTTTAGAGTCAGCTTTCACTAGAGTGGTTAACGGCAAACCTTGCTGAACAGATATAGAATTAAATTTCAAACTTCATGTGGTTATTAGTGAAACACATCATACCAATATCTCACTTCAATAGTGAGAAATGCAATAGAAATTTCGAAATGCAATTTTGATTTCAATAGAAAGAAAGCACTTAACAGAATTGCATCAGTACTGTAGAGGTGTGAGATCAGATTTTGTAGACTGAATGGAGTTACCATAAATATAGATTTAATCCACACACTCCAACTTTCAGGTACTTGCGAGAGATATGCAGGAACGGACTGATGTGTATATGCATATAATAATGTGTACAAGTACAAAAAACATCACAGAATCCTTAGGCATGGAAAAAATCATCATTCAAACATCAAAAATACAACCATAAATGAAGCACTGCCATAATCATCTGTAAACCATATCCCCACATGCCACATTCACACACCTTTCAAACACTTCCTGGGATGGTGACTACACCACTTTGCCTGGGCAGTCTGTTCCAATGCCTGATGACCCTTTCTGTGAAATTTTTTTCCCTAATATCCAATCTAAATCTCCCCTGTTTGCAACTTGAGGCCAAGTTCCTCTTGTCCTGTCACTTGTAGCCTGGGAGAAGAAACCAATCTCAATCTGGCTACAACTTTCAGGCAGCTGTAGAGAGGGATGAGGTTCCCCCTGAGCCTCCTTTTCTCCAGGCTGAGCACCCCCAGCTCCCTC
>JAWWMU010000001.1:40253547-40318189 GCA_035048155.1 Cinnycerthia olivascens
CTGCCCTGCTCCTGCTGCCCACACCATTGCTGATCCAGGCCAGGATGCCATCGGCCTTCTTGGCCACCTGGGCACACCCTGGATCATGTTCAGCTGCCATTGACCAGCACCCCCAGGGACTTTTCCACTGAGCAGCTTCCCAGCCACTGCCCCCAGCCTGTGGTGCTGCCTGGGGTTGCTGTGACCAAAATGCAGAACCGAACACTTGGCCTTGTTGAAGCTGATATAGTTTGCTTTGGTCCATCAATGCAGCAGTGATGGGAAGAAGCAAAGATGGAGCTACAGTCTACTTTGAAAGAACAAAATGTTTTGGACTCAAATTTTAAAATAGAAAAACCTATTCAAATGTTGAAAACTACTTTTTGTTTGTTTGTTTTTGTTCAGAGAGTGGTTCCAGAGAGACTGAGAAGCCTCTATTCTTGGCGCTATTAAAAACCTGACTTGACATAATAATGAGCAACTTTCTATTGATGACTCTGCCTTCAGGAGGTGTCCTTCCACTTCATCTATTCCCTGATTCTGTGAGTTTCAGCTATGATAAAATACGGTCTTCTTATTTGCCTGATCTTCGTATTTGTAGATTATTAATTGGCATATTAAGAAAACACACCATTTGAATAGAATTTATCATCTATCCCTGTTATCAGAATTAGTATTCAGCAACATTGCATCTTTTAGCTCAATTTTGTGCCAGAGTTTGGTATGGGCAGAAGGCTGGACAGGAGTGAAATTATTAATGATTAATTTATACCATTTATATGGTGTGATCTGAAAATGCTGTGAAGGATAGGCAGAGATTACATCAAATTGTTCTTACTTGCCTCAGGGCTGTTCTAACTAAGGATAAAAAAATAAAACCCAAGCTGTAAGCCAAAACAGATAGGTATCTGAAATAAATTATGATATAATCTACTGCTCTCTTTGCTGCAAGGGTACTCCAGTGCCTATAAACATTCCTTAAAGATCCACACTGTCTGTATTTAAAAGCCACCAAGCATTTCTAATTTAAGGATTTGTTAAAGCTATTCCTTACTCCTCACATCCTCCAAGAACAAGCCTTTAATCTTGTCAGAAGTTTATGACAAAATAAACATTCTTAACTGAAATTTTTAAAAGATTTCATTGTAGTGAGGTACTTTATCCCAGAGAGCTGCTAACACTCAGGGAATTTGGCCTTTAGTTTGAAAAAAAATGGAAAACTGTTATAAAACTTTCTTTTTCCTGTAACCAAACCACCCCCAACAAAAATTCCTATTAAAATAAATCAAGTATTGAAACTGTAACTGGAAAAATATTTAGCTTCTTGCTACACAAGAAGCTGAGTTACATTTATAATATATGGAGAAAATATTATGCATCTGAATTTTTTGAGCGCTACCAGATCAGCTTGATACCTGCAGCCTGCATAATTAGCATCAATAAAGCATCAAATGCTATTTTATATTTATGTGGTTATTTAAATATATGGGATACTGGGCCAAATATGATCTGAGAATGAAATGATATCTGGAGAAGAGAACGAGTACAGGATCCAGGATTCTCATCAGCTTCTATTAAAAAACAGAACAGACCCTTTATTTGTTTTTTATACATATTTACTGGTGCCAAATCCAGCCTGGATGAATAAGGGACACACAGATCATGTTCCATTCCACATAACCCAAAGAGATCAAACCACTCTTGAAAGTCATGCAGTGACACATAGGTGAAGTTTTTCTCCAACAATGGCTGTGGTGGTTGCCTGAAATTTTTGACATGCCAAAAGGGAGCAAAGCAAAGGGGTTCACTTTTTGTTGAATGGGTGCTCAGGGCTTTATCACAGATTCCTTTGAAGTGCTGAGCCCAGAAACAAAGAAAGCCAACCTGTCCTGGAAATAGTACACCAGTACTATGTACACTGTACATGCCTGCGGTTATTCTCCTGCTCCAAGGACAACAGGCACAGGACAGCCCACATTCCTATCAAGGTGAACACATATATGGCAGGTGGCCTCTGCCAGATCCTGGTTCATGCCCAGCAATGACCAGGCTGACAATTTAGCATTATGGTGATTGTATTTCAGGGCCTGGGAACACTTCTTGACACAGTTTTCCCTAATATGGATGCAGTCCATATATCTCTTTTAAGAGCAAAGCCTCATAATTAATAACAAGTAAGTTACAAACACAGAACTAAAATTCTCTCTCCCTCCTTAGAACATGATTAAGGTATGGTGGGATGGGATCTGAGATGTAAATAAATGGTAGATTGTATAGAATTGGAACTGTGATTTGGGAATTATAATTTTAAAGTTATAAAGAAGAATGCATGTAAATACACAACTTGAAAATAGATAACAAGAGAAATCAAATAAAATTCTTCACTCCAGACCTTCTGTGAAAACTACAGTGATTCTTATCTTGGAGAAACCTAACAGACCTCCTACACCTGTACTATAAATGAAGGGCAATTTCATCCAGCCCTTCAGTGCATGGCTACCCCAGAGCACAACTGTGTCTTCTCAATAGTGTTTCTTTATCATTATGGCTTGGTACTGGCAGCTAAACGCCCCTTTGCTTTACCATTTGGTAGATGATTTGAACTAACAGAAGGAAACAAGAAACATAACCCAGAAATGTATGCTTTGCTCAATTACAGACAAAGATGTTAAACCATAATGTTCCCTGCCAACATAATGAAAAACAGCGAGATGTTCACATCCTAAAAAAACCAGCTGCACATACAGGTGTCTGCACCAGATGCTTCCCTAAGCACAATGTGATAAAAGTGATTATTCCTCACTCAACAGAGAACAGTCCCTAAGCAGGATATTTAAAGAAGGATGATAACACAGGTAATTAGGAGCCCCACGCTTCACACACAAAGCAATGCTTAAAAGGATAAAGCTGAGAACCATCTGCCTTTACATGTGGACTTGTGTTTTGTTTTTATTTGTGAATTTATAATAAAAAATGGCAGTTTTCAGTCTGATTTCTCAAGTGAGATCCTACCTGGAAATTGATTAAGGATTGAATAACACATCCCTGGTTTTAATAGGTGGCACCTTGCCCTGTGACACCGACAGGAACATGAGCACCAGAATGTAATACCTGACTGATGGACTTTCCTATGAGGAGTGAAGGAAAATCCTGTCCTTGTGCCAAAGTACACATAAGTATGTCCCAAAGTCTTTTCCTACCTTTGGACTTCCTGTCATGGTAGCTCCTGCCTCGATAATGGTGCCCACTGTCTGTGTACAGATTCTCAAGATCTTCTTGCCAGGAGTCTGGGTTGAAGTGTTTGAGCAGATCCTCCACTGTGTCAAATGCAGCAATGGTCTGATCCAGTGCTTCCGCCGTGAGCGTAGGGTCAGTCACTGATGGAGAGGGATAGGATACCCCCTAAGAGTGACATACATCTCAGTGTACTTGGAACAAATTACAGCACCACTTCAAACAACTGAAAACAGTCATTGACAAACTTCTTTCATTATTGAGGGAAACAGTTACTTCGGGCCATTTTTTCAAGTCTTTGGGCCAGGACGTTCTTATGACTATGTTTTCTTTTTGTAAGGAAAAGAGATATCAAGAAATTCCCAAGCAAAACTGAGAGGAGATGCAGGGTGCAAAAGCACTGCCACTGGTGGCCTGTCAGTATTTACATGCACTCCTCAAAGGGAGTAATTGTTTGCACTTATATAAAGATGTAATGGAAATGTCTTTTGAAAGCGTGATTGTGATGGCCATGGCCACAGAAATGGAGATGCCACTTCTGTAGGTTATTACACATGAGACAGATCAGAAACCACAGCAGAGAAAGACAAATACAAAAATTCCACTAGACTATCTTTCTCCGGTCAATTTGGACAACAAATTTGACATGGTTAGAGACTCAGAAAAATGGCCCTTTATTACTCAAAATTAAATGTATTACAAAACAGTGATGAACTGACATTGAACTGACCTTTTACCAAAAATACAATTTACTAAACAAACAGAAAAAACATATTTGGATCTTGGGGGTGCTGGTGGATGAGAGGCTGGACACAAGCTGTTAATGTGCAGACTTCCGAGAAAGCCAATCCTGTCCTGGGCTGCATCCACAGCCCCGTGGGCAGCAGGGCCAGGGAGGGGATTCTGCCCCTCTGCTCTGCTCTGCTCAGACCCCACCTGCAGGGCTGCACCCAGCTCTGGACAGGGACCTCCTGGGGCGAGTCCAGAGGAGGGACAGCAGGATGATCAGAGAGATGGAGGAAAGACTAAGAGAACTGGAATTGTTCAGCCTAGAGAAGGAAAGGCATTAGAGTGAGCCAACTGTGGCCTTCCAATGCCTGAAGAGAGCCTCCAAGAAAGATGAAGAGGAACTTTTTACAAGAGCAAGTAGTGATACGACAAGGTGGAACAGCTTTAAAATGAAAGAGGGTAAAAGTCTGGATTAGATTTGAGGAAGAAATTCTTTACTGTGATGGTAGTGAGACACTGGAACAGGTTGCCGAAAGAGTCTGTGGATGCCCCATCCCTGACTGCGTTCAGTCAGGTTGGAGAGGGCTCTCCAACCTGGTCCAATGAAAGGTATCCCTGCCCACTACAAGGGGAGTGAAACTACATGATCTCTAAGGAACCTTCCAATCTAAGCCATTCTATAATTCTATGATCTCTGCAACATAACAATGAATATTTGGATGACCAACACAGTAATATCCTCATAATTATATCATAACACCAAAAGGAATATTTATTTTCCACCAACCAGTAAGGACCAAGTACCATTCTCTGAGTGTTCCCACTGAACTTCTGGCAAAATTTGACTTTGACAGAATGATTGCAGCATTTTCAGTTTTATTGGAGAGGACTTGAACTTTTTTTAAAACTCTTAATTTAGGATCACAATATGCACTGTCCTGATATCACTTTTGCCCTTGTCCAAGCACAAGGCCAAATAGTATGTAAAATATGTACAAGAAAAACTGTTAATGCAGATCTCTTACTTTCCGAAGGACCACAATCAATTTTGTCCAGCAACAGGCATAGTGCAGTACACGAATTGTTTGGTCTTGTAAATTAAAACACTGGGGAGAAACCGAAATTCTTTCATGAAAACTCAGCTCTGAAGTAATGCAGCAGAAATATGCCAGTTAAAATTAATGGCTTCCCAAAGTATTTGTTTTGCCTCATCTCCCATGTAAATGCAAAGGTTAAAGAATTAATCTTTGTGATTAACTTCACTCAGTTGGATCGTAATGAGAGGGTTGACTCATTTGAGTAATTCATTCACTTGTTTGCAGGATTGTGTCCTTCAGTTCCTCCTATGATGGTTTTAAAGTATACATATATCTATCTTTTAAAACAAAACATTTGTCTTTAATGGTAAGCTATACCACAAAACTAACAATTCGTGACATTTTCCTGCATATGTTTGCTGAAAATAGGGACAGACCAAATTATTAAAAATCAGGAAGCGAAGACACAGCAAATATAACAATAGTGCAGTTGAGAAAGCATAGCTGCACTTTATGGCTTATCACTAACAGCCCAAGAAGTTTCAGTGGGCCCACTTGTGACTGCAGTCCTCTCTAGTGCAATGCCAAGACAGTGCAGAGGCATGTAAAAATTCATGACCCCTTAAAAAGGAAGGCACAGCTCAAAGCCTCTCTCCTGACTTCTACATGGCTTGGAATAGAGACTGTCAGCAAGATGGAAGTCCCAGGACAGGAAAAGCTCACACTAGCAAAGCGAACACAGCATTTGTTATCTAAAGCGATGTTGCAGGAGTGACTATGCTGCAGCATCACACAGTGTGCTAACACAGCTGCTGAGGCTACAAAAAGAAAACAGCACGTAAATGCTACTTTCTCAGTGAGGAGAGCTTGGTGGAGATCATGGCAGTTGAGCAGGGAAAGATCAGACCATGACTGCCTTTCAAAAATGAGAGAGATGGTCCAAGGATGCTGAAGAAACAGGAGCATAAAAATCAGGCCACAGGTGAGTGGCTCACTCAGTGCAGGAGGTTTTTTCTCACACATTCAACTGTACATTTCATTACAGAAGTGGAGGTCAAGCTGTGAATATGCAGGGCATTTCAAACTCATACAGGCAGCTGGGATTCCCCATTTTCCTTTCATATAAAAGCTCCTACTCAAGAGATTTGTGCAGCCTCGTTCAAACACAGAAGAAAGCTTAACTTTTTCTCAGTGACAGCCAAATCAAGAGGAATTATTTCAACAGCTGAGATAGCCTCCTGGCAGCAACATCATGTGACAGGCCCAAAAGCAACTTCAAAGCTGCCAACCCAACTGCCTCTCTTTTGTCCTGCCAAGAATGAGGCGCTGGCTTTAGGAGAGTTTGTGCTCGTCATAATCTGACTTCTGAGATCACATCCAAAGAGAGGGTAAAAGGAAATCTAAGAAGCAATGAGGAGCAAAAATCTTCCACATTATGTACCTCCTTTGCATTTCTTAAAAGCACTGAATACATTTTTAATTTACTGGAACACAAAGGTATTTTTTTTTTTTTGGTATGTGCTCTTGGCCTTAATTTCTGTTTGCTCATTCTTTTCACTTTCCTATCTCTATTGTAAGCCTGACAGGCAATTCAATGTGCATCACAGTTTTTTGTTGGTCGAAACATTACTTGACATATAATGGGAACTAACCTTATAAGGATTTGGATTTTGTTTTCTTTTTTCCTGAGTTTGCCATGATGGGTTAAGGGCAGAAACATTTTCTTTAACGTTCTGAGAAAAAACCCGGCCAAAAAAAACCAAACCAAAAATATAACTCTCTAATATGACCTCAGACACGCAAGAAAAAATTTGTTCATTCTAAAATTTTCATTCTCAGAGTTGTAATGTGTCTATATCCTAAAATGAGTCTTTGGGTTTCTTGTGGGCTTGAGAGAAGAAACTCAGACCTGTCATACTACCTGAGCACCAGCAGAATTGTATGTCATCTTGTCCAAGACTGTCAGGTCTGAGTTTGTCCTTCTGACTCTCAAGACCATAACAGAATCCCTAAATCTTTCTCTCCCAAAGAACTTGGATATCCTCATACATTTTCCTCGGTGCCTTTGTGAAAAATTGCTCAATCTTCCTGCCTTATTTTCTCTGAGGATAAAAAGGACTTGTCGGTGCAATGTGCTGGAGAAAGTATATTTTATTAGATAGGGAATGACATGGGAAAACCAATGAAACCAAGGTTCTGCTTCTGGTTTAGCCATAGGTTTCCATGTGACCTTGGGCATCGGCTTCCTACCTGTAATATTTGTATTGAACTTCCTTAGCTGCAACACATCCAAAGCAATTTTTCAGAAAAAAAATATGCACAAAGATGAACTTGATTTTTCAATATTAAAATGATATTGGGTTATTGTTTGGTATATTGTGCATCTTATGGTGTTAAGGATGCTAACTAACACGGCGTTTACCACAGGCTTAATCTCATTTACATAGTTACCTGATGAGGGAGCCCTAGGCTTACTTTTTCAAACATCAGCCTACCATATTTTTAAACAAAATATTCCACCACATTGATTTTTTTTCTCCCAAGCCCACATTAGAATGAAAAATGAATTTGTATCTTCTAGTAAAACTGTTCCACATCTCCTGCTTGGCACATCCAGTAGATCTCAGCCCTGCTAACATCGCTCCTCAAGACTTTCAGCACAGTTGGTTCCAGGCAATCAGTGAATCGTATCATGAAGGGCAAGTGTCATTTGCAAATTCAAGAGTAAACACAAGTGAGATTGGCTTAACATCTTCTAATTTTGGCAGCACAGAGTTTTCTCTCTGCTTGCTGCTGTGATTGGACCCTGATCAGTAGAATCTACCCATATTTTATTTACTGCTCCTTCACCAGCTACTCCTGGCAGCTACCATAACAAAGGTGCTATCACTAAGCTCTCTTCCACGAATGCTTAGACATTGCTCTCAACTCTGCTTGAAGCACTCACCCCCATCTCATGTGTTTTAAGAGGAGTCAACAAGAACTGTGACATGGTGAGGAGCAGGCAGCAAAAAGCACATAGAAGAGGACTGCCCATAGTATGAATTCTCATGCTACTATGTCATTCCCCAGCACTGGGAAATGTCAGAGAGGATAGATCTTTTTGCCAATGACATAAATCAAATGTAATGAAGAGAAAATTAAATTTTCACATTAGATTATTTGGGATTTTTTCTTTCTATTTTTCTCCCAAGCTGAAATTCACTGGTGAATAAGGAGTAGCTGTATCTTACTTCAGATATAGTATTTTATTGGAAACACTTAAAAAAAATTCTCAGTATTGACAATGAAAGGCTAGATCCATTTTCCTGCCAGCCTGCTTTACATACAGTCTTCCATGTAAGTCAAGACATTCTGTGATTAAAATTTTTAAGTTTGTATCTTGTGTTTTCATACTGGCGGGATGAATTTGAAAACAAATGTTTCCCAGTGGCTGTCTCACATGTTTACAACAGGCAAGGACATATCTTGAATCTTTTATCCCTAAAAACATAACTGTTGGAATCAGTATCATTTGGATAAAAACTTTATTCATTCTCTTTCAAAGGTGAATACATGGTTTCTCTGTACAGATGCCACTTTATTGAGCTGGATTCAAGCCACTCTATCAATCCATCCATAGGCAAAACAGTGAGAAATTACTTACTGAGACAGAGCTTGTGACTGACTCCCAGTTGGTTTCTGAGGCTGCATGCTGGAAATCATCCTAAGGGGAGAAACACATAGGAAAAATCATTGCTAAGGCAATATCTTAAATTAACTGCATCATCTAAAAAATGTTTCAGCATTCAACATCTGTCACTTTTTCTAACCCTTTTTAATGCAAAAGTCCCTCATTGTGTGTCACTCCTCAATAAAGCTACTTCCATTCAGGTTCCTCCCTTTCCAATGTTTATAAACTCCTTGTGAGCTTGCTTGGACAAGAATTGGTGAATATTATTATTGTTATAGTTATTATTATTATTATTATTATTATTATTATTATTATTATTATCAACAACAATAACAGTAATAATACCAAACTGATATACGCTGCTTTGCATAGCAGGACCTAATCTGGTCAAGGACATTACATTCATCTGCCAACATAAATATTAAACACCATCTCTGTATGTCTACAATCAGAGTATTAATGCAGTTCCCAAACTGATCTGTTGGAAAGAATGTGAACATGCTAATTCCCTGGTTCTACTTAGTCAAGGTGAAAAGCAGGGTAATCTAATCCATTTTAAAAGTAGTCCTAACACGACTGCACTGCTTTTGACACTTGTGCTGAACAGTACATGATCATCACTGCACTATGTTTTGTTACATCAAAAACCCAGTCACAGTACGTTCCCATTAACAGTGTCATTGCACAGAATCTCTGGCGTTTAAGATTAATTTGAGTAGAGGGATGGGATTCATATCATCTATCTTTGGACATTTACAAAGCCATCATCTAAGCTAGTTAGTCTTGTTTCCATTTGCAATCAACTAAACATGGCATTTCTGGGGTGTAAATCATCTGCTCTGTTTTAGAGCTTTACTTGGGATGACAGTGCACCCTGAAAATGCTTTTTTGTCTCCATTGTCTCTATAAAGGGAACCTGGGAGGCTGATATTAGATACAGATGTCAAAACTGTAGATATTGACATGGGGGTCATCTAAATCCCAATTCACTTGGCTGACGAGTGATGAGCAATCACTACTTAAATAATGAAGAAACCATTTCTTTAATCTTTTGGCAGCTTTACTCATCTCCAGCTGGAATAACTAAACCATGAAAAATGGAAAAAAAAGGCAGCATTACAGAATGGTTATTAAACACACACATGCAGTGAATAGCTAATGATCAGCATGAATATGCAGGTAAGGAAAGTGGACTGAAGTGACAGCATACCAAGATTTAAATTTCTAATAATAGAATTTATAATGGAAAGGTATAAGGAAGATAGATCAACGCTTTGGCTCACAATTTCATACTGACTCAGTATCTGATAAGCTTCTTTTTGAACTGGCAACTGAAAGGGGAAATGGAAAGGAAACCACACCGCTGATGCTTGCTAGACTTGATCCTGCATTGGACCATACATATATATGCATATATTAAATTATTTCTTAGGAATGGAAATCAGAAAATTGATTTCATAATTTGCTAATTCACCAATAAAATGTTCCTTTAGTCAAGAAGGAACAGAGCTGCTTTCAGATCCAGAATCAATATACTTGGCTTTTTAATGTTTTTTATTTGCTATAGAAAAATATTTAAGCCTCAAAAGTCACAAGATTGTTTATCCAATAGTGTTACTCTTTCTTCTTTAGTATTTAAGATTCATAGAAATTAAGAAATCCCATCAGTAAGCAATCACTGAAGCTGCAGAGGAATTAAAACGTTAATACTTATGTGGTCATTTTCTGCTAAGAATACAGAAGAAAAACACAGGCAAAATTTTCAATGCAGATTTTTTTTCTTAAAAACAGTAAAAAGATCTGCAAGCTATAATTAGGTTATACACCGTTCTGAATATGCCTACCTTGGCCACATTCTCTACACATTTGGCTGCCCAGTTCTTGACAAGCCACAATTTAAATTAAATAAAAATGTATTTGAAAAGCTCATGAATCCTCTGGTTGCCAGTTGCAAAACTTTGAAATAGTTTCCTCTCTGTCATTAGCTTCCATTTAGCATTTCCAGGAAAAAAAGTGGCATTGAGTTCTAAAGCATTATTTTAAAACAGAAACAATTTGCTTCACTGAATGTTTTGAGAAGACTGTAGTCTTGTGTTCAAAGGGATCGGCCACTTATTTTATCTAAACGTGGATATCCAAACTGTTTCTTTAGTCTGTGATTCTTTGAGTTGGTTCATGCCAGGAAACCCCTCCAAAATCCTGATATAGACATGTGTACCACCTGCTTCTTGGATCTCAAATCTGATGACTGCACATTTCAACTCTGATTATATTCAATCTGCATAAACTATTCACAACTCTGTGGCTTTGTTCCACCACCACTCAAGGCAGCTGCAGTCATTCTTGGCTTCTCGGCGCTTTCAACCTCTACAGTTTGGAGATTATTATTATCTATGGCTTCTGCTTGCAGCTATTTCAAATAATAATATCAAAGTGGTTCTCATCACTAAAAAACCCTCTCCTCCTTCTCACCATTACCCCTAGCAGAAGCTGAAGGACAAATCTATTTTCAGTGCTATCTGTTCAATTTTCAGTGCTATCCGTTCAATTCATTCGACTTTGTTCATGTGAATTTGCCTGTGATTGCTTTGGCTGTTGTTTTGCTGTTGTTCCTTCATTACTTAAAACGTTAAAACTTTTAATTAAAACATTTTAAAAACTCCACGAAAATTCTCATATCTCTTCTTACTGAATCAAGAACAACAGGATGGTAAAAATTTGGCTACATCACCTTGACAACAGTGCTTCTATTTTTGTATTTGTGTCATGGTAACATAAAAACTTTACTAGACACTTCAGCAAACATTGAATTAAGTGTTCTACAAGCAACAAAAATACAGGCAAAACAACAGGACTACCAATCACCTTCTGATAGCAGCTACACCCAGTGAAGAAAAATTACTTCCAAACATCAACTTCCAAAATTACACCTCAGCAAGACAAATTCTGAGTCAGTCCTCAGAGTTAAATACATATGGACATTGATATATTGTTCCTGGCTCTGTTTCAGACAAAGAAAAGCTACTCTCTCCTTCACAGACAGACTTTATAGCCTGCATCCCACCACTGACTGCCAATAAGTGACAAGGAGTCACAGGGAATAATCCGTGTTTCACCCAGGACTTTCGCAAGTGGAGATCATGATGGAAAATCACAGCTATCAGTGAGATATGAGACTGCAGAGCCAGAGAGCACTGGTTCCTGAGGAAGATGATTTGCAGCCTGGGGGTCCATGACCTGCAGCAGTACAGGCTGTGCTGTGTTGAAGCCATGGAGCTTGGCAGGGTCAGTAGGAACAGAGAGGCATCGGGAAAACACCCGAGATGTGGCTGGGAAGCTCGCCAGTTTGAGAAGCATGTTGTCATGACTCACTCTGTTGTACCACCCATGTGGCAAAACAAGTGAGTCCTTCCGGCTATGCTGAGTTACTGCCTGGTCCTCAAATTGAAAGCAAGAAACACTGTGAGTCTTCACTTTTTTTACATAGTTTTCACTGTAGATTAATCTTTTGTCACCTTGGTGCATGACTACTATGAGGAAGGATGCCTGGGATAGGCAATAACCACCACAGGATGGGCACAGCACACTGACAGCTCTCTCCAGTGCAAAGAAGCAGCCCCACATCTCTCTATAAGATTCTCTATCAATTATTTTCCTTAATCTGCTGGTTTCCTGGGGTGGTTGGATTAGATTTGGTAAAAAATTGTTTATCTGAGAAAACAACTACAAAGTACTGCTCATGAAAGTTAAGGTGATGCTCTCCACTTCAGTGAGTGGGAAAGGCTCTCAAAAGAGTTGTGATTAAGAAGGGTCCAGGCAGCACTCCTGACTGATAATTAGGGCCCACTGGTTCAGTAAAGTCCTCTCCTAAAGGAGCCACCTTCTCTACTGCGCCCTTCTACTCAGAAGAGAAGTGAGGGAGAAAGAGTCAAAATGCGGGCATGTTCTTGGGGCAAGTAAGCATGAGAAAGGTGAAGAATGAAGCAAACAGAAAAAATTAAGAGAGAGAAGCTGAAGTGTTGAGCTCTGCCTGTGGTCACCACATTTGTGGTATTTAGACACTATTAACTATAAATGATCCAAAAGAAGAATGGGACCAAAGCATGTACTGAGACACACAGAAGATCCTGCAGAAAAAAATCATGGGTGAAATGGGACATGTTCAAAGAGGTCCAGTACAGAAACAAAAAGAAGCTGTGAGCACTTCCTGGAATGTAAGAATTAGGGATAAAGGACAATGGAAGGTCTGTAAGGAAAAATTAGACTAAATTGCAACTTGAAGAAAAAAGAGACAAAATTATCTTAACATTTAGATTAAACAGAAACTCAATAATACCCATTGTTGAACAACAGTCAACATGCATCTATTGCATTCAGAGCTATGTTCAGACAGGTAGCTGATAAGCAGATAAACTTGCATTTGTGTATAGTAACAACAAAATAGAAGAACTTGTAAATCTTACGCTTTTTTTCCTGCCACAAGCAGTAGCAATTTTATTCTCACTAACAATAGGATTTACATAGGTATCACATTTTCTATACAAAGGGACACATATTTCAAGCAAATAAACTTCAATCTCAGAACATGCTGTATAACAGAAATGGTGTTATATAAGTTAGAGGCAAAAGAAAAGTCACAGTTCCATTAAAAAAAAAAAAAGCTGTGATATATATTTAAGGCTGTACACTTAACGGATTAGATTTAATTTCTCATGTAGCATTTTAGGAGACTCCAATTTCTATAAATATAGAAATTACACTATAGGCACATAGATTTACACTTTGTAATATCTTTTTCTTGCACCATACTTTCATTTCATTACTGAGTTTTAATTTAATATCAGAATGGTATTTATTAACACTTCCTAAGGATGCTGAAAAATACCTCCAGCAGGCTATTAGGAAGCCAGAGGCTGCATTTTTCTTACAGTAATGGTCAAACTGCTGCTCTGTTCAGCTCAGGTGACCAGACATTAAAATGAAAGTTACAGAATTTGGAGAGTGTACAACAATGATGGTTTATAATCTGGGAATCATGCCTTGCAATGAAACATTAAGTGAGGGCCAGTGTCTTTCAAGAAGATTACATGTGAATTGACCTTGTCACTCCAGATAATAACCCATACTCTGCTAAAAGAGCCTATTACCAATGTCAACAAGCTCTTTCATTTGGCAGTGCAAGCATCAACAAATCCAATAGCTGTGATGTGAAGGCAGAATATCCAAACTGGAAGTATGAGCAAATTTTACCACTGATGCCAACTCTTACTGGAAAAGCTAAGAAATTAACAAATAACTTTAATCACAATGAATTTTCTTTTCTGTTTTTTGATGCAGTCCCATAAAGGCAGGCCATCCATGACAACAGCATTTTTAAAGTCAGTAACAAAAGGTCAGACAGCCATCAAACTGTCTGATCTCAAATGTAATAGTGTGATTCTTGCCCCTCAAAAGAGACATAAATTGAGTTTCTGAAGCCCAGTTGCCACTACATATCAGAAGTTACAACCTTATCAGCTAAGTTAACACCAGTGCATGGCAAGATGTAAAATCCCTCTTAATTTTTTTCTGACACATTTACTAGCTATAAATGAACAGGAAACATAAGATACTGAAAATAGCAAAAGTTTAAGGCTGCAATAATGACTTAGGTTAACTGCAATTTGTTACATTTATTTATGAAAAGCTGAAGTAAAACTGAAGCAGAAGAATATATTTAATAAGTTCTGTTTCATCAATACTCCTCTTCATCCTTCATCTAGCTCTGGAAATAGGCATTGCTGGGTGCATACTGGAAGAATGTCTGAGACACTGACTTTGAAATGATCTGTCTAAAAGGTCACATAATACTTGTCCAAAGGAGATGATAGTTATGCCTTTGAAAATCAGATGTCATCTGACACTACTATGCCTATAAGCATCCTGTTTGCTGCTCATACCCACTAGAAAGTGTGGAAAACTTCATTACCATGCTGTGCAAATTGTGTATTACCTTTACTTTTTTCCATTTATCACAGAGGCCAGTTCTCATATCTCCATGTACAAGGAATTTGCTAATAGCTAATCTGCTGCATACTGCAGTTAAGCAATTATAAACAAAACACAAATCAACTAACATTCATTGTAAATATTCTGCAATTCCTCCTTTGCCATTTTTATCTGAATGGCAAATTTTGATACTGCAATTAAACACCGGGACACAAAACTTGAAAGGCTCTCTCAGGCTGTCTCTTCCAAACCCCTCAGACTGGTTGGTTGTTTCCAAGCTAAATTTATCTTTATTGCACTTATGTAAGGACCAGCTTTATCCTTTTCTTCCCCTCCCAAGTTTGCTTCCTGCAGTAATTCTGCAGAGATGTTATATCTCCTCTCAGCATCCATTTTATTACACTAAGCAAGCCAAGCTGTCTTGGCCCTTAGTAAGAAATGTCCTCTTCTCCCCCATTGTCCCTGAACTCAGTCCAAGAAAAATGTGTTTGCTCTGTACCATGGAGACCAGAACTGTACAAAGTATTCCAGAAAAGATGCAACTAGAGCCTCATTGGTCACATGCCTAGTACACTGAGAAATTTTCTTTTCCCTTCTTCAATAACCAGTGATATGCCATTTAGCAGCAAATACTTTTGCTATTAATCTCTACATGAGTGACCTCTTTGCTCATTTTTGAGCTGTTCCATTTCACTGCAAATCAATTCTGTGCTGCTCAAGGTCATCCAGCTTGCCTCTCCGATACTCTGATTTTCCCATTCATGAGCAATGCACTTCAGCACTGTGTGTGCTGCAAAAACCATTAAAGTGCTACTCTGCAGGTTGTACTCTGGTCCCTGAAACATCACAAAAAATAAAACTGAGCATAAGATCAACCTTTTAGAAACTCTTATTAGCAAGCTGTCCCTGACTGGATACTCCCTTCTGCATTACAGGACACTGCCTGCCCTTTGACTGCCACGTGCCATCTTCTCCAGCACAAGGGACTGTTTCCTGCATGACACTGAGTGAGATGCTCCTCTGAAATCCAATTACATTTGCAAGACAGCATTTCTTTCCATTCCAGGCTATCCTTCTGTCTGGAATGAGTTTCTTTGACAAAAAGGTGTGGAGTTTTTCTTTCTAGTTTCCTGCATCCTTAACCACCATTTTTGCTGACAAGTGCCCTGTAAGCATTCTAGGTCAGACTTGCAAGGGTGAAGGTGCCCTGGCTACTCTCCTGCCATTGATGCTATGGGCTGCCACTGCATTCACCATCTCCACGTGAGCCCTGGCTCACCTTGCTGCAATCCAGGTGTGCATTACGCTTACAGTGCACCTCCTCCTCACTCCCTTTCTATCCCAGTTGTACAGACAGGACAGCTGCATTCAGAAGTGACTCTTGGTGCCTCATGGTCTGCAGTGCCCACCTTTTGGCAGTGACAGTGGAGCCGTCTGAAGGCAATGGGGCTCCTTGCTCACCTCAGGTCTGTGTCTAAGCACACCTGGGCCATGGTGGAATCTCATTTTGCAGGGCTTGCTGGTCCCCCTGTGATGCCCCCATGCTGGCTCTGCCAGGGCAGTGGGAAGCAAACATCCAGAGGGGTCCTCATCAGGGTGATGCTGCACATCAAAGTGGGAAAAGAACTTGGGAGGAATGATCCCATGAGCCAAAAACTTGCTGTCAGGTCAGTATCCAGTGCCCTTGTGAGGACTTTGGTGAACTTCTGCCATGCTGACTGGCAGGATTTTGGAAGCAGCCTCCCTGGTAATAGGTGACTCTGCCCTGAGCAAAACTGAAAAGCTGATACTTCACTTGCACGGTAGTGTCCAGGTGGGCAAAAAAAACTCTCTCAGAATTAACAGAAGGCAGTGACAGCTGGTTATTTCAGGTCCTCCTTCTTGGTGTGACTCATACCAAAAGGGAAAGTACTGAAAGGCTCCAGTAGGGATAGAAAGAAAAATATTAATGAGAGAAAACCTTATAGGAGCAAGCTATTAATTTTCCACTTGGGTTTTTACACAATTTTTATAGATTTAAACATGGTCCATAATCAGAGAAAAATAATCATAAACAAATATAGTGTAATTTCATTTAATATTCCAAGTTTTCCATTGTTCTACCAGGAGGATCTGCTACGTGCTCAGACATGTACACTTACATTTTCAGACATGATTTGGGAGAAACATGGAAGCAATAACAACGGAAAACTCTAATGGAGCTAAGCAAATTTAATTCTAAAGCTGAGGACACAATGTAGAAGGGTACTGGTAAGGGACATTAGCTATCCTAGCAGCAATCCCAGCCTATTGATTTTTTGTGAAGGATCCATTTGTTTTTGAGCTCTGTCAGAGGATGGTGTTTAATTCTGCAGTAAGCATGCAGCAGGAGCATGTGTTATGTTTCACAGATAATGCAAAACAGAAATTTGTTCACCCTCCTGCTTTGACTTAAAGGCATTGCATTTTCTAGAACAACAAAAAAGGACTGCTATCCAAACTTTCTAAGATGTTCAACAATCATAAAAATAGCAAGAAAACCTAATCTTTGAAGAATAAAAGAACCATTTTCTCTTAGCTCTTCAAGGTTTTTGATGTGATCAAAAGCAGTCAATTTACTGCACACAGCACAGGATACTGCTTATTGGGGATTTAATTTAACTTGAGTTTCATCAAACACCTAAATTAAGGAAAAAAACAAACTATTCCAACTGAACTTCCAGATCTAGATGTATTCCTCAGAAACACCACTGCTGTTAAAGCTAATACAAGTACTTTAGGAGCAGTTCTGCTTCTCATTTCTCTTATGCGTCATTTTACAAATATCAGTTGTAAATGACACTATGAGTAAAGACTAGGTAAAAAACACATTACGTTTGCCACCTTTTGCAAACAATCAAACTAAACCATATTATCAGTTTTGGGATCAATTTACCAAAAAATGGCCTTGAAAATCCTTGTAAACACCAAACTGAGACCATGATCTCAGGAGGGAGTGTAATTGGCCACAATTAGTGCGTGACATATTTTATTTGAATTCTGACTAAATGTAAGCATAACCAAATAGACTAAGGATGACTGTGAAATTATAATAGGCTAAGTATTTTCAAGCGATGAAAATCAAGACAAACAGTTTTATTCAGTTTTATACTAATGACCCGGAAAATGTCACAGAAAATTGAAATTGGCAAAAAAATAAAAAGATGTTGTAAACATCATTTAATAAAAAGAAATATGGTAGGATTACTAGAGGTCAGAAGCAGTGACAGGTAAGAAAAACAAGCTTTCACTTTAAAGAATATAAGTGGAGAAAAAGGTACAAGCCATAAACTGTATTTGATGGCACACACGGACTCAGAAAGGACTGGTGCCAAGAGTCTGGATGGAACAAAGATAAAGCAAACATGACAATCTGAAATGTGACACAGTGGCTCAGCATGGAGGGTGACTTATGCCTGCATACACAGAAATCTTCCCCAGGCACAAGGAGAGGCTCTCCCCATACCAAGGGGACACCCAGTGCCACAATCCACCACCAAGAAGATACCACATCACCATAAACCACCACCTCCCAGGGGACCATGGGCACAGGTAGGGCCTCTCCTCACTGGCAGGGATGTGTGAGCATTTGCACATCTTCACCACCTTCCCATGGCTGCAGAGCAGGGTTATGCTCAGAAAAAAACGCGACATTTGTGGGTGCAAGCAGCTCTTCTGGAAACTGAAGATGGGTATTCTCAAGACAACAGGCACAGTAAGGTTTAACCTACAGGGGTGTGGTATCAGTATCGATAAAAATCGCAGGAAGTAGTTACATACCCCATCTGTGGAGATGCCAAAGTGACACCAAACCCCTGCCATCCTGGCTTTGCAGTGCTGGTCTGCACAGGCCAGGCTTTTCAGCAGCATACCTCCATCAGCAGTGCAGGCTTATGAGGAGAAAACACTGGGGAGGGCTCTCACACAGTCTGGCAGAAAGACTTGGCTCTGTGGTATAAAAACTCTGAGTCTTTCCTGAACACCAGACAGCATTTTTGAAGTACCAAACACACAGACTGTTTAGTTTCTACTGCTGGTTTTTAGCACAGCCCTTCTGGCCACCCTGTCCATCTTTGTCCACTCTGTCCAGGAGGTCTAGACCTGGACTGCACCAGCAGTAGGCCTGCACCCACGCATTAGTCTCAATTTCAGCAGCTGGTATTACAAGCACTGTCTCTGCTTTTAATCTATTCCTTAATGCACCTGGAGAATGGACCTGAACCAGCACTGAGCTAGCACTGTCAGCACACAAAGTTGCTGCTAAGGTGGGAAAACAGAGTGCTTATTTTCACATATTTCTGATGGAGATAAATTATGTGTATAGGGAGCAGAGTGTCCTATTTTCTGCTGCCTTACATTATCTTCTCTGAGTTGGTCTTTTTGCTCTCTCTTCAGCGCTTAATAATGCCAATTTTTCTGTATAAACTCATGCATATGCAAAAAAAGAGGTGGAAGGCCTGAATAAGAACATGACTGATACATTCAGGTTCTTTCCTAACCATCAGCATCAGATAAGCAAACAAGACCTTGTGTACACCACGCCTGCTTAGAGGACAGGTGGCTCAGAGATAATACATACATGTAAGTACAATGCACATTTTGAAATAGGATCTCACTTCCAGGCAGGCACAAAAGTTCCCCCTCACCTGTAAAAAACAGCAATTGCTTTGTGCTTGGTTTAGGTTCCCACACCAACACAGCATTCCCCATTTCTTGTAGAGAAAGCATAGTTTCCAGCAGCCTTTTTCTACCACTAGTGGCCTCTTCAGCATGCAACACAAACCATACACAGCAGTCAGTCAGACTACTTGTCTTCATGATGTCCAGGTTCTTTCAAGAATTTTTTTTTTTTTCAAGTTTATTGGCCA
Source organism: Cinnycerthia olivascens (assembly GCA_035048155.1). Taxonomy (NCBI): domain Eukaryota; kingdom Metazoa; phylum Chordata; class Aves; order Passeriformes; family Certhiidae; genus Cinnycerthia; species Cinnycerthia olivascens. The sequence goes on from JAWWMU010000001.1 coordinate 40,273,074, forward strand.
GACCTTGGTGTGAGATAAATTTTTGCAGTCCCAAAGTGGGGTTTTTTAACTCTGCCCTACAGCAGTAGAAAAATTAGCCTCATACTTTCTAAGCTGTTTTCTCAGGTTTCAGGGGTTTTTTAAATTTTCATTCTTCTTTCCTCAAAGATAAAATTCTTTTTCAAACTTACCCATAAGTCTGCAAACATTGAATCCCAGAGCTCACAAATGCCATTAACTGTGTTACTCACAGTGTTGTCACAATTGACAAGAAAATGAAAGGAAAGATGACCTCCATATAAGAACTTCTGGGCTACATCTATATTAAGTGGTAAAATGAGGTAGAGATTGATCAGATACGGTGTGATTCATGTCTTCAGACACAACTATCACCCTGTAAAACAGAGTGGCCACAACAAACTGCACATTGGAAACAGCCTGGGGCCTGTGCTAGCTCCAAACTAGCCATGCTAAAAATGTGATATGTGCAAAGAACCTTGAGCCTATGCTTTGACTCACATACATACCGTTGAAAAGCCCCTGCTGACAATTCTGGATACACAGACTTCCTTATTAGAGGGTCTGATCCTGCAAGAGCTTGCATTTAGGCTTCATTTTTATGGTTGATGGCTGGACAACAACAGTGCCAAGAATCAGGAACACACAATGAGACAACATAATGCCTGGTTCCTACAGTCTGAGGAAAAGTTATTACTGTTTTTCACAAAACATGACCTAAGGAATACATCAGGAGACAAATGTTGATTGAAAGGAAGCATTTTTATAGCTGCCAAGATCAGAAGTATTATTAAAAAAAAAACCCAAACCACTTCTTCAGGTTAGGAAAGGGACCTGGAAATAAGTCTTATCTGCCACAAAACACCATTTTGTACAATTAAGCTATATTCCTGAACAAAAACTATTAAAAATCAAACCTTGTTGTTACAGGTCACAGAAAAATTGGATATTACTCGATTCTGTTGAAAATGATCTAACAAGAAGGTACATTAATTCCACGAACCTAAAAGCTAGTTTTAGCCCTCAGTGCTACAGATGAGTTGCAAAATCTGACTCTGTGTTGTTATAGGCTCAGATCTTCTCTAGTTTAGCTCTGACTAGTTATCAAGCTGAAAATTGAGAAAAACAGAACCACATTTTTCTTTGTATTACAAGATATAGGAAATATGTTTGTTGTTTATTTTTTTTTTGCACACCATGTATGTTCAAAAGCAGTTCAATGCAGAGAAAAATCTGTGGGTTGAAAAACAGAGATGGGGTTGCAGGCAAAGAATGATGATAACAACCCAAACTCTGGGTTGGAGAAGGTGTTCAGTTCAGTAGCACAAAGCTCAGCAACGTGCAGGAGGTTATTTTATGTAACAGTTCCATTTAGCCAAAAATTTTCAACTAAGATTTATCCTATCAAGTCTAAAAAAGACAAGAACCCTGTAACTAATAAAAGATGTGCGTGTAAATATACATGTGTAAGGGCAAACCAAAAACACTCTCCCATGTCTGTCACCGATTTTGATGAAGACATGCATCGACTTTATTGAGTGCTCAGGGCAAAACCAAAGGTTGTAAATTTAATAAAGATGTATACATCCAAAACACAAGTCCGAGTTACACAGTGCCGTGACTGTCTTTGGAAATGTGGTGCAGAGTGTGAAGTTATGCCAGAACCACTGTGCCTGCTAGCAAAGCAGCTTCCCCAGCAGAGAGGAAGGACCCCCTCTGATGACCTCTGCCTGGGGCTACAGTCAGAACAAAACTAAGAATTGTTAAAAGGAAGCGTGGACATCCCAAGAGATCCAGTCATTATGCCACCTAAGAAGGAAATGGGGGATGAGAATATCAACAAGCTTTCTCACACCCACCAGACCAGTGGCTCAGTGTGGTCTGAAGCTGATTTTTGTTCTTTCACCTTCCTGGTTTGTAATCCAGGATTGTCATTCTCTATTTTGTAGGCATGCAATTTTTTACACCAGAGAGGATCCAGGTAAATCTGGCAGGCACAGGAAAAGTGAGCATCCAAATAACACAGCACAGCAAACAAACCCCTTTGTTCATCACTCTTGGTCTGGCCATGCAGCCCACCCTGCTGGCACAGTGTCCCAGACTGAAACATGGAACACCACCATTTGTTTCTGTACTGTCTTACAGAAGTTAATTTTGTGGCATTTTACGATTGATGTGCCTGTCTTTGAGGTGGGAAGGTCTCAGGCTGTGAGAAAGTGTTAGGGCAGTGGTGGAGCCTGGCCTGAAAGCCAGCACCCTCCCTGAGGTCATGATGCTGCTTCCAAACCCATGGAAAATGCAACTGCAGGGACAATTATCTTCACTGAGGACACGCAAAAACCACTAATGGTATCATAATCCAACACAAGGAAAGTTTGCTGTGGAAAGATACAACCTGAAGTGTTTTTAGATTACATGTTGAATGGAAGGAGGGGCCTAGGAAACCTGGGAGCCCAAAGACAGACTGAACTGACTAAAGAAAGCCCATCCAAGGACACATTCCCAGTGTTAGGGTAGACATTCTGGCAACTGTCATGCAGATCTGCCTAAGCAGGGTAACCTGGCAGGTGACACTGATGTCAAAATGATTTTTGCCAACACGACCACCCATAACACAGCCCTGGTGATGCCTGAACCACCAAACTCAGTTCCGTTCACTACCATAGAGACACTGTGAAAAGTTAGGAAAATCTGGGGCAGTTCTGATAAGAATGTCAAAAACTCTGAGGGGATTAAATAGCTTGATTTTTTGGATAAGATTAAAAGCTAAATATGGACATCATTTCTTGACTAAGCAAAAAGCAAAGAAGTGTGAAAGCACACTGCAAATATCTATGGGAGATATACACCCACAACAAAAAGAACAGACTTCTTTTTCATAAATCAGGAAGGAATATAATTGCAGGCAATAGCATGGTATTAAAAAAAAAAAGGAATTAAAAATTATTATGAAAGAAAAAATGTCTTTGCAACAGTGATACATTAATCCACAGTTAAATGTTCTGTATGTGCTTGTTATATTTAAAAATTATACTAGGTGATCCAGCACTGAATTTACAATACAGAAAATTCTTGTCCTGAAGTGAAGTTGACTGAATGACCTCACATCAGAATTCTAGGTTTGTCTGCATTAGACAAAACTGGGGAAAAAAAAAAAAGCCTAAATTTAAATGAGGTAATCTGAAAACAATCAGTATCATCTGATCCTGAGACATAAGTAGTTTACAGCAGCTATAGCTGTTGCAACAAACAAGGCAAAGATTTATTATGTAAGCAATTAAACACCCATTATACGCAATGCATTGTGTTCCCTGGCTTGCCAAGAATGACAAAAACACATTGAACAGGGCTAAGGTTGAAACAGACCCTGCAACCCAAACTCAGCTAGAACAGTACAAGAGTAGGATTGTGCTGCCAGGCTTTGCAAGGTGCTGACACACAGTCAGATAAATAGTATTGGAGGAGTACAGACATGAAGTTGTGCCTTGGAGCCCCTCTCTGCACAAGGCTGTGAAGACACGCAATCCTTGTTTTGATTTAAAGGACAACTTGCAACCAACACCTGCTGTGATGGATTTTCACAAGTTCCTCAGTGCAGCTGGAGGTCTAGCATGTTTCAATGCACCATACCACTTTTGGTATTTGCTTCTGACAGACTTCTAGAGGAAGCAGACTGGCTTCCTACTCTTCTCCAATACAGTTGGTATACTTAAATTAAGCTGTGCAGCTTCATCTTTTGTAGAAAAGTTGCTGAAGTGGAAGTAAAGAATAGAATATGGATTTATAGAGACAGCATTACATCTTCAAGTCAACAGTTCTAAAATAGTCCCGCTTTTCAAACAAACAGCTAATGTGATCGACAGGTCACAATGAGCACTGTTGAAAAAGTTTGACAGTGTAAACTCACCTCATGTTCATGCATACTGATGTGCTGTTTAGGGTTAATAGGGGAGAATGGTAGGATTTAAGCCTCCTCTTTAGAGCAGATAAGAAAGAGGATCACAAGTCTACCAGCAGCACTGATTGGGTGCTTATGGCAGGCTCAGTTCACTACTGCATTTCCCATCACTCCTTCTGGTGTCTTCTTAATGGTCAACTCCAAGCAGACAGATTAGCTATGAGGCCTTTCTATGTCTTCTAACAGAAACTGAATTAAAGCTGTGACTGCTCTGTCTCTTGTACAGTGTCAAAGCACCAGGTCCAAGCAACTTACATTTTCTGTTTGTTTGCACAGACATGGGAAGCAAAGTCAGGGAACAGGGTGGGCTTTTCCCTCTCTCATGTTATGCTCATTATAGTACATAAAATGTACCCCTCCATTTCATGCACTACGATTTTTGGTGTTGAATCTATCCTAACTTTCTGCTACCTACATATATTTAATGTTAATTAAAAATATTGCTTTATAGATACCATGAGAAAGCTGTCCAACATACCTGGTAAGTAGAATTATGGATTTTAACACTGGCAAGCTCTAAAAAAAAGTCCTAAGTATTAAATTTTTTTTTAAAACTGACTGATTTACCCAGAGTAGTTTCAATAAAAAAATACCTTGACTGTTTTCCATCCATTTTCTAACCAAAATTAATTGTAAAGATTTCCAGACTACTAGAAATCATTTATTTGTTTCCCTATTTAAAACAACTACGTAAGATTTTACAATGTTTGGAAATAAGTTTAATTTCTTACTTGTCCAATAGAACAATTTTACCATAACCAGTATCACAAACTCTGGCTCACTGGAAGTCTGCTTTTCATGTACTCTGTATTTTTGTTTAACAGAGATTGCTTGACTGTAACTGACATTTGAAGAACAGGGAAAAGATTAGCTTTCATATTGATTTTTTTAATGTATCCAGACATATTATAACTAAATCATGACTATGAACCAGGAAGCAATATGGGCATGTGTCCTGGTTTCAGCTAGGGTAGAGTTAATTTCTTCTCAGTAGCTGTTACAGTGCTGATTTGGAAAGAGAATGGTGTTGATAACACACAGATTTAGATTTTTGCTAAGTCACGTTTATCCTAAGTTAAGAACTCTTTTTTTCTCTCCTAGTCTCATGCTTTGCCAGTGAGGAGGCATGAAAAAGAAACTGGGAGGGAGTTGGGACAGCTGACCTGAACTGACCAAAGGGATATTCCACACCACAGAACATCGCTTTTTGTGTACTGTTTGTTATCATCATTATTACTGTATTTTACTTTATTTTCATTTACTATACTATTCCTATCTCAACACACAAGTTTCACTTCAATCTTCCCCCCCCTTCCACCAGGATGGCAGGGTGGAGAGAGGAAGGGGGTGAGCAAGTGGCTGTGTGGTGCCTAATTTCCATCTGGGCTTAAACCACAAGAGCATGAAAGCTAACAGGGCAGATGATTCCCTGTGAATCTTCACACATGCCCTCACTTAGTCAAATACAGTGGCAAGATCATGGCCAGTTGCTATGATACCATGGCTCCCTTCATTCAATTAAAATACTGAAGTCACTATTCTGCTACTATTACACACTTCCCAACAACTGCAACATTCCTGTGCCTCTTATCTGCTATTCTTACATGCTATAGTCTCATTGCTAATATGAATGTGTGCTTCTTGGAATTTGCACTTTGCAATTTGCTTCTGCTGTATTTTGTAAGAAATCATCTTCATACCAAATTAGGCTTTTGAGTCTTTGATTATTTTTGTCTAACATGGGTATATAACCCTCTTGTACTGCACGTGATGATCTTTTCCTGATGGTGTCTTTTGTACCTCTAACTTATCTCAAAAAAGTGGAAATTTCCCCTGGGTCACTAATTTCCTCAGGAATTCTTTAAACAGGTAAGTTCTGACTGCAGGAAATGCAGTCCTTCAAAATCAAAAGCTGTCCTAAATAAACTTTTCTAAGTCTTGTTAGAATCAATTATTTGAGACAGGATACTGAAGTTGAAAGTAACACATTTGTGCTTATACAGTCCTTTGAAGGTGCAAAGTGCTGTATTTCCTCATCCTTGGCCACCACCATGAGTTCAGTGAATTGACTGGGGTTAAGATGTAGCATTTTCAGCAGGAATTGGACATTAACAAGGCTACTGCTATGTTAAGACAACATCCTGCAAAGAAGCCACACTTTAACTGAGCCATCAACAAATCAAGGACAGAGGAGAGTAAACGGCCAGTGCTCCCTCATGCTGTTCAAACAACAAAATTGCCAGGCACACATGCTTGCAGCTGAGAAAACACAGGCATTAAGGTCTATTTTCCATTCTGATTAAAACAATTGTTTTATCAGTTGAAGTCTGACAGCTTCTGGGAGTTTCTGTGTGTTTATATGGTCCCACTGCTTCTGGTTCTGCTATCTTCCTTGCAAGAAGGTCTTCATCTCCCTGGCCGTAACTCAATTCCTCATTCATGTTCCCAGTTGACTCTTTTCACTTTTGAAATACATTCAAACCCTCAAGTTCACAGTCAGAGGTTTTGCCAAAAGAGGCTGATCTAGTGAAATGGTCTTTTGTCTTGCTTTCTACCTGATCCACACCTGCTTTCCCTCCTTTCCTGGACATAGTCTTTCTTATTTCAGGTCCACTTCCTCTTTAAAATCTGCCATTCATTTTCCTCTTTTCCTTCCGAACTATGCCACAATGACTCTTATGACTCTTCTGTGTTACACAAACCCTTCCTTCCCTTCATTACCATTCATCCTCTTGACTCCAAGTGAAACTGCATTCATGTGACAGTAATGAACCAGTGGCATGTGGATGCCCCCCTAGTAAAGAGGGAAGGCCCCTTCTTTTATGGTGCACTTGCCAATTTTGATACTGTTAGTCGCAGCCTCTCTGTCCTTTGGTTTTGTAATTTTTCCTTTCTTTTTAAAAATATTTGCTTGTCTGGGGTTTCACCTACCTCTCCCACCATGGCATTTTGGTGTTTCTGCCGCCTTCTCGCTCTCTACGGACTTGACTCTTCTACTATGTGTGTTTGCCTTAGCCACAAAAACCTGTATTTATGAACTTAGACTAAACTGTCCTCGTTTGTCTTTGCTGCTGCCACTGTTTCATTGCCATTCCTGAATGATTGTATATCAGTCCTTCCCTCTAGTACCTGTAGCATCCTCTAATGCCAAACTGGTAGGTGGTTCCCCTTCTCCCTGAAATCTCTGAATTTTGAAAGGCTTTAAAAATTAAGACACAAAACAGGGAGACTACTAATGAAGTTTAAAATTTAGAGTCACATAGCAGAAGGATTGGGACCATTATTTACTCTGAGACAAGAGTAAACATGGAAAGGGGCATCAGGCCTTCAGAAGACATGCCAAGAGAAGGACTATGTTAGGAGCACATTCTAGGGAATACTGGGGGACAGTGCAGTCTGGGACAACTGACTGTGAAGTGCTGGGTCATGTTGGGTTTGGCTGCTCTGGCTGCAGTGCCCAGGCTTTCTGTGACTCGTGCTGCATTCAGCTGGTGCATCTCAGACTTGAAAACCTGCAAGTTTTCCCACCCTGGAGGAAAAGAGACTGGGTGGACAAGACTTAGGAGTTAGTCAGTAAAGGTTTAGGGTTTTGGAAGGTGTGACAGGATGCTGAAGGCAGAAAAAGCTCTTGGTTTGATGTGTATGCTGGAATTAATCTTTTAATTAGAAACTCTGGCTGTCCCAGGAGCAGCCAAAGCTGCCTGTGAAACCGACCATCCAGACATGCCTTCCGAATCCAAGAATTTGTCTTTCCTTATTGCCAAGCTGACTCCCACTTTTGCTTTTTTTTGTATCCTTCACTATCTTTTGTTCTGCTCTGAGTGCTGGGAGAAACAGAATGTGCCTGCTTATAACACTGCTTTGCTTTTCTACCATGCCACCTTCCTTTCTTCATCAAACTCTGCTGAAGGACAGGTTAGGTCCTGTGAATTAAGCAGCAGGTTAAGGATTACTGGTTTCTCAGGAACCCTTATTAAATGGAAAGCATTCGTCCTCCCCATTTAAAATTAATCTGAGATACTCCATGTCTCAAGATGCAACAAGAAGTAATATCACTTTTTAATGGGCTGTCATCTTATGTTGCTGTTTAAAGATTTTAACATCTTCCAAAGGAAAAAAAAAATTGTGCATAGATAATCTCTTAAATTCCCTGCTTATGTGAAGTTGGAGAAGTAATGTTAAAGATTTTGAGCGAGTCTTATCTAATTAGAACCTAGGACTTAATTACTTTTCTCCTAAAAGACGAGCCTCTGGCAGATAATTTTATGAGGATAGTATGCCTTGAGCAAAACACAGAAAATAGTTTTCTGTCAGAACTTAAGAAAATAGAACTTTCATCATACAAATTGTTATGTGTTTTGCACATGGGCTGTATTTACGAAAAGTCTTTGCTGTCTAGCATAGAAAGGCAATCAAAACTGAAATCAGAGAAAGTATCAGAAGAACTGATAAAAGATCCACAATTAAATTCTTTCTTCATTGTGGAATCTATTTCAAGTTCAACCACTTTATTAACCAAGACATGCCACTCTACCCCATTCTTTCCTTTTGAACTCCCAGTAATTTACTGGGATTCCTTCTGTGGATTATCTAATAGCAGGGAAGGTATAGATGCACCATTATCACTCCTGTTGTCATATGAGATACAGTACATGGAGTTTCAGGCAGAATATTTTGTCCTGGATAACAGAAATGAATTATCTATCTGTTCTGTGAAAGAAGTGACAAGCTAAACCAGAAGTACAGCAGCCAACTCATGCAGCTTCCAGACTGGCTTCAGCTTAGAAGTAATAATTCCTTATGATCATTATGAATCTGTATTCTCACTGGTGAGTCCTTCTGTGATCATGTTAACTCTTAAGGGTATTTATTTATTGACTTATTTAAAAAAACCCTTAAGCATGCTGCTGCACTACTTGTGCAGACAAGTGTAGTAAAATACAGGGAATCAGTTGCTTAATTCAGAGAGCTAGCAGTGAGTGTAAGTATCAGGATCAGGTTCTTATTTTTCCCATTTTCATTTTCTGATTCCTCTTCCAATTTTGTTTGTTTTCTTCTGACCTTAACAGGTAAGTATTAAACAGCTTAAGCCTAGAATTTGAGCAAACATTGGCTGGTCAATATTCTTTGCATGGGAAAGTAATTGAATCTTACCGTGGTGTCTTACTCCTGATTGTGACTAATGCTCTCTTTTTGATCACAGAAGGGGTGACCTATATACAGAGTGTTTAGCAGAAAGCTATTCCCTGTAAAATTCCAGTATGGATCAAAACTCAAAGTTCCTCCCTCCTCCATTCCATTAATTTCTTTATGACTCCCTCATCTAAAAAACTTCATTTTTATACAAGTCAAAATTACTTAGGATTTAACACATTGATACATATTTTGATGTATAAGCTTGTCTTGGGACAATTGCTCTTATGTTCTCCTGTTTAATACCACATGTCCACATGTATACGTGCATAAATGAAAAAAGATGTGTATGTGTAACCTTACATCTTTATATATATCCTTGTTTATCTAAGTACATATACACATGTTCCTAGTTTTTTGGTAGCCCTTGTTTCCCATAATGATTCTAGTCAAAGTTCCAAAGTATGGATTTCATTTAAGATTAACCAAATAATTAGTAAGGCAATAGGAATTTATTGTTATAAATGTGTAAAAATATGTGTCTTTTACAATAAACTTAAAATAATGTTTGTAATTAGCAAATGGAATCCAATGTTTTCTAGCTGTCTCATTAAAATGAAATTAGATGCAGAGTTGGGAGTTTTAATTCCAAACATTCACCTTTATTGTTGAAACATGTTCCTGAATGAGTTCCTAGACTATTCCACTAAATGTCCATGCAACTGAAGTTGTAAAACATGGGATCCAATCTTGTTAACACTCCTTTCCAGAATATGACATTGAAAGAATTTCAGAAGAAAAAAGGGGATTATATAAATATTTCTTCCTCTGCTTCAAGGATTTCTACAGTGTTTGTTGTGAATGATTATGTTGTTAGAGTAAAAAAACCAACCAAACAAAAAAAAACCTCCCAAACAAACCAACAAAACAAAAAAAGACCCCAAAACCCCAAAACAAAAACCCACCACTCTAGAATACCTCAGTGCCTTCTATAATACAATTTAATATTTCTAAGGCAACTCAATCAAGAAAAACATTAAAAAATATTGAGAAATAATGGCTTTAAGTGCTAACAGTAGGGAGGAATTTCAAACAAATTTGCAATCACAGGAGGCTCATGCCTAACAGCTGTCTAGGTCTTGCTCCATACCATTTCTGCTCTAGATTTGTGAAGCTTAAAGAAAAAGGTAATTTTTTAAGACGTTCAAGGGAAACAATTCTCTATGTGGATACCCAGACTAAGTCAACAAACCACACAGCTACAGCTGGGAGCTTTGAATGAGAAGCGTTGAGTGTAGAGACCAGCCTCCAGCTGTGCACACCAACTTCCTCCTGCAACCAGCACAGAGGAGGAGGGACATTTTTCAGAGAGATTAGGACAATTTTGACTCTTAGGCAACTTGAGGTCAGCAGTGGGAAGTGGGACACACTCAACCCACTAATAAATTCCTGGAGCCAGGCTCACCCTGGAGCTCCCAGTCCAGGGAGTGCTATAACTTTGTGAGGGAAGAGCAGATCTGGGACAGGTAGCAGGAAGCAGCATGCTGGACCTGTCCTGTGCCTTCAAGACCACCATCACTGCTCTCCCTCCAGCTGAGTCCCTCAGACCCATAGAGGAGACAGCAGAGGCAGAAGTGCCAAGACACAGAGAAGGAAGAATGGAATGGGAGATAGCCTTGCCAAGCAAAAGTTGCTAAATTCTGTAATTAGATGGTCAGACTTTATTTCACAGATTTTTCTCCCTTGTCTCTTACCTTATATTGGGACAGGTAAATATTCACACATATCTATATAGTTTTCAACCTTATAAAGACCATCCTTGTATCTTTTGGGTCTAATTTTCCAGAATCAGTCTGAGCTCTAATCCCATCAAGCCCTTTCATCCTACATGAGATGTTTACTTTCTATACCTTGTTTCACAAGGGCAAATGTGATATAAGTGACACAAGTCTAATTTATGTCTTCTCTGGAAAAATAATCCCCTTTTGTTTCTCTAAATGGTAGTGAAATGTGCAGTTCATAGAAAAACACAAGTATACAAAGACAGTGAAGAATGTTTCTGCTGAGCTCTGTGGTGCCTTATTTGTGCCTCATTTAGAGTGCTGATCTAAGTAGAAGCTTGATATGCATCAAATGTAGTGAACTTCACTGACTTCCTTGAAGATTTACAACTGAGAAGCCAAAGAGTCAGGCTGCAAGGCTGATTGGCTGCATTAGTAACTGTGAGTAATTCACCCAGTCATTCTGGCACGATGCACAGAAGATGGAGCTGATCAATAAATTCCAAATAACTTGCTTTATTTTCTCTGGAAAATTATCAGAGTCTGATATACAAATAAACAACTACCACACAAACTCTTAAACATAAGAAAAAGCAAGGGAATTAAGAGATTTGCACACATCTTGCACACTGTGCTCCAAGAAAGGCCTCAGAAGTAGCCCTTTATTGGAGAAGGTCATGAAGGGAAGGAAAAAAGGCAATGTAAAGGTCCTTAATTTCATCTCTTACAAAGTACCATATGCGTTTGCATGCTTCGTTAATGCTCCCAGGTTTACCGACTAGAAACACACAGCAAGTCCAACCTTCAGGGGTCAGCAGTGCTCAGGATATTCCTGAACTGTGCTCTAGGTGACTGTGGGGACTATGGAATAAGGGCTGACCCTGCTCGGTACTAATCCTGCAATTTTGGGTTGGACAGTTTGAATCTGAAGAGAAGCTAAGTACAAATCACCCCCCCATCTCTTAAATACAATCAATCACCTGTACAGGGCTCTTCTCTAAAATAAAGTAGTATTTAATTCAGAGGGTGCACTTAAGAGATCATTCTTGACTAGATTTGCTAGATTGCAAATTCTCTGTTTAATCATGGTTTTGAAAAGAGATAAATACAGTAGCCTTTTCTGAGCTTTCTACTGCAGAGAGTCCTGTGTCTTAGGAGTGATAGCATTCATTTTTGGAAAGCCTAATACTATCAGACTACCTGTATATTCTCTGGAAGAAAACTTGTTAAATGCAGCAGAGCTTCTGTGGCTGTGCTGAAATACAAACAGTATAAAGAAAGGCTGCTGCTTCACTCTCATTTTTATGCCCAGTGGTCTTTAATAGACTGTTCTGCCTGAATTTGAGTTTTAGTAGATTATCTTCAAATTAGAGCTCAGGATGTACTTACAATTTAATACCTTACTCCACTAGAAGCCTAACAATTTAAATGCAAGGGAGCAAAATCTTTATAGCTTTGCTCTGTCTTGACAATGTGCTGTTTATGGACTCTTTTTAGCATACACAGGCATACATGCATGCAAAGCCAAGAGGTGGAAGTGAAATGACTCAAACAATTAATCTTTCCTGTTGCGACATTGTTGCTATTCTAGGATTTCTTATTCTTGTTAAAGGACAGTGGATTGAATGAAAAGGGAATAAGAAGTGTGATGGATAGGAAAATATAATGACAGTATAATAAATTATTGCTTACCATTTCCTGAGTGTTTGAAAAATCTGCCTCTTTCGAGCTACACTGCACCAAAAGCATTATAATATTAATCAGGGCAATACAAAGGAACACATATTTGTATCAAAATCTACTTAAGACTACTGAGCATTCCTGTTCCCTAAAAATGAAACCAAAATAAAAACAAAAAAATAGGAGGTTTTCATCTCATTGAAACAGTACATGATACACTAATAATGCTTTTGCATATACAGAGGTATGTTGATATCTGATTAAAAATACAGTCTGAGCCTTAGCACACTGCCTTGTATGCAGACTTTTCTTTCATACAGAATAAACTACTCTTTATCTGATAATCACAGCCACAACCCCTCAAGGTATTTTTATTTCACCTCAAATGAACATGAAAAAGGGGTTCAGAGAGCAGCCATTTTTTTGCTCTTTCTGCAGTATCTCTCAAGGCAGTGACAGTGCAGCTTTAGTGTAGAAAGTGTTAGTGCTTCTAAAACATGTTATTAGAGTAAATCTTGAACTGAACTTGACTTTATTTTATATTTAATGACACAATGTCAAAAGTACTTTGATCTGCATTAATGCAGTTGCTGGAATAAAATTACTTTCAGTCATTTAGTGTTTTGATCCCATGATTAGCTACACCATCCAGTCTTCAAGATGGCGCTTTTACACTGCAGGCTGTCTCACCCCTATTACCCCTAGGAGACTTACCACAAAAGAGTAACATATCTTGAATCCAGGTTTAGCCACAAAGTAGTCATCAGATTTGAAGGTTATCTTTATGTGATTTGTTCTTGATGTTATTCTTGGAGGTACCTCCTTGTGTCCACACCACCGTCCTCGAATAACTGTGCTGGTCTCTGATACATCTTCCACTTCCACAAAGTCATACCTGAAAAAGAGTATGAAGAATCAGTTTTTGCTGACTCTGGTTACAGAGGGTGCTTGCAGATTGACAGGAGCACAGCTGGAGACACAAAGACAACTGTCTCCTGTTCTCCACTCTAAACATCAGACTAAATATTACAAATGGTGGACAAGTTCGTGTACCACAAAATACACTAAACTGCAAGCGACTGCCTGAGTGCTCAAATGACTGATTTCTGTGCTCCTGGAACATGACAGTATTTGCTACCATGTTAAAATAGCAGTAAGAGGCACTTGCATGTGTTTAGTATACAGTAAGCATACGCACTGTGTTTCATGTGGTGAGTAAATAATTTAGAGACCTGATAAAATATTATTTAAGGCAGGCTGCCCAACCTGAGCAGCTGCAAGCACTTGTGCACTTTCTGGTGGTTGCCCAACTTCCTGCAGCAGCCACAGGCACCCGTGCCACAACAGTGGTCCCTGAGCCCAAAGAGGGCTCTGCCAGGAGCAGAAGGCACTAAACCCCAGGGATGAAGGGACACAGTGGCAGCACTCACTGCTCCAGCTGGTGCATTTGCCTGCTTGGCAATAAATGACAATGTAAATAAATAAAAAATGAGTACAGTTATTGAGCTTGAGAATAAAGTTCTGCTTTTACTAAATCTATGACAAAACATCTCTCAATATCTTTGGAGCCAGAATTAGACCCCACACATTGCTGCCAGTGAGGCAGAGGTGAGGACAGGAGGGGCAGATTGAGTGCTGCCCTCACAGTACAGTTAAGCCTTCAAACTCTGGAGGCCTTTACCAGGAATGTTTTGTATTATCAAAGCATCTGCTCCCTCCAAAGAGGGAGTTCAGAACTGTTAAGTGATTCTTGCTAGCAATGCATTGCTCCCCACCCCCAGGTCTGTGGCTCAAGCACCCTCCTCCTTGCCCAGTTGTGGTAGCTGAATGGCTCTGTAAATAACAGACCTGCTTTTCTTTTTCTGCTGAGAGCCCATGAAAAAGAAACCACAAGTACTGTGTGGTTTGAGAACATCACCTCTGCTGCTTTTATATTCACCAACTCCAAATTGCACAGAACAGAAAATAACAGATCCATCGTGACCACTTATATCTGCCCAAAATCTGCTGAAATATTCTTTTTTTGTAACACACCAAAACTTAATTCCAGGCAGAGGTAAACTTGTCTCAATCTCTCTCCACCATCCCCAGCTCCCATTCCCTGGTGGTGATGGATGTGGTACCCAGCAGAGCTCCCAAGCATCCACCCCCCGGGCAGCACAGAACTGTGAATGCCTATTGCAACACAACGGGTTGTGGTGTTCAGCAGGAGATAACCTTGAAAGCTTTGATGAAAGCTGTCCTCAGTGGCCTCCCCACTTTTGTAAGCCAGAAGCCAGACTAAGTAGCAAAATCAGGGAAAATCCATAGACTTGCAAGGATTATATCTGCTTTCAACAGCAGAGGCTTTGCTGCAATGATCATGGAAGCAGGTGTATTCTCAGTTGCTTCTGTGCATCCAAGGAGCCTCAGAGGCTGGGTAATTTAATTGCTTTTCAGAATCATCTCTTATCAAGTGCCTGTGGAAATGCTAACAGTACTTCTTGAACATTCTGTAAGACCTTGAATATTTCCTCTCCTTCTTCAAAAGCTCTGAAGAAATACAGCTCTGCTAAAATATACCTTTTCATTCCTCAGCCTGAATGAATTTCAATCAGTTCAGTCTTAATAGTATGCAAATTACAATAATTAGCATTAATGAAAAATTGAAAGAAAACACTAGGAAGTTTCTGGAGAAAAAAATCTTAAAGTCAAAAGCAAATACAAAAGCAAGGTAAGGTGCAGAGGTTCTGAATTACTTGTCCCGTATGCTCAGCCTTCAAGGATATGCTCAGCTCTCAGCACTCATTTCAATTAAAACAGTCCTGGCTGTCTCTCTAAAATAGCACTGCAGGGATTGTCAGGGACTGAAGCTGCAGAAAGGATCTAGTTTTGAAAAATACATTGAGCATTAGCAAAAACTCCAACTGCACACAGTACCTAACAGACTTAAAGCCATCACAAGCTGTCTGACCAAAATATTCCTCACTCTGGAAGGAATATTACCCAAATAAAGGTCTTCCACAAACTCTAGAGAAAGATTCACTGCAGAAAAGGATGTGGTATTTCTCCAGCTTCTATAGACACTATGGATGATGGAAGGTCTTTGCTTTTCTCTGCATTCTAAATTAGCTACTCTGGAAGAAGCAAGCAGACTGCCTTCCAAGATGCTCTCCAAGCACATAATGCCAGTAACAGCTTGACTTTCCCTCACTGTGCCACCACCTTTAATAGCTTTTGACAGAGAATACTTCTCTTTTTTTCCACAGTAAATTAGCCCTCTGTTTCAAAGTTGCAATGCTTTAAGGTCAGCCACAGTTTATCCACTATGTAAATATTAACAGGCTGCTTCTGTGTGCATTAGGCTCTGAATCTGGGAAAGTGTTTGGGGTACTGGGAGGTTACTGTTGTTACTGACTCTGCTGCTGATCTTGGACCAAGATCACCAGAGCAGACCTGCCAAGGAGCAGGGAAGGAGAGCCAATTTCAGACTTCATTCTTTCATTACTACATGGAAAACAAACCTGCAGGAATAGTTCTCTCTATCAGTAATGCAGAAAATGTAACAAAGAAAAATAAGGAAAAAAAATCCACCCTGTAAAATGCCTGCAGAGATGCCAAACCCTACAAACACAAATTAATTGACAAAGATAAGATAAGAAGAGGCTGGGTGCACAGAAACACTAACCACCAAGTTCTCTGCATAGATAAGGTGCTAGTAACATGATCAGGCAGAGTTGGAGGCTGAGACTTGAGCATTTTAAGTAAGCAGCATCACAGCAATCTGTCTTTCAGAAGGCACAGAAATCCTGAGCCTATTTTCTCCCACAGAAAAGAGAGCTGAATAAAAGAAATATAAACACATGGATTTATACTGTTTTAGTGAATGTTGGCAAGATTCACCTCTGTAGTCTACTAACACATAACAGTTTATCCACCTAGGTTAATCAGCCAGATCAGCTGAGCTTAAGGTCACTTTTGCTTAAAACGGGAACCAAAACAACTGGGATATAGTAGGGTAGGCTTTAATAGATTTATAGATACATCAGCATGCATCAGCACACTGATGTTTGTGGACCTATATTTGGAAGTTTTTAAAGGAATTGTACCAGTGAAGAGTAAAAACAAAGATAAGCAAGTAATTTGAACATAATTACATTGTTCAATGCATTTTTATCTGTCCCTCACACTCCAGTATAAATGCTTACCTGCTCACTCAAACCTCCTATAGCCCTCCACCTACTGAAAAAGATGCTTCTTGCCTGGCTGAAATGCAACAGAGGTGACAGAGGACAAAATCCTATTAAAGTAGCACCTATTTTGTTAGATAGCTGGATTTGAGCATACAAGTACCTTGTGCTTAAAACATTATAGAAGGACTAAAACCTGACAAAACTGCTTCAAGTCCAGGACAGCTCCGTTTATTTATGAACTCAAAGATCAATTTCAGCTGGGACAGCCCCTTAAAGGTGTGTCCTCCTTGCAAAGGACATCCTGGACCCGAACAGATAGGCCCTGGTTTTGCTTGGCAGTCTCATGCCAGGGAGCCCAAAGGTGGTCTTAAGGAGCCCTTTGCAAACTTTCACTTGCCACTCACCTGCAGATCTCATTTTCGGGTTCCTCCAGCCCAAACTGATTGTCAAAGGCCAGCTGGATCCTGGTGCTCTCTGGGGAGTGGAGCCGCCACGTGAGCAGGAGGTTCCTGGGGTAGCTGCTGGGGAAGCGAGGACTGTGGATGCAGCCGCTCCCTGCCACGCTGATGGTCTCCTCCTTTCGGTACAAGTCTGTGAGGTGATTGCTCTCTGTTAGTAGTCACAACTTGTAGAAATTAGTATGTTGTTCCAGTTACAGGAAGGCAAAAAAACACAACAGTTTACAACACAGCACAATTATTTGCATTTCAAGTCTATAAAAAGTTTGGTCTAGGAGCAGTTACTATTAAATAGGAAGTACAGTGTATTTTCTCTTAATTCAATCCCCTATTAAACAGTAAGAACAACAGGGCTCAAGTATACAGACTCTTTATTTTACAAGAAATATATCTTTATTTTTACATTTATATTGATTATATAATTTAATTCTCACCACTTTGGTTTAAAAACAGAATTAAACTTTACACAAGCTTGAGAACAATGAAATAAGACAGACTGAAACAAAAAAGGTAAACAGTCCTACTTCTTGAATTTGGTGCTCTGGGGAGCAATGCCCTCTAAACAAAAGCAGCAATGAAGGGCTGCAGGAAAGTGAGTATGGGTGAATATAAATTTCTTTACTGTGCATAAGTATTTCCTCCCAGAAACATGTGTAAGGTCATGTTTTGATTTTATCTATATGGTGTGAACAATTTTCTGCCTATGGTCCATTTACTCAAACAGCTACTCCATGCTTATGCTGATGTAACCGAGGCCAGATTCTGTCTCATCAACCATCTTGCTCAATAACTTCAAGACAAATAGCCAAGCCTTTACTTAATTAAAATTCCAAAATTTTGCCTGGGCAAATATTTAATTGTTCCTGAAGTTTACTTATACTGAGGTAAAAAAACTCTGCTGCTGTAAATCCATGGCTCCAAGGATTACAGGAACTGTGTCAAGACCCAGTTCTCTAAAAGTCAAAATGTCTTCTCAGTTGCACCGTGAACTTGCACTGCCCAGATGTTTCTGATACGGGAATTAGGGTCAGTTTGCAAAGAACTGCAAACAACCATTCTCCCATTGACAACTTTAGTATGTGGAAATTCTGAGGATCAGAAGGCTCCAAGGCAACATCCAGATCACAGCAGGTTTCAGTTCCCAGTCAAGACATGCACCTCTGAGCCTCCACCTCTGGGACAGCCACCTGTGTTCCTTCCCCACATGATATGTGGGGATCTACATGAATTTGGACATTTGTTTTCATGTAAACACCCAAAGTCTGGTGTCTTTATCTTAAACTGAATATTATTCCACTCAGCTGAATGCCACATCAACCTCCAGTTCCACTGCAAGCAATGGAAATAGAAAACTGGTGCCTTCTCCTGAATCTGTCTATGGAGGAAGAACAAAAAGGGGGGGAAACATCTCCATCAAGACACTCTGTGAACACTGTAAATACAAAACCAAAGCAACCAGCCACATCCATCTGTCACACACACTAATCTAAGTCTTCACTTTTAAAATAAAGTCTAACGTGTGACTGAAGTTTTCTAAGCTCTTTATATGAAATAAATATACTTTATTTATAAATGCTCATTGAAAAGAGGAATCCATACAAACGGTACAAACTTCATGATTAGTACATCTATTTTTCAGGTTGCTTTTCACTGGTTCCTGGCTGTAAATACCTCCCTGCATGAAACTGTTACCAAAGTATGGTTGTTTAACAACAATTCATTGTACTCTTCTGACAGCACAGTAAATCTATCTTCCAAACAACCTGAAACTCAGAAGAAAAAAGTCTATGTTTCTTATAAAACTATCTTCACAGACCCAATTGTGACATCTTTCTAAGATGCTTTCACACTCTGAGCCACCTTTTCTAGGCAAACACAGCCCTAACTCACAAAGTGCAGAATTAGCCAGTTTTGTTTTGTTCTGCTTTGACCAAACAATTTGCTTTGAAAAAGTGCCAATTTGGTGAAAATAAAGACCACCCACCTATTAGTTTTGTGGTAATTTTCATCAGGGACATCTATGCTGAAGTCTGTTTTGTATTTGCTTTTATTCAAAAAAAAGGGGAAAAAAAGACATCTGTGGTTTTTTTTTTTCCCCCGATCTGGAATGAAACAAAATGTCCAGCCAACACTACTGAGTTCTTAGTGAAATCCTGAGGACCTCTGGACTCTGAAAACACCCAGTACACCAAGAGGACAAGATATTGCACAGGACTTTATCCAAAACATCCAAGAAAAGGGATAAAAAAAAACAGATTTGATGATAAAGAACTCTAGCGAAAAACAACTATTCCCTAAGTCAGAACAAAAGTTACTGCAGTAAAACATGGTAAAACTCATCCTGTGTCTCAGAGTCCTTTTCTTTCTTGGACAGCAAACTATTGCCATTTTCCCTCTGTCACTGTGCATTGCACAGTGAAGTTCAATCTGGTTCATGATGCAGGCAGTCCTAGCACAGGCTTTACCCTCGTGTTGTCAGCTGATGAAATACGGGTTCTGAGGACAGTATCTCTGAAAGGTACTCATACATATACCCCCAAACAAAACATCTGTACGCACAGCACAGCAACTGAGAAGGAACACTACTGGCTCTCTTACATCAAGAAGAGGGTCTGTCACAGATTTTCAATTAAGTTAGACTCTGAATCCCACAGACTACAGTGCTCTGCCTGCAAGGCAGTCACACCTGACCAAGACTAGTGCTGAAATGTCATCGCTGGCACAGCTCTGCAGTATCCAAGTGGAACAGGTACATGAAGCAACAGAGCTGCACGTGTTATGAAGCTTAAAAATCAAAGCACAGTGACTTGTTATTTCCATCATGGTAAACCAGCAATTATAGTCATTGTAGAGGAAAGGCTGGAGAGGAGCATAGGGAGAAAATTCTCCCTACAGTAAAGTAAGTGATATTCAAATATTCGACTCTGAGAAAAAGCTCTTTCCACAAAAGAAAAAAGTATGTTTGATGAGACTGGCCAGAAATACTGTTTTTATAGCCCACATGGGATGAAATGTAAAGCTATACGGAGCCTTCACCTGATGCTGGAGCAGACTCTTCAGGAGCTCTGAAACAGCCTGATTCTCACCATCCTCATCATGTGCTAAATTACAACCTAAAGTGGTATAGTCAGCACTGTAATCAAACACACTAGAATTTTCTGAGGGGATTTTCATTGGAATTCCACAGTGTTAACAAGTTTAGATAGACCACAGTCAACCCAGACTTGCTCCCAGGAGGTTGGCTCCTCATGAATCATCAAGCATCTGGGAAACAGCTTGAGGAGGTGTGAGCAACTCTCCTACCTTTTGTATCAACAAAGCTATGAGTCTAAAATAAGACCTTTCAAAGCAGACAAGCATTGTCCTCATCAGATACACTGGGGGAAGTAATGGAAATCACACATTCACCAAGGGGAAAGTCAGGAAAAAAAACACTCCATAAAAGATATAGGCAAAGGAAAAGACAGTGTGTCTTTCAAGGCACTGAACTCGCCCATGCTGCAACACAACACAATGCAGCACTTCACAGTGTCCCGGATGTCACATTCTAACTGTATTCCATAATGCTTTATGGGAGTAAATAAAACACGACAGTGCATAATGCACTGCCTGTCACATTTACTAAAAAGCATATAAAATCATTTCACAATGAATAAAAGCAGGTGCTAAGTCATAAGGCAAAAAGGCCATTTAGGCCATACACAGAAGGAGGATGTTCTAGATGGCAGGAGCCACAAACACATCCTTGCATTGCAGGAGAAATACTATCTCATAAGGAAGATGAGTGGGAAGGAATCTGGAAGACATTCTTTTTGGTGAGGCAATTGCCTGTAGAAAGTCTGAGCTGACTGCAAAGCAGCTTGCTGTATATTTTATTTATCTGAACTAATCTCCTTCCTTTTTTTTTGGTCTTAATCCTTTCTCAACCACTAATTTTAAACATAAATGGCATCCATGATAGTCCAGCTGTCCAAATTAGAAGAGCTCCCTTTTAAATGCTTAAGGCAGCTGCATTTTCCAAAATGTTTGCCTTCTTCCCTCTGCAAGGAGTGCAGCTGGGTGTCAAAGTGGGAACTGGGAGGTACAGTTCAATCAATACTCAGGAAAATGCGCTTGTCTCAAAACATTTCTCACCATGAGTGCCCAATGTTTCCCTTTCCCAGCTAGGTCATGCTGCAGGAGCAGCAAGAATCAGAAAGACAAATTTCATCTTGTGCTTTCTCTGGATGCCTGCACTTGCTTGTGAGCTTTAGCAACACTTTCCTCTTAAAGCTTAAATGTCTTTCCTCCTTGTCATGATATGCCTATTACTACAGACAGAAGTCTGCTTGTATCATCATAATTCAACAGACAATGAATGCCTTCACTAAAACACTAGTAATAATAATTTAAAAAAAAACAACAAAAAAAGGCAATTTCTAACTGATAATAGCTAACCTAGCATCTGTTCTATGATATATCCTGCAAGGAGAATCTGTAAGTGTCAATTCCTTTAGAAAAAAGAAAAATTAAGAAAGTGACCTTGTCTAAGGACATAACCAACAATATGGAATACTTAGTTCCACCTTTTGAAGATTTTTGGAATTTCAGCTTCAGTTCCTAAGGTGTTGTCTCATAAGTTTGCTTCTGTCTTTCTTCCCCTTGGGGAAGTTTGCCAACCAACTTTGATACAGTGGTAAAGGCTGAAAAAATACCATACTCTGAATCTATTATGTCAACAAATATACCCTCTGAAATGCCATGGAGTGTAACCGGATGAGCTCGTCCTCTGGTACAGCTGAGGAGAAAGTTTCTGAGAACCATGGGGAAGTCAATTTTATTAATTGTGAAAGTATTTGTTATTTCAGGAAAGGACCACGGGATTTTGCATGAGGGAGATTTCCAGATATAACTCTCCTCCCCCATTGCTGTTGTCGGAAAAAAAAAAAAGAAATACAGCAGTCAGTGGTATGCCACCAGTTTTTAAACAAATGAGATAACCTTCAGGGAGAATAATAGCTCTTCAGTTCCTCCAGTTGAAAATTAGCCTGATCTAAATAGCTGAATCCACAGAGAAGCAAAGAACAGTAAAACACTTTTGAATCCACAACACAAATCAGTTCATCTCAGGGACAGACATGCCAAGTGAGTTGTATTTATGGCAGCCTGTTCAGGCAGTCACTGGCTTTTTTTATTCCACACCCTTCTGCAACAAGCAGAAACTTTGTTATCCATAAGGTTCTGTGTAAATCAGCTGAAAAGATGACAGAGTTCATTGTCAAAATAGTGTATTCAATAGCTGGTCACAGCTCGTTGGGAAGATGTAAAACTGTAAGGTCATTTTCCTTGTTAAAAATGGAGAGTTTTTGTATTTGCTTTTTTATTTTCTGTGGGTTTAAGTGCATATAGACAACAAAATAAATCCTAATATAAACAGTAGACAGTGAACATAACATCACACTTCTGCTCTCTAATGCAGAATATAATACTTTATGTAGTACCAGTCCTAGATATCTCTGCCCTTTTAGTGACAGAGGCCTAACTCACCTAAGTCATCTCTGCTCCCATCACAATTCACCAGCAGCTCTTCAAGAAGACAAACCAAAGGAGGGAAAGGACTGGGATGGTCAGTGATAAAACAGGCATAGTACAATCCCAGCCAGGCTAAAAGTTGCAAATTGTCTCTTACAGAGGCACAAAACTGAAAAAGAGCCAAACTTGTATAAGGATGTAAATGCAGGAGTATATTAAGGCAGTGGATCAATCCAAAACATCACTTCAAGCTGCTTTCAGCTTTATACAACTTCAATACCTCCATTTATTTCAAGAATGCAACAGACTTATAGTTAAGCTCATACTTAAAGAGTTTGCTGGATCAAGACCTAAAAAAAGAGAACAGCACTTTAACACCACCTACCATGTTACTTACTACCCAGCAAATGAGCAATTAAAAAGTGAACCTAAATCCCACGGGAGCTGATGAAAGACTATCAACTTGGTTGGTTTGCCACTGGACTTCAAAGAAGAAGCTCCAGGTACCTGCTCCTTCTCTTATCAACAGACCTCTTCTTTTTGTCAGGAGAATGAAAGATACTCCAAGCAACATCACATTTCAAATCTAAAGCACGACCTGTTCTGTCACGGAGGCAATATCAAAAGATGCTCTGTGCATGTTCAGCTAAATTCAGACCTCACACAGTATCAGCTCACTTCAAGTCCCTGAGCTGTGTGCAGATCTTTGCTAGAAGAATACACCCCCAGAGGATTTACAAAAGAAACTAAAAATTGAGCTTTGGTTGAAAGAAACAAAATTAGCTGGTGCAAAACACCAGTACAGAAGGTATCAAAGAATGAAAACACTCCAGACAGCCGAAATTCAATTCAATGCCATCATCCATTTGGTAACAGAAGGGTTATTAGTCTGGCTGTGACTCTGTGCAGAGCAACCCCATTAGTCTTGGTGGTACACAGTCAATCTGTGGTTGAACATGACCTCAGCAAGGACCACTTATGAGAATATTAAATGAGCAATTGCTAAGGAAGTCTAGGCATGTAATTCAAAGAGACAGCCTGTCTCTATGATTCTCACAATAATAAGTATAATTTTATTTGCATTTAATAATACTATTTTCCCTGTGAAATGGTCACCATCATAACTGCATTTTGCATGCAGATCTAAAAAAACAGTCCTGAAATACAGAACAGTCGGGACTGCATTTTAGTGGGGTGAAGGTTCTCATTGTGTCTGCTTCAGTGGGGACCTTGCTCAGATTTCCAGAGCTGAATAGAAAAAAAAATTCCTTAATTATGTTTACAAAGATACCAAACTCAGAGGTGTTTGCTTTTAGCAGTAACTTGTATTACTTGCTTTTATTTGACATCTTGATAGAGATTTTTTTCTACACCAAAGAACATCCTGAATGTCTTACAGTAAAGCAGAAGTGTCTTTAGAAAAGTAACATGTGTTAGACCAACATTAAAACACTTTGTTAACTGCTAGTTCTTTCATGATGGGTGGTAGTGTTGCAATGCATCTCCGTTGGACCCTTAAACCAACAACAAATTGAATGCTGTATATTTATTTTTCCCTGGGATTTCATAATTAAGTACAAGAGAGGAAAAAGTGTGTCTCAAGAATGTGCAGTTCTAATGATGTGCAGTAAGACTAATGCATATATCCCCATGATCATGAGCATAAAAACACATAAAACCTTGAGAAACTGTGAGAAAAAAAAAATATAGAGGGAAATAGTTCTCCTGGTGCTGCAAAGAGCTTAAGGGGAAATACGGTTTCTGAAGCAGATGTTTGCAGTGAGTGCCTTCTTTGTAAGAAGGTTGGTACATAAAACTTGTGCAGTGCCTTGGACAAGATGATGCCAATTAGAGACACAATTGTTATTAAGCACAAATATCAACACTGAACATTGGCTCATAATGTTTTGCAAATAAATAGCACATTGTGAACCTAGACACTCTGAATTTTCCTGTTTAGGCAGTGGCTTCAAGAAAGTAGACCTTTATGGGAACCTTCCTTCAAATTCACCTTGTGCAATGAAAATAAATTCCTATTCTGTTTTTCCTTCATTATTTTTCATTTTTTTACAACCAAACAAGGACTTTTTGCCTCATAAGTCTGGCATAGCTCAAGTTTTGAAAGAGAATTTGCTTTAAAATACTGTTTGAGAAACTGTTTCACTCAAGCACTTCTAAGTCTGAACAAGACATGGAATTTTCTTACAGAAAGAAAAATGTTGATAGAAGGAAAAACAAGATCCAATCAAAAGGGAAAAGTCTTCTCACGTTGAACATATTGTAGCAGACAGATAGGCAATTAAAGAGCAAAGGTTGCATGTTGGAATTTTAGGCAGTAAAGGAGATCTGTTCCATAAGACAAATCAAGGCAATTGTCTCTTGTGATGTGAGGTTTCCTTACCCTCTATGTCAGCACTGACGATCCAAAATCTTTGAAAGGGAGTGAAAGGTCACTTCTTATAATGGAAAGTCTGGCAATAGTATTCTAATAGACATCCTTTCCTTGGACTGCATTTGCCATGGGCATGATTTTGTCTCTTAGAGTCCATATAACTACAAAGATAAAAGCTTGTGGAGATATTTCAGTCCCTTTAAGGCAGCTGCACTAAAGTTACCTATATCTTTTTATAGAAAGGCAGATCTCATTGTATTAAAACATGATTGTTGGTAATCTGTTCCTTTTTATACAGTAGCCTAACAGCTAAAAAAATGAAATTCTCTATTCTCAAAATAAGGACACAGTTTAATCTCCTCCAAGGAGACAGAAGCCTGTGTTGTGATTCTTCTATTTGCTCAAGAGAATTCAGACAACTTCTGTCTCATCTCAAGGGATGGATGGGTTCTGGCTGCTGTTTCAAAGAAAACTTGTCCATTTTCCAAGGAATGGATGGAGGTAAAACGCAGGAGGAATTCTTGGCACTAGGACCGGGACTCGAGATTTGGCCAAAAAAGTAAAGACCCAGCAGCTTTTCTACTTTCTATTTCAAGGCACTCTGTCATCAGTCTGTGACAGAGCAGAGCACGCCATACCCCCTTTTTGCCCTCATGCCTCAGTTTGCTGAAAACCACAGCACTGGTGCAAGGATAGCAGAAGACATTGAGATCTTTTCCTGGTATGAAGGCAGAACATGAGTAGGGCCACAGGGGTGGCTTGACATCATTTAGATAAAACTCATGTTGAGAAACAAAATTCCCAGTCTGGAAAGTAATTTAAGTCATGCATACTGAAAGTACCGAGAACTTGAAGTGCGGGGGATCTTTCCTGTAAGTGCTTAGGATTTTCTCTGGAGGTTTGGCATCAGAATGCATCAGCTGCAGAGCTGTCATGTGGATAGATACTGCAATTCAACAAAGTTTCCAGGCACATAAAATTCTTGGCTGTGGCCTTCTTTTATTGTTATGATCTTAAGGATCATCTAGATGTTTCCTTAGTCTTTCACCTAGGAACAGAACTACATGTGGTTGAAGTGCAGGAGAGCTCATTCACTGCCAATATATAGGGACCAGTGGCTGGAAAGTCGATACTGGTGTGCATCAGCATAGCCCACATGCTCAGGAGCTGCTGTACCACAAGCAGCAACCATCTCTCATACCAGTACAGACACACCCTGAACACTGTAAGCCAAAACCGAAACTGGAAAAGGAGTTTGCTCCAAAGGTTTGATTTACACACCTCAGCTTCCCAAATTCTTTCTGAAAAAACAGCTGTTTGGCTTGTTACCAAGAGGAAGTTACTGGAAACATTCCTTCTAGGCTGTAAGGGGGGATGTTGATGACAAAAAGGAAGATCCTAACTTACTCTTAGGTTTGTTAAGTTAGAGGCACAACAGAACCTACGTAAGCAGATGAAAACATACAGAAACCTGCATGGAGGCAATGATAACCAGGACTTTGCTAAGACTCCATGGGGAGAAGACATCATGTATCTTTTCTTCTGAGCAGGGTTGAGTATACCGTTGGCAAATCAGGATGTAATTAAATAATCCTCCACTTTGAGGGACCTTCAATGAACTCTCACATTTAAATGGAAAGCTGGAGTCCCCTGTGCAATTGAGCTGGAGACAAAACCAAACTTCAAATTTGTCCTTTGACTGTGGATTCAGTAAAATGTTTGACTGAAAAAAGAATTGAACAGTTATGAAGAAAAATTCAGCCAGCTTTGGCTACAGATCTCACTAGCAGGAACATCAAGGGACACATTTAACTCCTCCAACTTTCAGAAGACACATGAGATGACTTAAGGCTAACCAGCAGACACCATCAGCACCTCCTCACATTAAAGCTTCCAGAGAAACATGGTGAGCCAAACAAACTCAGATTTCCCCCACCTAGCTGAAAACCTAACGGTGAGAAGAAATGCCTGTAGGTATCATGGCAGAGGATTTAAGGGAGCAATCTCAGGTTCTGCTTTACACTTCCTGATGTAGACTGCATAGTAAAAAAGGAGAGATGCACACAGGCGGGGCATGCATGTGGCGGGACAGCAGGTAGGACTTGGATGCTTGGCTGAGGCATGACAAGAGTAGCTTCCTAAAAGAGCATGTGGAACATAAGAGATCAACACCAGGCCACCAAGGCTTGCAGCCAGCAGGTGAGACCATCTAATCTCCATCTGGTTTAGATGGGTAGGTCAAAGGGGAATATCTTACTCCTGTCTCACCCCAGTTCTGCACTGGTACTGATTGTTGCACATCTGGGTGAACTCCATGTGCTGAGGTCCTGCTCGCTCTGAGGGCACAGCTGTGTGTCGACTATTAAACACAGCTCTGAGCAGCTGTTTGGCCAAAGAGGAGCCAGATAAGAGGCTTATGTAAGTGAGATAAAAATGGTGAGAAAGCCCAATAAATACCATACTCTTACATCATTTCGTGAACATCCTGTATCAGAGCTAGTGAAGGGAGACAGGGACATACTGCACCAATTCCTGTGAAAACTATTTTCCACACTAATGCGTGAAATGTACAAGGATACCTTGGCACTCTGGACTACCCAAACAAGTGGCTTTTACTCAGCTGGCTTTGCATATTTTTTTGGCATCTAGGACTGCAGTCCAGTAAGACAGAAGACATCTCTACTTATAACAGCAATGGAATATACAATGTTAGAAAAATGTTTTAGTTCATGTGTTTGACACAAGAAAGAAAAAAAAGTAATATTGGAAAACACATATGAAAGTTAGATTAATGACAAATTTGGTGTGAAAACTGTGTTTTTCTGATTTCTATTTATTGGCAAGAATTCCAGAGACCACCTTTTTTGTTGTATGAACTTCCAACCTGTGTCATTTATTCCTGCTTAGTTTATCTCAGTCTTTTCTATAGAAGCCAAAGAAGAACAGTCCATCAAAGGATGAAATTTTAAACCTTTCTTGATTCAGAGACTTTAAAAGTCCTGCTTTACAGCAGACACTCTAGATTATTCCATAAGAAGGAATAGCAGCAACCATTTTTTGATTCCCTAGGGTGAAATGTTCTGGGTCTTTTTATAGTTTAAACCGTAAATAAGAAAATACCACAACTATGCCCTTAAATATCATCTGGTATAAACTATAATTATGTAACTGACAGCTTTGGTAAATGTTCATTGTGTTACTAAAATCAGTTGTGAGCATTTTAAGCGCTCTGTGATACTGCCCTATCATTTGCTGACCTATGTACTGATTTACTTCATTTAAAGTGGTTAATGTTTTGCATTTTCATGGTGCTCTCCTTCTCACAACAGCTCCATCTTTCTCAGACCTTCACTTCTCCTTTGCTACTAAAACAAAGGTCCCACATGGTAAAGCTCATGAGCTGTAATGGACACTGATGCACTCCATGATTAGCTATTTCTCCTCTGCTCACAGCTGCACTGGGCAGCTGCAAGGACCAGTGAGATGCTGCACTTGGCTACAGCGGTAGGGGAGGGGAGCAGACACCAGCTAAGAGGGGTTGCAGGAGCACTGGTGGAATCAGCAACACATTTCATGCCACCTCCTTCCCACACAGCAGATGTGCCAACCCAGTCCTCACCCTTTCATTGCACAAAACATGGCGCAGGGTTTCAGAGCCATGGCTCTCATTGTCCTCCCCAAGGGCATCATGGGCTATGGACAGGATGGAGTATGCAAGGGCACAGGCTGCCCACATTCATGCTCTTTTCTCAATTACAGGTCTGTATGAGTTTTTTAAGCCTACACTGACATATGCAAACACTACCAAGATTTGTGCAACACATATTTGCCAAGGAGAAGGCAATCCTCCCTCTCTCTCCCTCCCTCCCTCCCTGCTCAGAAGCAACAGGGTCAGTCCTGGCATGCACTGGCAGAAGGTGGTGGCATTCCCCAAAAAGCAACTGGAAACCCTAAAAACCCACAGAACCCCAGGTTCCCACCAGCTGAGGGTTTGTCTGCTACACAGCTGCAAGGTAAAGGCTGAGAGTCTTCCCTGATTCATTCACTTTAAACAGAGGACCGGGGGTCCTCCACCTGTCAGTTCAAGTCTAGCCACATACACTTTTACTGTTATTTAATTTAAAGCTTTAAATAAAATGCCTTTCCTTTTTGTTCATACTTTTTAATGGATGCAGAGAACCATTCTGTCAAGAGCAAAACAAATGCTCCACTAAACCCATTTCAATGGACAATTTGTTTCTTCAATGCAGCCTTTAAGTAATAAAGAAAGAATAAACATAACATTCTCCTAAGAAATAAAATGAAAACACTCTTAAAAAAACCCACTTGTCTGAGGCATACTAAGATGTTAATAAACTCAGCTCACACATTTACAAAAAAAGCTCGCTCACCAAATCCATTTTCATAGAGCAGCAAGACAGCCTGGAACCAGACCACCTGCTCATGTAAATCAGCAGCATCCCTACAGTGATCACAGCTATTTACACCAACTGAGGATCTGACCAGAGCAGCAGGTGAAAAGGGGAGGAGAAAACTTTAATCTCAGAAGGAGCAGCAGCAGTAAGTGCTCAGTGCAGTAAAACTCATGAAAAACTGAACTAAATAGGCTCATAGGGAATATTCAAGGTGTGCCTCTCTGACCTATTAAACAGAGTTGAAGAACTTATGCATGGCTTTTATTATTTGCAGGTTGAGTTGAGGAAGATTCCTAATTACATCACCATCGACTGAGTTGTTTGGTTCAAAGGAAAACATTTTCATTTATTTCTACAGAAATATTAATATATTGTCCTGTTTTTTGTCATTCCCAAATTATCTTCAGTACATCAACGTAATGGCTGAATTCAGCAAAATTTGTGATTTTCATTCACTCTTTTCACACTTTTAGTGCTGTTAAAATTTGCTGAGATCAGCAAGTCAGGCACTCTTGAAGGTCTCACCCACATGCACTGGGGACTCTCATGTGATTCAAGAGACTGTCAGCTCATCTACCAGTGCAAACCAGTGTTGTTCATGTGACCCAAATGGAGCTTTCACCCAGGAAACATCCTTCCTGTCATGGCTTTTTCCTTTCCTGGTCACACCTTTGGAACAAAATTGCCACTGCTGCACAGAGCTAAAAGACAGATTTTGAAGTAAGAGTTTGACATTGAAATGCACAGTTTACCATTTATAAAACCACTCACACGCTATACAATTTGTGAATTTTTAAAAGCTAATGTAATGTCTCCTACTGACATAAACACATAGACACTTTCAGGGCCTTACTTCAAAATTCACCTAAAATCTTGTCAATGCCAGATTACTGTATAAGATACTTGACTTTAGGGGTTTTTTTTCCTCCCTTTTTTTAAATCATCTGAAATATTTCCATATGGCTATAAAAAGACTGCTTTTGAGATGTAGGTCCTGAAAAAAATGCTAACCAGTCATGAAAAGCCTAGGAATCAATTACATACGTGCTTCACATTCTCCAAATACAGGCTGCTGTTCTGTCAAGATTCAGAATTATCAGTCTTTATGTACTGTAACAGTTAATAAAGAAATCCAAAAGCAGACAGAGACAGCTCAACAAAATAATTCGGAAGAGGTGGTTTCAAGAAAGTCCACTGGCAACACTATTTTGTTAAAACAGGTATTAAAGGAAAAAAACTCGAGCCCGCTACAAGTTTGAAAAAAGATAAAAAATGAAAAGAGAGATTTAAAAAACAGGGATTTATTTTCTTAAATCAGAATGAATAGGAGGGATGTAGGGATTAACTTCTTTCTCTCTCAAAAAGACAAGAACTCATAAACTGCACCAACTTTTAGAGAGGAAAAAGTTTGCAGAGAATGACTTTCTACATAACACATGGCTGATTATGAGGAAGCCAGAAGACTGTATTTTCTCTCAGAAACTAACGGAGCAGGACACAAAGGCTATCAAAGCACTTGATGTTACTGTAAGTATCTACAGTTAGTGGAAGGATATGAAAGTATTACTTTCCAGAAACAGTGGCAGAAAGGAGAAGGGAGTTTCCTTGGCTGCTGGAAAAGATATGAGAGTGTTAGAGCTATAAATTATTAGCATCATGGTAGTAGAAAAAATATTGTTAATATATAGTTCCTGCAGACTAAGACCAAGGCTCTGTTACGCCAGGTGTTGACAAACAGAATGGGAAAAAGACTGGAATACTAGGAGGCCATTTTTGAATAGATATCACCAAAGCAAGCTAAATTACCTTGGGATTCAGAGAAAATTTGCTGTTCAGAGAGACTTGACGCTGGATTGCTTTACAAGGAGAATCAATACATTTGTCATTACTCATACTATTTGTACTCCAAGTTGTGGCTAGATACAAAAACACCACTTGGGCACCACATTTGTACTACAATTCTGGTGGAACTGTATTTCTTAACTTCACTGTAAAACTGGCACCTCTTCTTAGATACCTGTGAGCACCACAACTTTTGCAGGTCTTTACTCTCCACCTTCTGCCCCAGCCCACCTCCAGGAGATCCCAAACACAGACTGGCTGGACATGAATTACCCCTGATTCAGTGTTTGTAAGAGATAATAGTTATCTTCTGGCAGATCACAAAAGCTTTTCATCAGACATACCACCGAGCACGCATACTTTGACAGAAGTCAAAATGTTGACAGTTTGAATTTCTGCACATGCAGAATTATACATTCACAGCCCTTTTTTTGAGAATGTGCATACACAGCTAAGATGTTTCTGCCTGCATGCCTCTGGTGATTTTTTTCCCCCTAGATGAGTACATCTATGATTAAATTATAACAGTTTTCTACGTAGCATTCTTAATGTTTAGACAGATTGATAGAAGAATATATTTTACTCACATTACTTGAAAAAGCTCTCTTACTGAAAGTAAACAGTGATTAAAGAAACCATAAACATTGCTTCATTCAGAATTAAAGCCACTTCAACTACTGCTTTCGTAGAAATGACAGAAAGAAGCGAGGCAGACGCGGCGCTGTTACTCTATAGAATCTGCTCACAGAACAAATAATTTTAAAGTGTCGTCATATTTTAACAGGAAGAAATGCAATTATCAGAATAGGTCTGGATTTCAGTATGTTTTACTATCCCACTCACTTCCACAGCCAGCAGGAATTAAGAGAAACCAAGCAGACAGAAACTGAAAAACTCCAATCACAATTAAGTAGCAATTCGTTATGAAAGGCTCCCTTGTTATAATATCCTTTATTCTAGGTTCTGTTTGATTATTGCAGAAGGCACCCAATGGCTTAACTACATTTTGAACAAAAAATCAGAGATCTAGAGAGAAAAAGCCCCATCTTCTTGCCAAGTAGAATTAGGGGAGGATAGTATTAGTGGATGTTCATGTAGACTCTTTCTTAGGGCATGATCTTATTCTTCTTGAAACGGTGCTAGTTTCATCAGTAAGAGGACTGGGCTCCAATTTGTCATTCATGAAAGATTTTGTTTCTGTGGTTCTCTTCATCCCTGCTTCATCGCTGGGAAAGATGTAAACCATATAAACAGATGGGATTTTGCTACACTGGTTAACATGTTGATCAATCGCATCATCTGCTGTGTGAGCCGTCCTTCTCCCCCCTCCCCTCCTTTTCCAAGCACACAAAAACCCCCAGCAGACAGCTTGTGCATCATTGGTCAGGATGACAGGCAACACATTTCTCAATCTGCTTTTTCCTTTGAACATAGTAACGTCTACAGAAGGTTTTCACACCTAACTTAACCACAGATCCACAATAGTCAGAAAAAAAACGTGGCACTGGTTTCTGCTGTGCAGTGTATAATGCAGGACAGACGTGCCACAATTTCCTGGAAGCCTTCCTCCTGGGCTGGCAGAGGAGCATGCCACAACTGCCTGGGGACACCTTCAGTGATGAGATGTCTCTCCATGACATGGCTCTTTAAATGCATCATGGCAGCAACTTGTAGTCCTCAGGATCCAAGGCATTTCCTGAGCTAGGAACCATAAGGTTACATAAAACCCTTTTGCAAAAGTTGCTGTGATGACAGCTGGCAGGATGGGAAAAGAGCTGGAGATGGAGCACAAAACCCAGGTAAGTGCAAAAATGACAAGTAATAGAAGAACATATAAAAAGCAAGTCATATTCACATCCATTACTAATTATATGCCCATCATTTGCCAGAAGAAAAATGCTATGTGGTCTAAGGATAGAAAAGGAAGTTCACAAGAAAAACTAACATTTTCAATTAGACTAACTGAATTGTCTTAAAAAAAATAAAAATGCCTTTAGGCACACACGAATTTCATGGATCCTCGCTTTTTTTGTGTCTGAGTCCCACACGTGAGGTTTAGAAGTGGATTTTTTGAGGTTGCCCTCCTTCTTAGACTCCAGACTGGGGCGTGCGGGAAGGGCAGATGAAATACACTCTTCAGACCACTGGAACCAGAACTTTTCTCCTGGAAGTGAGCACCTTGAGGAAAATGGAGAAGAGCTAAACCACTCCTGACTTCCTTACTGCATGCCAATGAGATGTCAGGGCTGGACTCCATTTTTAACAAAATCCCTAAGTAGAATCCTGCCTACTTTATTATAAGAATTTATAGCAGTAATTAACACACAGAGATCGTGAAGTTCTTCTAGGAGCTGTGATGTTGCTGTTCTCTAAAGATGCTCAGGAAGACATCACACTGTTCCCTGCCTTAAAAACTGTTAATAAAAGCAGGATTTAATTCTGTAGTGCATTCAGAGCACATGGGGGAGCAAGATCAATGCTTGGTTAAACAGATCAAGGAAAACAACTCCTTGGCAAAGTAACTGTGTTTTTCAGACTCCTATGTGCCTTGTTCAAATGCTACTGAAGTCAATGCAAAAACGCCCCTGGGAATTTGACAGATCAAAAAAACAAGGAAAAAAAGTCAAATCCAAACCCAATACCTTGACCAAAGCACATTTAAAATCCAATCACTATATACCTCATATTCTCTGGATCCAAGTGTTTAAGTATGAGAATCAGATGAAGGTGTACAAGGTCCCTTCAGTTGGTTCACATATGAGAGAATTTTGCCAACCATCAAGATTTGAACAAAAATATCACTTCTGTTTAACGTTATCTGAAAGAGCTATAGTTTCTAATATTTAAACATCAAAGGAACTGAATCTATCCCAGCAAAACTATTAATCTTTAAAGGCAGAATAAAGCCAGTATTTTCAACATAATGAGAGATTGAAGATTTCTCTGTATTATCTTACTATTGTTCAATAATCTGTGTCCATTCAGAGGTAGCAGCATATGCTTAAAATACTGAAGAAAAAGAAATTGCATTCCAGCCGTGGCAACAGTATGGATGCAATCGACTTTTGACTTTGATTCTTTTGAAGGCAAAAGGCTGAAGAATGGGTCTGTATTTATGGTAAAAGTAGTGCAAAAAAAGTTAGAAA
Source organism: Cinnycerthia olivascens (assembly GCA_035048155.1). NCBI lineage: Eukaryota > Metazoa > Chordata > Aves > Passeriformes > Certhiidae > Cinnycerthia > Cinnycerthia olivascens. Next base: position 40,307,559 of record JAWWMU010000001.1, read on the forward strand.
AAGATAGGAAGAAAAACTGCTAATATTTCCCTTTTAAAGAGACATCTGATCTTGAATATAAAGACTCAATTATTATTTAGAAGGCTGCATTTTCAACAGACCTTTTCATAAATCCATAAAGGAACAAACACTCCAGCATGACATCAATAACTTTTATTTCACCATTTTTTCATTTTTGTGAATAGTTTACCACTAGAAAGAGATTGCTAAAAACATATAGTAATCTCTGAATTTCTTTGAAAAACTTCCAAAGTTTTATTAAAAAAATACATTGAATACAGGCAAAGAAATTAAAGAGAAGAGAAGCAGTGGAGAGAATTCATAATATCAAAAATTACTGATGTTGCATAAGCCTTATGCACTATGTAAGAAGAAGGGCTTGCTCTTCCTCAGAATACTTTTTTTTATGCAATAGTCATTCACTTCTGCTAGAGAGAAACTACAGGCAATGCTGTTTTGGTCTCCTTAACTTCATCACCAAAATGTGAAAATCTTATGTCTACTGTAGTCTTACATGTATTTGCATTTTGCGACTGGATTCAAATAATTCAGAGCATTTTTCTTATAACAATCAGGCTCTTCTGCAAGGTTTTCAATGACATTTTCCATGTATGGATATTGCAATTACATTAAAGAGACTCAGGACTGACTAGGGACCCAAGATCTGAACCTGATGCACTCTCTCCTACACTGTTTGCTTCAGCAAACTCTTTTTGCAATACCAAATTTTCCAAAATAAAAGTTTACATTAACAATTGGGATTAAAAGTATTTTTGTGACAATCAAAAAGCTTTATGGAGCACTAAGATAAATAATTCTCAAAGAGGAAGAATTTCTGAAGAGAACAATATAGGTGCAACCCAAGCTCAGAGCAGTATTATTTCTCTGTGTTTTATATGCCTTGCTGATACAAGAACTGGTGAATACTACTGTGAAAAACTTGATAATTTATGAAGAGGATTATTGTTCATGCCTCTAAGTTATTCCTAAAGGTGCTAACACACTTCAGGAATACCTAGACAGGTCTCAGAGATGCACCTCATTCAGAAAGTCCACAGCTGAAGACACAGTAAAATACATGGACAAAGGAAGTAAAATTTGGGATCCCTTCTTTCAAACCTTACTGGAGATGTATGTGATTTCAGAGAAGTTGTGAGATAACAGGCAGCAGTTAGTTATCTAATTAATAAGTAAATAAACAAACAATAACCCAATCACACCAAACCCAAATCTTAATCCATGATCTATAGGTTATAATCACAGTGAGTGTAAAACAAAGGAAAGAGAAAAATGAGGAGAAGGTAAGTATTGGTATGTATCCAAGAATCAACAAATACATTACTGTCAGACAAAGAGTTCACAGATGAGAAAATCAAAACAGCATCATGAATATCCATTTTAACTTTGGCAGTATACAGGCCCACAGTTAAAATGTATTAGATTAGAAACAATGGTTCTGCAAACAGCAGAATGAATGAAGATTGGTTTCCTACTGTCTCGCTTGCTCAACTTCTGAGTTCAATTATACTATGACATTCTGTTATCTTTGCCTTGCTCCTTATTAATTTTACCTCACAGCATTTGGCAGTATTCTAAAGACCATTCTACCAAAGAGGTCCCAAAGATGCTATGGCTGAAGCACTTCACTGATCTCTTCTTCAAGGTCCTGCAGTAGAACACTGGCAGAATGGGCAGAATAACCTGAAATGAACAGCAGGCACCTGACCTTCAAGGGCTCATGGGGAGCATTTTCCAAGGCCAGCTCCACTCTCAGTTTCAGACTGAGTGTCTTAATAAGAAGGATCAGAGAGAACTGCAGGAACCAGATGATGCCAAAATTGCCCTTTCTTAATAAGACCTCAAATCCCAAGATCAGAGATCAGGAGTTAACTGACAAAATGCTGCACTGGATTTTGTGTGGCCAGGTCTTGGTAACAAGGGGCTACACGGGTGGTTTCTGTGAGAAGCTGCCAGATGCTTCTCCCATGTCCAGCAGAGCCAATCCCTGGCAGCCACAAGCCAGCTGTGCTGCTGGCCAAGCCTGGGGCAATTAGAAATGGTGGTAGCACCTCTACGATAAGGTTTTTAAGAAGAATAAGAAAATAAAATTTGTGGCCGGAGAAAAGCAGAGTGAGAGGAACAGCCTGGCAGACACATGTATTTGTGGTAACCAATAGCTGCATATGGGAAAGAGATATGGCACTTGGCTACTCACAGGGAAGTATTAACAACCCAACACACAGGAGTCTCCCAGCTTGATTCCAGCAGCAGGATGGAATGAATCTGGTTTCTTCTAGAAGCCTCCAGGGATAATGAGCAAACTAATTAAAACTACAGCCAAAAAGTAATGGCATTTTCCAATAAATTCAGGTATGAGTTTATCTCTCCGAATACTGTGTCAATGATGGACTCTGAGAAGGACGAAACCACTTCTCAGGGAATGTACATGATATCTAAAGTATCTTTCAAACTGGCAAAATAAAGGATGGAAAAGGAATGCAGAGAAAGCAGTTCCAAGCTGCATTAATTTATAACCCTGTCCTTTCCCAGAAATTATTATCTAGCAAAGCAGACAACATCTTGCTTCAGTTTCATCCAGTATGACAGCATATTTATGTGTTTGACAGGTATGAGGATCATTACTTGTCACCATTCCTTATAGATCCCAACCACTTCTATTGGTTGCTTTGAAATCACACACATCAAAAAAGCAGAAAAACAGAACAGCAGCTGTACCCATTTATTCCACTTTGGATCCTAAGCATTGGAAGGAGCATGTTTGTCAATGGTTGTTCTCTGGATGGAAAAGGTTGGTGTGTACAGAAGGACCAGTTGCTAATACAGTATTGTCAGATCTTTCTGTCACAGGTACTTTTAATGTATCCTTCATGGGGAACCCACATTTAGAAAAATGGGAGGGTCAACTTAACAAAAGAAGCCAATTACAATATTGGATAAAGAAAAATGTGTTAGAACAAATAATCTAACTCACAATTATGGTGGCAACATTGTGAAGTTTTGTGTAATCTAGACAATGTCTTAAAACAGCAGCAGTAGAAGCAAACAAGCAATAAAGATGTCCATTACTATGAGGGGAGAAGGTTTGTTTGCAGTCTTCTCTGTGAGTTTTATTTTTTTCTCCAAACCCCCCATTTTATACAAATGAAGCAAGAATTTCCAATTTACAAGGCAGATATGTACAGTTCGATTACAGGGGAGATAGTTTTCTGTGACCCTATAAAAAATTCCAGGAACTCTGCAGAATTTTTCCTTGCAGCAGCACCTCAGCTTTATAATGTGAGTCAGATAAAACTGCTATGGGACCCAGCAGCTGCTCCTCAATATTCTGAAGACATTCAGATCACACATAATCAGGTATATAGCATGGAAAATACTTTTTTTAAAATAGCTCTTCTCAAAAGTCTATATTCAATAAGGAGCACTTTTGACCTTGAGAGCCAGCTAGCTATTGAGAGAGCATCACCCATGCTCAGGGAGAGACTGAGGTGAAAGGAGTTCTTCTCCTTTGCCAAAGGGATCTGAAGTCCCTCAACAGCACTTGGTGCAACCTCTTATGTCTCTGAAGTTACACATGGACCTAAATTCCTGGAACAAGACAAGTGTCACTGCATTCTCTTTGTTTTCTAACAAGCATGAATAATATTTGCAAAATTCACTCCCTACCCTCTTAGGATTATCTGTCCTAGCAGAGATAAGGTTGTGTGCATTTGGTTGTCAAAAATAAATAATGGGCTATACCGTATTTGTAGCCTGTGCTTGCTGGAAGAACTGTGTGTAGCTCAGCCAGCCCTGCGAAGGACCATGGGATGGTGGCATTCTGCCACTCACAATTTGTTTGGTTTGCTCTGGGTCCTGAGGTCCAGAGGCAGGTCAGGATGCCAATCTTACAAAGCTGTCTTGGTGGAAACATGGTTCTGCACACCAATGTCCGCATGCACTCAACACAAGCAAGGCTCTATAATAGAACTGAACAGCATGTTGGACTTCAGGCCAGAGAGCTCTGGTATGCCATAGTCAGCAAAAAGAGAGAGAAGCAGTAGTTTAAATTATTTAGAGCTACAATACAAGAAAAAAAATTTTCCAAGGTAAGAAATAGCCCAAAGAAGTGGATTTGGCTTTTTGATTTCAGGAACAAATACGACCTTTATGGAAGACTTGCTTTGTTCTGAAGGTAAAACTCTAAAAAACTACTTCAAGTTTTATTAGTCATGTAAGTCCTTTTGAAGTGCTTTAAAATCAAGCTTCTGACAAAGATTTATTTTAAAAGGCCATGCTCATGGTTTTCAGGGGCCAGAGTCTGAAATTCCTTGTTTGCCTGCTTTCCCTCATCCAAGAGTAAGTAGCAGAGTCAACAGTGTGCCAAGCTGACAGAGTGCCAAACTCCTTACTGATGTGACAGTCACAAATCTTGTACAAGTGTCACATTTCTGAGGACTGAAAACATTGATATTCTGCAATACTAAACAAGAAGAAAATTGAGTAAATCACCAAACCTGACACTGCAATGCTCACAATACTTCTCTGTGTACTTTTTCACATAACACAACAGCAGCCATTAAGAAACTATCACTGCCAGTCAGTGAGACATCAAAGCCTTGCTGCACACTCCAAGCCTGGGATAATTCATTTCAATTAACAGCTGACATACTGAGCTTTTCTGTATCCAATAACGTAGATATCTATGACAAAAGATGTACTTATAAGGAGAAAAAATCAGGTAGTTCCTTACAGCTCATTTATTGGGGTTCTACCATTGTATTTCTGGTCTGTAGTGTTGTCAGCACTTTCTCTCTCCAGGTCCTGTATTTGTTATGTTTGTCATGCACAGGCTGTACCTGTTGTCTCACAGCAAGGCGTACAGCTGAAATGTGGTCTGTCATCTCTACCTTCATCATGTTGACTTTGCACCATTCATATCTATCCTGAAAACTCCTGCAGACATCATTTTCTCAGGCCTATGCCTTTGACCACATCACATCAATTAGACATCTATACAGTTACTGACCCACTCCACTCTGCTGTAGCATATATACAGTATTTGTCCTGAATTCCAAAGGTCATATTATTCATTATGGCTTACTCATAACTTCTTATGTGCTATCAAACCCTTGATTATAAACTATGTCCTATGATCTGCAGTCCTTGACTGCCATAATTAGTTTGCTATGTAACTTAGAAAAGTGCATGTCCCCACCAGCCACTGAGGAATTCATTTATGCTCCCTTACACTCTCCTGCATATAATACCCATGGAAATTTTACAATGACCAGCTCAGACCAGATGTTGGCTATTATGCTAACTTGTTTTAGAATCATCTGCATTGGAGTACCAGCACTTCCAAAGATCATCTAATCCAATCCATCTGCCATTGGCAGGGACATCTGTCATTAGATCAGCTTGCTCAAGGCTCCGTGCAATCTGGCCTTGAAAGCTACCAGTGATGGGATATCCACAAATTCTCTCACCAATGTGTTCCAGCATCTCACCATCTTCACTGCAGGAATATCTTCCTCACATCCAAAATTAACTTACCCTCTTTGCAGTTTAAAACCATTGTCCCTTGAAATGTCACTACATGCCCTGGTAAAAATGTTTCTCTCTTTCTTATACGCCCACTTTATGTGTTGAAAGACTGCAGTAATATCTCCCCTGAGCCTTTGGCTCCCCAGACTGAACATTTCCAACCCTTTCAGCCTGTCTTCACAGGAGTTATGTTCCACCCCTCGGATCATTTTCAGGGCCCTTCTCTGTACTTGCTGTAACAGACCCGTGTTTTTTTTTTATGGGCTCAGGGCCTCAGAGCTGGATGCAGCACTTCAGGTGGGGTATTATATTATCTGAACCTGCTGGCTGCTTTGGATGCAGCCCAGAGCACAACTAGCTTTCTGGGTTGTGTGTGCACATTACCAGGTAATTTTTAATTTTTTAGCCACCAGTACCCCCAAGTCCTTCTCCACAGGACTGCTCTAAACAGGTCATAAATTTAATCTGACACTGCTAGTGTTGGACTCCACTTGGTCAGAGTAACCTCCTTTTTCATTCATGCCACACTCAGGACAAACAAGATGCCCAACACTACCTAAGACTGGTTTATCTTTGGGAAATGTGACCTAAGCAGAACCAGAACAGGGATGTGAACAGGCTGAAGAAGGTCATATCTTTGCTGCTGAAAATCCCACTAAACCTATCACATAGGCTCCATTTACATTTAGTGGATTTAGAATTAATAAAGATATTTACCTGCTGGCAGGAGCACGTGAATCATTTCACTTTAGGATGCTCCTTGTTTGGTGTGGCAATGCCCACCTTGAAGTAGGAGGCTGCAGGTGAGAGCATGGGGCTGTTGGTTTCTCCAGCTCCTCTCTGGGGACTCTGGTGAGCACCCACTCCCATCCACCAAGGACCTGCTCACACCTGGGCAAGTTCCAACAACCTTTTATGCTTCAGTCCCCTAATCACAGCTGGGTACCTTGACCAGGACCATCACAGCATCTGGTGTTACCAAGAGGGCTGAGGACTTTGGGGACCACTGCCACAAGTTTTAACCAGCTACTGGAATTTAACAAGGCTTCTATAACAACAGCAAGTGGGGTTTCAGGAAAGATTAATTGGCTTTCTGGTTTGCCTGCCCTGCTGTCAGCACACTGCACTCACTGGAGTAACAGGGGGTTTCTCACACACAGCTTGAAATGAATGGTTTGTATTAAGTTTTAGTGAGAGGCAGAGAGCTAAACTACCTCAGGAGTACTTTGATCATGCCTAACTGGGGACCGCAGAAATTTAAAAAAAGATTCACTATTTTTTTTCTTCTGGACAAGACCACATATTTCAAGCCTTTTTCTTCCCCTCCACTAACTCAAAACCAGACAGATAGCACTCATGCCTATAACAGACTTGACACAACCTGATACACACTACAGTACTTGACAACACTGACAACTTTATCTGATTTTGTAGAAATATATTGTTTCTGACTCCTTCTTGAAAACCAGGTTTGATTCTGTGTTCTCACTGAGTAGCACAGGCTTAGATATTGCAGGCATTTCTTCCTTCTTGTTTCTTATCCATAAGCCTGCCCAAACTAGCACAGCTTAGGAGGAACAAAGAGGCTAAAAAGAGTAGGGCTTGATTTATTTTTTTTTTTCCCCGTTCCACCATTTGGTGCTGCTGTGGCATCACAAACCTTGGCTGTCTTTTTTTTTTATTAACACAAATGTGATGGCCAGCCCCCAAATCATGTGATCACTCTTTACAAAATCTCATCTGCACAGATTAGACAAAGTATCTAGTTCATGTAAAATCATCCCGGGGTGTGTATCAGCCTTACCTCACCCTCAAACATCTGGCTGTAGGTAAAGCCACAGAGCACTTACATAGGTTAGAAACAAACTTACACAGGGCAGGCACCGGAACAGGACTCCCACACCAGGGACTGCTGCTGGCTGGGTTCAGAGGCGGGAGTGTGATTTCCAACTGCATGCTGCCAGTTTTGGAAATTCTGAGAATTTGGGAGTCAGGAGACTGTGAGGAGTGAACCAGAGACCCCAAATGCTGTAGAAGACAATTATGAGTGGGTGCACACTCCTGTGCTGGAGACAGCACAGCTGACATGAGGCAGCACATCAACCACTGCTTGGAGATGGAGCAGCAGTCCCTCCTGAGCAGTCCCTTCCTCCCGGTGATCATTGGAAAATACAGTGCTTCCCTTACACCAGACAGCAATATTCTACACTTCTCAGCCAGCTGGGATGTCACAGAAAGCACAGGTAGCCTGTGTTCCATACTGAAGCCCTGGTGGGACCACAGGGAAATTCATCTTCAGCCTCAACTAGGAGATGTTCGAGGTGGCTTCACTCACAGGAGCTCCATGGAATATCCACCCAGCACAGACAAACACACAGATTTTCTCTCGAATATGTGTAGGAGTGGCACAACAAAACGTACTACTTTATAGGAAATTCAGCACCTTATCCACCCCCTGACAAATTTCAAACCTTCATCAAAATACAGAGAAGTTAGAGCTACTCAAAGTCAAGACATTTATCAAGATCAGAAAACAAACATTCCTTTTCCCCCTGCTTTATTCCCAGAAATTCCTGACATTTCCTGGTCATCATTTTTCTAAAGAAAATAATTAAAATAATATGGCTTAGGGCAGATAGTAATCTTGGAAAAACTCATCCCAAGCTGTCACAGTGTAGCACAGTCATCAATCTTGAGGGGAAAAAAAAAAAAGAAAAAAAAGGAGGAAGTGAATGAAGTCCTCATAAGAGATGTCATTCCTAAGAATGCTCAGAGGGACTGAGTGGACCTGAGCTGAGGGAATCCTTCCTCCCAAAACACATTAGGTGGTGTTTGGTGGGTGGTGTGCTGAGTGCTGGCTGCCCTCAGGGGCATGGTGGTCAGCACTTGAACTCCCTTTCCAAGCACAGAATTACAAGGATAAACTCCAGGCTGTAGAAGTGAATCGAGCGTAGCTTTAAAAGCAAATGGTTATGAGCAATAATCTTACAGATAATTTTTAAGAGCACTCTGACTGTCCAGGAGCTTCCGTGATCCCTCTCTGCCATAGACCTCCCTCTGCTTTGGGGGTGACACAAGGGTTTATCAGCACCCCTCCAAGAAAAGCACAAAACTACGTCATGGCTCATCTCCAGTAATACTGACAGATCCTGTAAGACTCACAGTAAAATCCTTATCTCATATCCCACAGAACACTGTTGTTTCCCCTTGTTCCCTCTCATCCTTTCCTCTACCTATAAACATATAAAACTCATGAGTGTAATCCTGAATAAAATTTAAAAAGTAAGACCACCATGAAGTGCTGATCTCATTACAACATTCAGATTTTGTAGATTAAGATTGAAAAAATGTGCACACATCCACACAGATCCACAAACTGAGAAGCTGAACATGTACTCCCAGAGAAGACTCTTTTAACTTAAAATTGCCTTCATATTATGATTCCTGCCAGGATATAATTAAAAATACTGTATATCTAAGTAGAAAAACTTGCATTACTAACTAATATACATCAGTCTCAGCTTACTCTACTCCTCAGGAATTGATGCTTTTGCCCTTTCAGGTCAATCATTTAAGAAGACAATATTTTGACTTCTCAGAGCACTGTATATTACAAGAAGTGTTGAAGAAAGAAATTCACTAAAAGCCCTTGATAAAACATTCCTCTAAAAAAACCCACAAAAATCCATAAAACCTTTGAAGTGTTGTTTTGAAGTACAACTGGTCTCATTTTCTCATGCACTAGCATAAAACTGACTTCTGAGCAATTTCTAATGAAATAAATAAGTACGAATTGTCTTATATGAAATTAAAGCCATGATAAAATCAGTAGAAAATGTATACAATCTTTTAGATAAATGCAATTTCAAAAATTAATGGCAGAGACAAATTCTTGAACTCAATGAGGCACGGGTTCGGCATCTACTTGTAATTTTGGATTGGGGAAAGATTTGAGCTTCCTGTTCCCAGGATCTTGACAACTGTCCTGGAAAGAGAGTGGTCTCTTGGTAGTGCTTGCAGCCTCCTCTGCTTTCCCACTGGTGCTGGTGTGGCTCAGGAAGATGACACACACCCCAGGGGAGAGGGCACACCCAAACCCACAGCTGCAGCACACTTGGAAGTCTGTCTGCGCTTTATAAATGTCAGATTTTAATAGCATGCATCGTTATTGGTAATTGTACTCAAACTCAGCAGGGACCATGCCCATATTGCACTCATGAGTTTGCACAAAAGCTAACAAGCTTTAGCCTCCACGTGTGCAAAAGCAGCCTGAGTAGCTGGCACAAACCCAAGGAAGCTGCAGCCAGGTGGGAGTCAGCCTCTTCCCGGAGGCAGCTAGCGACAGGACAAAAGCAAACGGAGTCACACTGCACCAGCAGAGCTTCAGGCCAGACATCTGGAAGAATTTCTTCACTGAAAGGGTCCACAAGCATTGGAATGGACTGCCCAGGGAGGTGGTGGAGTCTTGAATTGGAGGTGTTCAAGAAATTGAGGTGTTCAAGAAATGACAGGATTTGGCACTTAGTGTCACTGTCTACTTGAGGTGGTGGCGTTCGGTCGCAGGTTACACTTGATCTTGGAAGTTTTTTCCAATCTTAATGTCTCTGTGATTCTATGGTTTGCACCAATGATCTCGTTATCTATTAATTCAACCTTTGACTAGAGTGCCATGATATCTATGGAACTGTATAATCTCAATTAATCCTAATCAGTAATTAAGTATTGCAAAGCCCACAAAGGCTGGAGTAATCTGTAACCACTAAATAACAATACTACCTGATATGGCTGTAGAAGACTTTGTCATCCTTCCTTATATAAAATCTGTTCAGTTACAGTGAGCAATTGAAAATGTCCAGCTCACTATTTTTCTTCAGAATTTCAGAATCATCTCCCTGTATTTTCAGGACTATCACAGCACTTATGGGATACTCAGAAGTATCAAAGTAATGTTTTAGCTGATTAAAATATCATCACATTTTCATGTTGCATTGGTAAGAAATATTATTAACGTAGTGTTTTTTAGGCATGTCACTCCCCTAATGCATTTTCAAACAGTTGTTCCTTTTCCTTTTTTTTTTTTTTAATGC
>JAWWMU010000001.1:40318289-40335005 GCA_035048155.1 Cinnycerthia olivascens
CCCTAAGGCAGTTTCACACAGTTGTTCCTTTTTCTTTTTTTTTTTTTTAATGCCATGATTTTTTATGTGTTAAAGTACCTTTGTGAGACTGCTATTCAAAAGGCATTCCTGAAGCGAATGTTAAAAGCAGTTAGGAGAGGAGACTTCCACTTTCTCCCAAGCATCCATCAAATCACTCGACCACTTCAAAAGGACCATGGGCAATGTTCACATTGCCCCTAAGCATGGATCACTGCCCTGTCCATGTCTCACAGCTCCCACCTCTGAAGCCATGTGCTGAAGAGCTGCTTTTGATGTTTCAAATCTTTTTTCCTTTTGAAACATAATTCAGCATCATCCCCACACTGCAATGGTCTGTGGAACCTCAGATTTAAATAATTTTCAGTACACCACTGGGCTGCAGCATCGACATGTCCATGCCACCCCAGGCTTATGATGATACAGTGTCTCTCTGTCCAATCAGACTTGTTTAACTCTGACCTTCAGGCAAACACTAATGTCAGCAACTATTAACTTTGCTAAGATTATTATGCATTGAGTGTTTTCCTTGGAATTATTCTTGTTTGTAATCTTGCATTGTAAAATGTTATACTCAGGATTCTATTATTTTCAGAATGGTGTGGAATAAGACTTTGAATACCATTATTACAAAACCAGAATAGCAATCTTTATATTTCCTCGATTTGGAGATAAATAATTGCAAATAATAGAGAAGAAACAGATGGGCAATCACAGCAAGCAGAAGCAGACATGGTCTCTGTTTAAACTGTCGCTGACTCATGCCACCAGAACACCACTTGCGCCAAAATGAGACAACATGCCACTCTTCCATGAGCTACAGGATTTCATGCAATCAGGCAAAATGATAGGAATTATGCTGATATTATCATGAAGTCTCAATAAATATGTCATAATTTCATGACTACTGAAATATTACAGGGTTAATTTGTAATAGAGAAGAAGTGTCCATGCAGGCAGCCATGGACTCACTAAGATCTTCAGATTCATGCAGACGACTCTGACTTCAAAATGATCTTTAAATGCCTAATCTTTTAATGATCTCTAAATAAATACCTTTTAACACCTTCTGCAATATTAGAGGGTACTGGTAGGGTTAATGGGAAACTATTCTGAAGTAATGTGAAAGCCCTCTCAATATCTCTGTTCCAACTTGTCCTTAATAATAGGTCCAGACTTCAGTAACAGTTTTTGTGTCTTAGAACAATTCCTAAGATATTCCAAATATTCAATCTGATATGTGTGGGTGATAAAAAGGATCTCACTGTCTTTCACCCTTTTCATGCTTCTATGAAGAAAAAAAACCAAACTGGCTTGGTACCTTCATTAATATTTTGCAGTTCACTAATAAATGCTATGAAATACAGCCTCAAGTGAGAGGGAAATAAATGAACTTTCTGAGCACTGGCAATTAGTTCTGAAAGACTGCGCAGAACTGGTGAGCTCTCAAAAAAAGTGAAAAAGGAAAATGTGGCCTCTGTTTTTTAAAAAAAAGAGTTAACAAGTACCTGGAGAGCAAAGCAATGACCCTTCTGAAGGCAGGCAGCTGAGACCCCAGCACTCTACTTAACCCACAGGGTGAATATACTACTTGGGTGTTATATTGAAGAAGCATCAAGAGAACAGAAAATTAACAAACGATACATGGGACAATGACCAAACTGTGACATGGAAGAACATAATTTTTCTGCATCATGACTGCTTCTGCAGAAGCAATAAAGAACATGGAAGCTCATCTGCAATGTAGAAAATCACATCCAAGGGGACAATACTATGCCCCCAAAAGAAGTGCTCCACATGAAGTATTTGGCTTTATTTTTAACCCATTTAATAATTTACAAAGAAAGACTATCAACGAACACCTAACCACTTTACCTTCTTGAGTTACAAAAACCAGCAAGTCTGTCATTGCTGACCATCTGTTAGACTAAGCTGGCAATTCCTCTGCTTATAAATCTGACGCTGCCTTTTACGAGCCCTTGCTGAAGTCATGGTGATGAGGTTGTTACTTCATAACTGAATAATGCAGTTTTATAGCTTGTAAATTCCCTGCTGAATGGCTTGAGGTGAACTTGTGGAAAACAGAGGGAGACAGAATGGCTGAAGAAGACAACTGCTGCAGAAATCTGCCATCCCACTGCCTAGAGGCAACTTTACGTTCTCTCTCATCAAAGGCTTAGTCTGCAGCTTGAGAAGGCACTAGAGATTTGAAAAATATTTCAAAATCTCAGTGGCTTTTTTGTCCCTGTTTTCTGCATTGGTTTGAGAGTAGGAAGAGAGCATTCAGAGGCTGTGCTGACTGCATTTGGCTCACCAAATAACATTTTGCTCTCCAAATTTATTTCTGTTATATTTCTGAGTTACAAACTCAAAATTTTTGCAGGTCAGATCTGGGCTTCTAGAACTTCTTGGATTGTAAAACCACCCATACAATTACATAAAACCACTCATACATACCACAACATACAATTTCTGTTCAGAATAGGATATGAGGGTCCCAGAAAAAAATACTAACAGAGTAACTCAAATTATTTATAAAGTAAGTGCTTTATTGCAAAGGATAAAGAAGTGAAACTGAAATACAGCATTGCAGCAGAGAAATGCACAAAATTGAATGAAACACTATAGCATAAGAGGGAGAAGAATTCACAGAGAAGTACAGTAAAGAAAACTATCACAAAGTACAAAAGATCAAACTGTATTTTTATGCTACATGTTAACCCCAAAGGTACTTCAGGGTATATACTTGCAGACAGTGTGCCTAACCAAGAGTCTGGAGAAAGTTATTTCTGTCAATGAAAGGCAGATTTTTCTGTCACCAGTGCTGAAGTAGCCATTTTATTCCCTGCCAAACTACAGATTGCTTTGAAAGAAAAGAGGTTTCCTTTCTATTATGAGGACTCTAAACCAGTTACAGCTGTGCAACAAAACAGATGTGGGACGGCAGAAGTGGAGGAAAGTTCACTGGATCAAATGTAAAGGGAATAATTATGAGACAATACACTACTCTGGAACCCAAAGTCAGTGCAGAAGTGCTGACTCCTTTAATGTGGGTTCTCCCTTCCCAATCACATGATCTGCTGACAAATGCAAGCACTGCTGAATTACATTGCCTCGCTCCTCAAAGGCACTGGTGCCGTTCCTGCTGCTGGGATGGCCTGAATTTTAATGCTGCCCTTTCACAAGAAGAAACGGACACAGTTAATTCTTATCATGATGGTGTCCTGCACTTCCCTCACATAATTTTCTTCACTTTTTTCATTTCCTACAGTCAAACTGAACACCTGCAAATGAAGAAAAGCACTCTTCCTTTTCCATTTTCCATTATCTTGTTGGGTATAGCCCATATATTATATAGAATACTCATTCACTGTGTAATCAGAGTACTTATTCACAGTCAACACTCCAGGAGTCACCAGAGCTCAAGGGAACATATTTGAGCTATCTTTAAATTAGCTATCTCAGTATTGATAGCAGGGTAGCTATCATAACACAGCACATCACAGCACGCTGAATATTGCAGCTTCTTGAAAGATACCACAGGTATTTCTAAGAGAGCTATAACCTCAGCAGCATTTGTAATGAGGGGTTCTTTTATTTCATTTTTCTGTATTTACTGTAACTATTTTGAGTTTACAAATGAAGAAGAAGTAAGGATGAAAACCAACATGAATTAGCTGAAGGAAGAAAACAAAAAAACAGGCTTCTTCATCCCTTAAGTCATTCAGGTTATTAAGTAATTTTTTTACCATATTACCAGGTCAAGCAATCTTTTGGCCTAGATCTCCTCAAATTGAAGCCAACAGCCAAAAATTAAAAAAAAAAAACAAAAACCACAAACAAAATGAATGGGATGACAATATCATGTTGAATGACTTTCTAGGGCTGGAAACTACACAGAAATGTGATGACACAAAGCTTGGAAAGTCATTACTTTTACTAAAACTTAGGACCCTGAAAGAAGCTAAATTTGCAGTTATGTAATGGACTCTTATACATTTGCTTGAATTATCCCAGGAAATCAAGAGTAGAATGAACAGATACAAGGGAGGCTCCCAGGTATGATGAAAGAAACGTCTAAGACTATTTGTTTCTTTAAGATAAGTTCATTTCCAAGCTATTAGTGCTGGGAAATTGCCCACATCTGGAAATTCATATCAGACATTATGTACACAACAGAAAGAATATGAATGAAATGACAATACAACTTGAAAAACAAACTTTGAAATTTCTTACTGGTCAGCCTTGTTTGACTTAAGCCACTATCTCAGTGCCCCAGTGTTCTGAATCAGAGATCTTCACACAAGGGAGTACACATAGACAGATGAGGTGCCAGTTAGTTCCCTCTCCTCCTGTTTTGAGACCTTTAATCTATCTACTTTTCTTAAAGAAATATCCCTATTGATGCATTTTCAATATCTCATGCACCTAATCTTCATTTTTACCCAGACTGTTTCCTTAACTAGATAACTTAAACGATCAATATGCTATGAAGCCAAGAATTATCAGAATAGATTATGTAATATCTGGAAGACTTCAATAATAATACTGGAAAAAGTTGTTTGAATTATATTCCAAAACTTGCACAAAGCCTCACAACTTCTGTAAACCTATATTAAACTGAAAACTCTTTTCATTCCTCTGGATTACCACATGTCACAGGTCTTGGGCAATTGAAGTAGATATGGAATAAAAATGAGCCCAAAAGCCAAAGTCTATCATAAAAGATTTAGTTGTAAAAAAAACCACTGCTATAAATACCCATGAAAAGCTTTCCTGGCAAGTACTCACCAGAGGGAGTGCCACAGATCTAGGAAGAGATACTAAAGATGAATGTTAAAGCTTAATTTTCTGAGATGTCAGTTTTTAAATCTCTGTAGCCTCTAGACACAGAAAGTGAATTTGATCATGTAAAAAGATGATGGTGATCAAAAGTTTGGACAGTCATAAAAATGTTCTGGGGGAAAGGCATAATTCTGATCAACACAAAATTCCATGTTGTCCTATGGTCTGTACAGCTTCTTATCAATAAAAAAAATTATTTACCTAAACATATCCACAGCAAATATTGACCTCAGCTTCACCAAAGCCATTTAATTGAGGTCCATGAGTTCAGACAAATGCAGAAAAAGGCAGGATTATGTTATTCACTTCAATTCATCATTTATGAACTACACTAACAACATTCACTTCGCAATTAAAAAAATGGAAATATCTACATAGACTGTTAGTGGTTAGTTTTATATATAAAATCATCTTTCTTATTTGGAGAAATTAGGTTTTTTAAACTAATGCAGCATATTCATGGGTGACTATGTTCTCAGAGAACAGTAACATTAGAAATAATTGTGAAGCATCTTAATTAATTAAAGCTGGTTTTCCACCCACTTAAGTTTTTAATCTATTGCTGTGCTAGCCAACTGAAAAGTAACACACTGACAATAAGGAACTGATTATATCACCACCAGGGCTTTCTGAAAAAGCCAAGAGCCAAACATTGGCTTGTCCTTGGGCAAGAATTCAAGTCTAGGAAAAAAAGTCAAACTAAACCTGGTGAAAGCAGTATTAGATGCAAGACTTGAGGTATTTGTGTACTGATGTCTGTTCCCAAAGCCCAGTTTCAGGAATACATGTCCATACTGGCACAGGTAACAGGCTCAGAAGAGATCAGTGTGACAAGCACACACAAAAGACAACAGAACCAACTTAACCTCTCTGCAATGTGAGGGAACAAAGACATGATTTTCCCTATGTCTTTATTTTGGCTTATCTTTAAGAAGGCTTTTCAGAAAGAATGGTGTTCACATGCTCCACATTCAAGGTCCCATTGTCTCCAAATAATGTTAAACATCTTGGCCAGGAATAATTGCATTATGGCTCTGCTTCCATAAGTGCCACTGCATAGAAATACAGAATAATACTTAGTGGATAAGAGAAGGAATGTTCATGCAATGGCACCTACAAAAACAGAGCAGGCCACAGTACAAATCTTCTGGACCAAGACTTGTGGGGAATAGTGCTGTGAATTTTCATTCATCCAATAAAAATAAAAAGTAACAAATAAAAGATACCAATGGCTCAAGAAAATGTAACTAATTTCACAGACATTCTTTAAAACCCCTGTGTCTGAGGATTATTTATTTAAATCCAGCTCTACTGGATCCGATCTTCATCAACTAGATGAGCGCTGTGCCCAGTTCTGGGGTCCTTACTCTAAGGGAGACATGGACATACTGAGAGAATCCAGCAAAGGTACACGAAGATGATTAAGGTGTTGAAGCTCCTGTCATATGATGAGAGGCTGTAAGAGCTGGTTCTGCTCAGCCTAGAGAAAGGAAGGCTCTTATCAATGAGTGCAGATACGTGATAGGGGTGCAACGAAGATGAAGCTAGAATTTTCTTACTGGTGCACAAAGAAAAAAGAGGTAATGGGCACGAACTGAAATGCGTGGAACTTCATTTAGACATCATTAAAAAAAACCTTAAGTCTCAAGAATGGTCAAATTCTATAAAGGGCTGCCCACAGAAAGTGTGGAGCTTTATAGATATTTAAAATGCAGCTCGTCACAGCCCTAGGTCATCTGCTCCAACTGACCTTCCTTTGAGTGGCCTTGATGACTTTCAGAGGTGACTTCTGACCTCAGCTATTCTGGGACTACAATTCTGTTTCTCCTAGTATCCTGACAGTTGCCCTCCTACAGTGTGAAAATACACAGCATTTTAGGAGTACAACAGCACCAAGTGCATACATGTTTGCATGCACACAAGCAGTCTACACAAACAGAAGGGCAGATGCCTTTACAGGCTTGCAATACTGTGTGGAAGTTGTACCACAACCTCTGTTCTTCTGCCAAGAGAGAGAACTGACCCAAGTCCCTAAACAGCAAAAAAGCAGTGTATTCATCATTTTTCAATCAAATGAAAAGAGAGAAAGTGTGATGTGCATGCTGCACAGATCAGGAATGTTGGGAAGCAAAGCGCCAGCCATTAAACCACATCTGTACTCCTGGTGTATCATTTTACACTGCTCATGGCTGGAATGTGCTGCAGCAGCATGGCCCAATTGGCAGCTGGAGTGTCAAACGCAGTGCCTACATTCAGCTGGCTGCCTTTTCCCTGGGCAGCACAAAGAATGGCTGACTGAGCAGCCAAACAACTCCTCCCACGCCGGCTCACAGGCCTCTGGGCTTTCCTGCCTGGCTCTGAGGGAGCAGATGGGAAGAGTTTGCTGTTCCTGGGGATGAGAGAGAGAGGGAATAATCTTTGGTTGCCCATGGGGTGGGCAGCATACCTAAGGAGGGAAAAGGTGTGAGTGGGCTGCTGCTGCCTTGGGGTTGGTGGGGAAGGTTTGTTCTTGTGTGGGAAGTGTGGATATGGGAAGATGCTGTTAGAAGAGTGGGTGGTGTTTCAGGTGGAGAAACAGGGAGTAGCTCTCTCTGGGATAACACAGGACAGCTCCAGCTGTCCAGATCACTCTGCACAAATGCATGTCCATAAATTCCTTTGAACAGCACTAGTGATAAAATGCCTTGTTTCTAGTATCACAGTCCTATGCTATTTAATTCCTCACATTTCCACTTCAGGTGTGAGCACATCACCTCCCTGGCCAGGTCGATGCCCAGCTTCTCTGCTGCACACACAACTGCAGCCCCACAACTGCAGCCCCTCTGCCATGCAACCACGCATGCAAGATCACAAGGATGGAGCTCCCAGTCTGACAAGCCTCTTCCAAACCTACACATTCCTTCCTTATGCATTTGTTTCTTTGACATGATACTGCTTAAGCACCTTTGGTGCTTTGCCTGAATCCTGTAAACAGGAAGATTCCTGTAAATATGAAGAAGAGGCGTTAGCTTTTTCTCTACCAATAGACCATTAATAACTTTTACTGGCAATTCCCTATTTCTCTCAAGTCAATTTTTCAGGTTAATTTTACTTTACTATAGCTATGCAAAATTATGAGGTAATTTCCCTCTAATGCAAACGAACTTATCTAGATACACAGACATATGAAGTATTAGACACATAAGAAGAGACACAGCATCTGAATTTGTATTAAAATATATTTAGTAACTTCGTAACTCTAAAAAGAGAGACTGTGTTGGACATGGACAATCAAGAGGAAAATGTATTTGAAGCTCAGATTCTACACACTCACTGGGCCCAGGCTGACCTCATCACTCCTAGGCAGGGTAGTACTCTGGCCAAATGCATAACTCTGCTTTCAAAACAAAGACAAATTCTAAAGCCAACTTTCTTATAACACAGACTTACAAAGCTAATTCCCCAGAGAGTCTGAAGTAGGTGCCCATCTGCTCTTCTCCACTGGAGATACACTTCCACAGTGATAAACAGCTGCTAGAAAAACTCTGAGAGACAGTAACTGAGAACAATATAAATTAAGACAAGTTATATCAGAGAAGTCACTATAAAAATCCATGCATTTCTGATAACAAACCAAAGGACCTGCTCGAGATGTAAAGACCCTCTCCAGCTAGTGGCTCCATAATGGCATCCCTAATCCCCTATGATCCACAGCTCCAGGGAATATTTTCTACCCTGCAGGAAAATTATCCATCTCTAATAGCTGCAGGATGCTAGACAGATGGGGAATTAAGGCCACACACTAAAGACATTGAGTTTTCTGTGGCTATCTTGTTTGGCAGTACAACTGTTATGCCAGACAGGGGGATGTGGCCTCAGCTGCCAAGAAGGGGAGAGTCCCTACAGGAGGTGTCTGGAAACAGCTGGGAAACCTCCCCACACTTTCTACCCCATGATAAATCAGCAATAAAACAGTGCTTTGTAAACGAAGCAAATACCTGGATTTAGTGTGGGCTTTCTTTCCAGTGACCCTTGCAGTATTGTACAATGATGGGAAAGTGCCACAGTGTTCATTTTCCATCAGGGGATCAGGCAGCACTTCAAATGGCAGTAATGGAAACTAAATCTAAAGCTGCAACACTGGCTCCATGGTTATCTTAGAAGTTTTACCATTAATATAATTAAAGCCAAATTTCACTCAGTTTCTCTGAGTCCTCCACATTCCTTTCAGCCTCTTTTTTTTGGTATGAATTTGCTTTAGCTTTCTTAAGGTGTGGAAAGAGCTGTTCTCTTGGATTCCTCTTAGCAGTACTTATTTCTTTTTTACAAACACACTCACTATATACCAGGGAAACAAAGACCACTTTTGCTTTTCTTAATTCAGGAGTCCTAAGGTGGATATAGAGAAAGATGAAGACTTTAAGAAGCTGAGAAAAAAAAAGCTTGAAATTCAAAACAATAACCTGGAAAAATTAATTAGTTGCTTTTGCTTGTATTTAAACTGACAATATGCATGGGATGCAATGCAAACCTTCTCCATGATATCCCCTGAACACAATATCTCCTGGATCTGCTGGAGTCAATTCTAGGAGCACAGAGCACAAAGATAACTCAATGCCTGTAATCATTCATGTTGAGACCTCTGAAGTGAGGCACATGGCAATGTCAGCATCACTATACGTTGAGCATGATGTAGCACCTCTCCTGTTATTTTCTGTCCTATAAAATATTCATTATTTTTTCCTATCCTATCACTAACTTCTGCAGGAAGTTCTCTCCCATGGCTGACTCTCACCATGTCTTTGATCCCCCTCAAAATGTGCCCATGACTTTCTGTTCCCTGATCCCACCATGTTAACAATTCTGCCTTCATGTTTCCAAACAGTGCAGTCCCAGTTCCAAGCCCTCCTTCAGCTCCATGGACCCCTATGCCTGCCCCCTGGCACTTTGATCCTTTCTGAAGTCATTCTGTTGGTTTAACACCACTAACATTTACAGAAAAACCATGGAACTGTTACTTGAATATGGGTTTTGCCAGAAGCTCTGGATTTGGATCACTGCGATTATACACCTCCAGCAGAAACCAGCTCATGGATTTAGGCACAGTGCCAGAACATTAAACCTGCTATGTAGATACCAGGTATTTCTTGAATTAGTGTCACAGAAGTACACTGACTTCCCTGTCACCACAGACAACCAAAACATGCTCTCTCCTTACTCCAAACTCAAAACCCAAACAAACAAAAAAACTCAACCCAACCAAAATCAAACCAAACCAAAGCAGATCTTTGACAAATCAAGAACTGTTCTCAAAGACATCTATGCCCCTAAAGGTAATGCCATATTTTTGAGCAACATCCAACTACATAGTATCAGCAGGACCTAATTAATTTTCAGTCACCACAGTGCTTTAAAGAAGGTTGCAGGGAACAGTCCTTACAGATAGAAGCCCCACTCCATCCCTGGCCAGCATTTAGGGCAGGGCCATCACTCACCATCACTTGGAAAAGCAGCAGTGTTCACCGCCACCACCTCTCATCATGGGCAGAGAAGTAAAGCAACTCAATTTGGCTTATGCCAGGATGCACATGTGATGATGGCTTGATCTGCCCACATCCAACATCCTATGTCATCAAATACAGTCAGCATGCTACAGACTTTTTAAAAGCCACAATGAGGAGACAGCATGTTCTTCAATGATAGGTGGCTCTAAACAAGCTCATACATAAAATTAGAAGCAATGTGCACAACTGCAGTTTCTGCTCTCCCATGGAATTGAAAGGAGGATGATTATTATAGCAGCAATTGTTAGGGCTGCTGTATCAAAAGGTCAATGTGCAATTACCTACACCCCTCAATACATACACGCAGAACAAACAGCAAACCATTCACATTTCAAGAGTTTGTAACTCCACCAGATATGTCATGTTGTATACAAATCTGAGCCCAAGAGCATTCACTTGCCACAGTAAAACTAGAAGGTCTATTTGTAGGTATATTTGAAGTTGAGAAGGACTTATAAAACCTGGGTACATTCTCATGTCAGCTTGTTCCACACACTTCAGCAAAACAGCTTTTATTTTTTCTTACTGAGAAATTTTGCACCCTATTAACCTTTTTTCTATGGTATCAGGAACATAAGGACAGCAACATTATTCTCTTGTGCAGGAGCCAGAGGCCAGACTTTGAACAGGGACTGATCCTTCTCATTGATCCTTTCACCCTCAGTACATTTGCAGAATGTAACCAACTTACAAACCGCATTCCTACAGGATTGAAATGTCTACTCACAGTAAAAGGAAAACAACTTTGCTATAACAAACACTTTAAACTTGCATTGTCCCTTTAACATTGCAAAAGCTTCTCCTGAAATCAAAGCCATAATATCTATTGGTTTCAAGGCATTTTTAAAATTGCTAAATGTTTTGTGATTGTGATCGGAGAAAATGAAATTATTTTATTTTACAGAAGAGCTTCAACCTCTAAAAATATTATCTATGATGAAATGATATACTAGTTCAATAAGATGCTCCACTACAATGCCCCACAAGAATATCACTGAAATTCTGGGTGATGAACACTGTAATATTGAAAACAATATAAGATTGAAGGAAAAAATATTAGGGAATCTTCAGTGCATTAAAAACAATTACCAACTAAACTAAGATCAATGAGGTGACAAAGTACAACATATGAATGATTTTGCTTGCTTACGCTGCTTCATCTACTTTCAAGTTCCAAACAGAAATCTATCTTGGAGCTTCTGAATCTCATGACCTTCTAGTATAATTTGCTTAGTTCACAACGAAACCTTGCAGATAAATTTATCAGTATAGTTACTTTGATGGCATAAAACTAGTCTGATTTGTTGCAATTAATTCTCTTTCAAAGCAACTATACACCACAGATCAGAAACTGACGTTATCTCAACCTAAAATGTACATTTACTCTTGACACCAAACACAGTATTTATTTTTAAAGGGCAGTTGTAGTTAGGTTGTCATACAAAATTACAAGAAGATAAATAAATCTCCAGTGTTTCAACAGCATCACACATCTGGGTGTCAATGGCAAACTTTCTGGCAGTGCACTAAATTCCACTGTCCCCTCTTGGACACTGACTGTAACTCTTCGAACGCAACCATGTAGACAATCCATTTTACAAGCAGCCATGCTCCTCTTCCACTACTTAATGCATTTGGCATTCACTACCTTCAAACCTCCTCTGGGCTACCAGTATTTGCCGTCTGCATAGGATTTCACAGCAAACTATTTTTACAGAACTACTGCTCCCCCATAAGTATCAGTTTAAGAAGAGAAAGAGGAACGCATATCAGGAACTCAAGACTCTAAGATTTTAGTGAGGAAGGAGAAAGAACCTAGGAAATTAACATGGAAATTTATTTTGATTTCCAGTTTATGTCTGGTATCTTTTGCCTTATAATGACTGATTCTACATTAAAAGAGAAGATACAAAGGCTTCATCCCCGTTACAGTCTACTGCCTACATGCATTAGCATAATTTGTGTGAAGTGTCAAAAACAATGGCAAAAGCTAGGCCATTAAAAAAAAGTACATCTCTAAATAGCATGATTATGTTAAGGATAAAAGAAAAATGTATTGTGGTTGAAGTCTGGCATGTGTTCGGAAACGTAAAACAGAACACTCTTGCAGAGGAGACATTGGCAGAGTCTCAGTAATAACACACAGTTATTTCCACTATAATATAATTCAGATATTTCAACTATTTCAAACATTTATACTTTTTTGTACAATCACAATACTTTTGAAAATTCACTGTTTGAGCAGTGCATTTATGGGGCTGGAGGACAGGACATGGCAGACAGAGACAACATTCATTGGTCACGAAGCAGGGGAATGCCTCTGCTCGAGGCAATGACACAGTTCTAACACACATTTTACATGCAACTATAGAATTTCAGACTCCAATAACAGGGTCAGCTTTTATTACCCTACATCTAAAACAGCTTTGTCAAAAGGTGTTAAGTACCCTGGTCTTTTGCTTTGGAATAACAATTCTTGCACAGTAGATGCAATTTCTTCTTCATCACAGCTAACCATTAAAGTAGTATTAAATTTTAGTACAGAAATGGTAAGGAAATTATGAGTATCTCCTATTTAAAAATGGGACCAAAAAACCTTGAAGCGAAAAAAACTTAATATCTTTACCTATTCCTATTAAAAACTAAATTAAAAATCAAACCATTTAAGCATTTAATTCCTCAATGAAAATCTTCCTCAAAAAAAGGAAAAAAACCAAATATATTTAAAATTGATTCATTTTGCACTCGATGAAATGGAGAGGAAACCTGTATCTGTAGCTCTGGAACCAGCAGGTTTAAAATATTACTTGCTTTGTTTTCTTTCCATGCAAGGCACTATCTAAATCATTGCTCTACACCACCCACATAGCCAGACTCTTACAACCTTGCCAGAACCCAGCTTTATTCTTGTCATCTCAAAGAGAATGAAGGCTAAACCTTAGCCCTATGAAATCAAGCTGAAGCTTCCCTTGCTTTCCTCAGCAGAGCACCAGAAATACACAGTGGATGGTTCACACCACCCACCAGAGATACTGATGCTAGGACTGGATGGACTCCCTTACAGAGGTGGGATAGCCCCTTCCATGAACTGTGGAGAAAGACTGGTGAAGCCTTCCCTGGATTTGATGTGCAATTTTAAAATCTCCCAAACCAGATGGATACCAGTCTGATCAGGAAAGGGATCTGGCACTTGTCACAAAGGAAGGTCAGAGCACAGCAGTCACCCGGAGCTGGCTGGGGGAAGGCTCAGGACAGTAACTGGGCTACACTTCTGGGGCATGGATCAGCCCTTCTGGGGCATTTACAGCTCTGACTTCTCAGACACAGCAGCTGTTCAGCACAACTCCATACCAGCTTAAGGGAAGCCAGAGAAGGAAGTGGGGTACAACAGGCACTCAATAAAGAGGTCTGTATGATCCTTAAAAAAAAACCAACCCTTACACGTCAAGTAAGTTTTATCATTCCCCGATTATCCAAAATTGTTTTAGCATCTGTCCTCTTTGCAATCTGTTTTTCCTCTCCCACATGCTAATATATAACTGAATAAGGGACCATGACTCCTCTGATTCACTCTGCTACTCACACTAATTTTTTTGGAGCATAGATGTCAATGGCGCCAACACAATCCTGCAGTTTCTTGCGTTTTTCCCTCCAAATAACCTTAATTCACATCATGTCAGTAAAGCCATTGTGAGGCCACAGTGAGGCCACTCCTTCCAGTAGGAGTTGTTCATACAAATAAAGGTCACTTTTTTGACCCCAAATGCAAAAGATGTCTACAAGAGTAGCACAGCCATTTCAGCTGTCTGAGGCTGTTAAGAGTCCTATGATTACCTTATTAGAGGACTGGAAAGTGCCTTGCCTCAGTGCCAACTTTCTCATATCTGAAAATACACTGTATAGAGTGTTTATTTCTATATATTTAAGCAAGAAGAGAAACTCAAGACACAGTATTCACTCCAATTACTCACCAAGATGTGAAGAATCTCTCATCTCATGAACAGAACAGTTGTAACATATATTCCTCTGAGAACAAACCATGGTTGTTCATAAAGCTTTTGAATTGTCTGGCAAGTCCCTTTTTCTTAGTGACAGGCTGTAATTGCTGCCTCTTAGCTAAAGTGAACCTCCAGCCTGATGCCTGACCTTGTCCCTGACGCCCACTTTCATCTTTTTATATTGACTTAGATACAATCTGTGCCTAACACATTTTGGCAAAGTACCACAACTTGAGATACTGTTTTGCTTTTGACAGGCTTCTCCTAACTCTGGCCACTATCTGGTATCAACTGGGGATCGAAATGTGCAAATAGTAGGCTGCTTGTAAAAAAACAAATCCCCAAAAGCCTCCTTCAGGCCAAAGGAAATTCACCAAAGGAAATTCACTGCTCTTGAGCTGAGCTCTCCTCATTCTTGGTCTCACTGGGCTTGAGTCTGGAGGCAGAGATTGGCTCCAGGTCAGAGCAGAGGCTGCCAGCCCCCAGCAAGGCTCAGGTCTGGCGCAGACCGCAGCAGAGACCTCGGCAGCATGCGTGACAGCTGGGACCTATGACAGAGGTGGAAAGGCTGGAGCTTTCAGAGCAACCCCAATGAGAAAAGCTGGCAGTTCTGCTGTTAAACAAGATTTGAAACAGATATTTTGGCCACTCTTTGCTCATATGTTTGGAAACTGAAAGATCATCAATAAAGTTTCTCAACAAGAAAAGCCACAATGAAATCAACATTGCGATAGAGAGGAATGCAGGCCTTTACAAAGATCCAGGACTTCTAAGTAAAGAATTCCAGAAAAAGAAGGCAAAGCTGACACTTACTTGGTTGCTGATGCTTTCTGAACAGAAAGATTGAATTGGCTTCTTTATGTCACGCAACTACCCCTGGCCCAAAAGTCTGCAAGAGGGTAATGGACCACCCCCACCCTCTTCACACTTTGAGTCCAAGATACCAGCTTGAACCCACACAGGTACTTTTCTCTCCTCTCTCCCTCTAAGTGGCAGAAAATAAATGCATGTTATGTTATTCAAGGTAGGGCTCATCCAAGTACACTCACCTAAAGCCAAGGTATCTCTGTCACTTCAAGGCTTTTTCTGTCGCTGTCTAAAAGGCTGCCTTGGAAAGGAGCTCAACCTCCATACACCTTAGAAAGGGAGATATTTACTTATAAATGGACAGAAGAGGACAACAAATTCTCACTACACTAAGTGTGCTATTTTTTGGGTACCTTCTTTCCTACACAAGAATAAGAAAATTGCAAGGAATAAAATAGTTGCCAGAATAATATTAAAATAGAAGTGGTCTGTATCAGTTCAGGGTAACCTCAGCTTCAGATGAGGTCAGGAATTTCTGTAATAGTGAATAGGACCTCTCTGGATTTCATACTTAGGTGTATTTCACACATGGTCTATGTGACAAAGCTACCAAGCTGTTTCTGTGTCATAGGATTGCTCTCCTAGCCTTATAGCAGTGTGTTTGTGGCACTTCTATGCTGGCAGGAGAGCACATACAGACTGTCTGGGACGAGAATTATCTGCTATAAATTTGCTGTGTTCAAATGTTAGAAGGCAGCTGGCTTCAGCTCTTTCATGCCAAGCAAAGTGATGGAGAAGAGAGACAGAGGGGAAGTGCAGTACTTTAAATGCTTCTTGCAGCCTCACTCCTCTGCTCCCTTGGTCATCATTAAATGTTTGTTCAATCCATCAAATTTATTCAACTATTGTTTTCCCAGCTTGGCTGTTTTGCAGGGACTCTGACAACACAACCATTCCTGATGAATATCCGGGATCCCCAGCAACGTATTGCAGAAGAAAGAATGACAGTATAAAAGAAAAGAACAAAAACTGATAAAAGACATGGCTTCATCCAAACTGTACATCACAAGATTCAAGACCTCTAATTTTCATGAATGGAAATGAAGAAGGAAGGCTAAAATGAATGAGCACTACCATGCAGACTGCTTTGTAGAATACATACACTTTGAGAGCAGTTTTTACGTATCATAATAAAAAGTGAGCTAGAATTGATACATGATCACTGAAACAGAACAATTTTAAAGCCTCATAAAGGATAGGAAAGGCTAGAATGAAGAGTAGATCTAAATAAAAAAACACTAACTGATTAAAAAAAAATCACCAGTAACTGAACTGGGAAGTCATTGGAAAGCTGTCTAGCAGAGAAGAACCTCATAGTGTTAGTCGACAGCTGCTGAACATGATCCAGCAATGTGCCAAGAATTTCAGTGGCACCCTGGCCTGGATCAGCAATGGTGTGGGCAGCAGGAGCAGGGCAGTGACCGTCCCCCTGTCCTGGGCACTGG
>JAWWMU010000001.1:40335075-40369017 GCA_035048155.1 Cinnycerthia olivascens
GTGTCCAGAGAAGGGCAGCGGGGCTGGGGAAGGGTCTGGGGCACAAGGGGCTGTGAGGAGCAGCTGAGGGAGCTGGGCGTGTTCAGCCTGGAGAAAAGGAGGCTCAGGGGGGACCTTATTTCAAAGCAGGTTGTATAGAGGTCAGGGTTGCTCCCTTGTCCCAGGTAAAAAGTGAAAAGATGACAGGAAATGGCCTCAAGTTGCCCCAGGGGAGGTATAAATTAAATATTAATATAAATTTCCTCACTGAAAGGGCTGTCAAGCATTGGAACAGGATGGCCAGGGAAGCAGTGGAGTCACCACCCATGGAGGTATTTTAAAGACTTTGACATGTGGCACTCAGGGACATGGTTTAGTGATGGACTTGTTAGGGCTGGGTAAATGGTTCGACTTGATGACATTAGAGATCTTTTCCAATCTAAAGGATTCTGTGATTCCATGAATGGGTACTTAGGGTTCTCAAGCCTCTGCACAAGCCTGGCTCTCCAGGGTACCTCTTGTCCAACTACAGGTGAGTAAAGGTAAATTAAGGAAGGACAAAGGAGAACGTAAACACTGTTTTTTTAAATTATGCTACTGCATTTGAATTCATCTGTCTCTAATAAGCTTATTTAAACTCTAAATGAAAACAGTTATGCCTATTAAAACATGTAATATTAATACTGTTTCACTTACACTGGATAATTGAAATAATACATGCTTGTTAAAGTTTCAAAACAAGTCAAATACCTAAAGTGGTTTATTAGTAATAAGTTAAATGGAAGGTAGTGGTTAAGCACCTAGAATGCAAAGTGCTGAAACCGATTCTGACAGCACTAGTCTCTTCTGCAAATACAGATAATATATCTTTCTTGACAGTTATTTAAGTATTTTTGGTTCCCTGAATAATTCATTCTAAGCTGAAACCAACCAAGAGTTGAGGAAATAAGAACCAAAACAAAAAGCTTCAGAGACAGCTTGCTTTCTAATTTCATCTTGAGAATAAAAGCACAGGGTGAGAGGATGAGCACTGCAGCTCTGAAGCCTTGAATGCAGTTAATGTTCTTTTGTTTAATTAATTACTTTGTTATAAATGACAAAGCCAGCAGAAAAAAATAGCAAAAGGCAAACCATATTTCACATGTATAAGGTAGTTCAGACTTTTAAAACACTTTAGGAATGCTGCTTTTGAACATTATTCAGTAAATCCAGTGTTTTGTTCTTATGCAAGCTGGGACAATAATGATTATCCAGGAAGAACTGCATTATTCCTTTTGGCTTGTTTGTTTTACTAAAATGTATAGATCCAGGATCTGAGTGATCCTGGTGTATCTGCATTGCAAAAGAGAGGCTAACAATTAGTTGCCACTTGACAGCTTGCAGAAAGGGCAGGCTTTGCTCATGGAGCAAAACTGCTGCCGGGGAAGGTGCGCTGCAGGAAGGGAGGATAACTGCAGTGCAACCTTAGAGCCTCTCTCCTTAGCCCCTGCGCAGGCAGAGCCAGTGCAGAGACTGCAGATCAAGCTGCACTTGAACAAGAGAGTCCTGGCAAGGGTCAGAGGCCCCAGCTCTGCACAGCAAAGATGTGAGGAGCAGGATTAGCTCCTGCAAAGCGTAAGCCAAGCATGCAGATCTCATACACACAGCTGTACTACAGACAACATCACAGCCCTGCTCTGCCATGTTTCCCTGCCGTCCTCACAGCCATGCAAGGAAAGTGACTGAGTTGAGGCTTGGGGGGCACAGCTGACTACAGAAAACATCATATACTTTAATTGACTGAAGACAGAGTACTTAAATGAACCAGATAAAGAAGAAGGTGTTCAATACTGCTTCTTGCTCTCATAGAAGCAGATTCAAACCTCTAAATGATCACTAAGTGCAAAAAAGAACAAAATGAGCAAAGTCAACGTGAAGAATTCCTCTTTTAAAGATCATGTTGCTGAAGTATTTGCTTTCTGTTAAAATTCTTCAAGCTGTGAATTTAAAATATTGCAGGTCCTTTATCACCCTGAGAAGACAAATTTGCACTGCTTAATTTATATCCAGAAGAAATGAAGGCAAAAATGCTTCACCTGACACTCAGTTATGCAGTCTTTTCTTAGCTCTGCTGTATTACCGCATAAGAGATAAAATACCATCACAGGTGAAGCTTTAAATCCTTCAGTGTAGCAAACAGCCTCCTGGGTGCCTGTCCTTGAAGAGCTCTGCAACAGCTTCCCCCAAATGTTGTGCTGGAAATGAAGGGCTGGCATACTCCAGGAGTGCCTGGCCACTATCTGCAGAGATTCAATTGATGGAAAGATTCTAAACAGTTTTCTTCAAAGAGGCCACTTCATTAAAACTTCAATATATACATGAAGTTGGGTCATGTCAAACACTGTTTCAGCACAAGAAAAAGACTGCTGTTGTGACAAACAGAAAGTCTGCCTGAACTGCATGGCTTGGCACTAGAAAAATCCCAACCCCTTTCTGTACTGCAAGGAGAGAAACAGTAGCGAGAATTAGTCAGCAGTGGGTCGCAAAAGCTGAAACAATGCTGGCCTGCTTTATTTCCACTAGCAGAAATCAGAGAGTCTTCAGCACCATACCTGTATAAACAACCTATTTCAATGCTTCATGCCAGGAAAGTAAAACAAGAGCATTTACTTCACTGCATATGACTATGACATGACTTTGCTATTCCTGAGATGCGGAAGAGGAGAGGAACAGTGCCCACACACCCCACCACTCTCCACACACTGAACTGCCCAGCTCCATTTTGGGCGTCAGAAGGAATACGAGTGGTTTATCGATCGACTCCAGCCACCAGTGCAGAGAGTGACAATCCCAAAACTGGAGATCTTGGACAATCCTAACTCCACCTGACTCCCCATGATGCCACCACAGGCGATCAGTACCTGGCAATTCCAGATCCCTGATCCCTCACTGCTTTCATGATCTTCAGCATTCCAATCACTGCAATGTTAGCCACGCGATGCAGGAGGTCTGAACTCAAAGATCCTTAATTAATTCCTAAGTCCTCAGTAAGGAAACAGAAGCTGCTTCTGAAGCATCTTGGCTTCCCAAGGCAAAGCAGGAGTTAGCCGTTGTGTTTATCTTCTTGGCTCCTCCCAGGGTGGCCCTGTGTGGTGTGTCTTGAGCACAAGGAGTTGCACAAACACACAACATTCCTGGGCCTTTGAGGGTTTTTCTGGTGGGTGAGGAGCCACTCCTCACCAACACCCGAGCTGAGCTGTTCCACCCAGCTGAACTTGAAAAAGCAGTATCTCCCGAGGCCAAGCTCTATTCAACAAGATCCATTATCTCAGTGAGAATCACCGACTTCAGGCAGGATTTAGTCTCTGAGGTGGGGAAAAAGTTACTGCGGGAGATGCCAGGAGATAGCACCATGGATAATCAGTGCACCATAGAAAAAACACTACAAAGCAAGGCACGCTGTAGCAGAGCAGTCCTACAGAACAGGCATTCTATATCCAGGACCTGCAGAAATGTTAGGAGTTCAAGAGGAATTACAGGATTTATTAGAAGGTGTTAAACTTTCTGTTAGCATTTTGACCTATCACATATAAAATACTACAGGTATACAGCTTTTGAGAGCATGTTCCCAATATAACATTTTTTTTTCTTATTTTCCATTAAAGTTTTCAGGAGCTTTCAGCAAGCATTTTATTCCTATAGACTTTATTTGAGATCCTTATCTGTTAGTCCAGTGGCTGTCCAAAAGCTCTTGAAAGGTCTCTTGATGACATTTTTCCCTCCACTGTTAGATCTTTGCAAAAGGTGACACATTCTCCACAAACTCCTGGCTAGCCGCCCAGCACAGGAAAGAGATG
Source organism: Cinnycerthia olivascens (assembly GCA_035048155.1). Taxonomy (NCBI): domain Eukaryota; kingdom Metazoa; phylum Chordata; class Aves; order Passeriformes; family Certhiidae; genus Cinnycerthia; species Cinnycerthia olivascens. The sequence continues at coordinate 40,338,891 of JAWWMU010000001.1, forward strand.
AAGCACCTGCCACCTCCCCTCCTATTTCTGCAAGGAAGAAAGAAAGGGAGATCTATCCTGAAGAGCATGAGCTCAGCTGCACAGACATGCTATTGTGGATGGCTGTGGCGGGAAGATGTGCGGGAAGGTCTCCCATGACCAATCAAAAGGAATCAGGAAAAGTGCCATCCTCAGACAAAAGGGAATTCCATCTAAAAGTGAACAACACAGAAAGACCTTGAAAATTTGCATTTAGGGCTTTTGAGCATTTCTGAGCAATGCTGGCAGAGCTGGGAAGATGCTGAACTGCAAAGTTGATGCTGCTGCACTTGTCGTGTCCCTCTCCTGCCAGAGGGACCCATCACTACACAAAGATCTGCACCAGCTCTGCAAGGAGCCCCACAGTCACAGTGGGTTTAAGAGAGAATGCAGCCTCCTCCCTGCCCCTTTCTCTTGTGAAATCTAAGAAACCAGTCCAGCATTCAAAACAGCACCAAACACACACCCCTCCCCCTCAACTTGGTATTAAAAAGAAACAATAGAAACCACTCAGATCTCAATGGATGCTAATTCTCACCTTATATACTATTGCTATCTGCCATTTAAAATACAACTGGCTGTGTATTAAAAATATTTGACATGTGACATTAAGTTTCTCTTTTTTAATTAGAAGGAGTAAGTGTGTTTAGAAGGTTTAACTAAAATTAACTGAGATAATTGGTTGGCCGTTTTAAGAATTAAATGCTTTTGATTTGTAGGCTGAAAATTGGACAGCATGTTAGCAACACAGAGTGTGGGGAAGGTCAGACACTTCACTGAATATAACTTCACTTCAATCTCTTTCCAGGAAGTCAGCAAAAGTGGCACTAACACCTTTTTTCTGCCAAAAGAAAGCAGGCCAAGAAATGGTTGAGCTGAACTTAAAATGAAAAGATATTCCTTTGCTTTCCTATAGCCAAGGGATGTCATGTAAAGAGGCCAATCACTCCAGTCACGCAAAATTTGGCACAGGAGAAGAGGCAAAAGGATGGTCACCACATGCCCATGCTCAGCCAGGTATTCTGAGCCATAGTCTCCTAAACCTCTTGCCCTCTGCACAGGGACAGGATAAAAGTTGCATCACAGTGAGGAAAATTGATATTGTGGAATACAAGCAGAACATTTAAAGACAGCAAAATCAAAGAGCTTCCATGCAGCACATAATTACCTTGTAGAGCTCACTGAAACAGGAAATAGAAAAGGTTTACATGAATTTAAAAAATATTAGACATTTGTTAGAGGATGGATTCATCATAAGCTCTAAAATATGATGGTTTGGATGCAAACTATGGCTCAGCAAGCTTCTGTACTGCTATTGATTACTCAAAGCTCGAAGAGTGTAGCAGAGGAAATATCTCCAGCTTTCCTCTGATTTTATATTCCTTGGCTCAACCTTATGTTATTGCAGTATTTGCACTGAAAATAGCTTCTCCCCGTGCAAGAGGCTACTCCAAGAACGTCAGAAACTACTTTGTATTAGGCACTGAATGCCTTTATGGCCCTGGGGTGACCTCAATTCTCCTTCTGCCTTCACCAACTTGCTAGCAGTTTGTCAACAACTAATTAGCTAATGCTTATATGTCTTAAACATGAAATAGAATTATAGAATCTTTTAGATTTGAAAACAGCTTTGAGATCATCAAGTTCAACAATTAACCCAGTGCTCCCAAGTTCACCACTATAAACCACATCCCTAAACACCATATATTTCAAATATCTCCCTGGAGATCTTGTATTTCCCCCTGTATCCAGTAAATGATAGAGATTGTCCTTGACCTTTTATTCTGTTGCTAATGTATTTGAAAATATATTTTTTGTTGTCTTTTATGGCACTAGACCGTCTAAGTTCTAGCTGGGCTTTGGCTCTTTTCATTTTCTCCCTGCATAATCTTATGGCACTCATTTGTAGTCCTCTTGAGTTTTCCTCCTCTTCTCCCAAAGGTCAAAAGGTCTCCTTTTCTTCCCAAATTCCACCCAGATCTCTCCATTCATCCCCCCCAACAATCTCCATTCCCTACTGGCTTATTTTTCAACATATGGGGACAGCCTGCTCCTGCATCTTTAAGACTTCCTTCTCAAAGCACTTCTAGCCTTCCTAGACTCCTCTGCCCTTTATGACTCAATCCCAAGGACTCTGTTGGCTGGGCTTCTAAAATGGATCAAATTCTTCCCTCTGAAGTCCAAGTTCTCCTGGAACCAAAAACTGTCACTGCATGACTGGTGTGCCCAGGATGGCCTCCAACCACCACACCATCCACCATTCCTTCTCTGCTCACAAACAGTTGGTCCAGGGGAACACCTTCCCTAGTGGGCACCCTCACCAGCTATAACGGGAAAGTCTTCTCCACAGGCTCCAGGAATATCCTGGACTGTTTACTCTTTGCTGTGTTGTACTTCCAGCAGACATCCGGTAAGTTGAAATTCCTCACAAGAACAAGGGCTAGTGATTGTGAAACTTCTCTCAGCTTCTTACGGAATACTTCACGCGCCTCTTCATCCTGGTTGGGTGCCCTGTTACAGATTCCCACCAGGATAGCTGCCCTGTTGGCCTTCCCACTGGTTTTTATCCATAAATGCTCAACCCTATGGTCACCATTGTTAAGCTCAGACAATCAAGACACTCCCCAACATACAGGGCCACCTCACCACGTCTCACTCCTTGTCTATCCCTTCTCAAGAACTTTTAGCTGTCCATTGCAGCACGCAAGCTGTGTGCTGCATCCCGCATTTCTGTGATGGCAATGTCACAGTTTTCCTGCTCGGCCACGGTTTCCATTTCCTCCTGCTTGTTGCCCATGCTGTGTGCATTGGTGTAGATGAACGTCACGGGCAACTGATCCCACTGCATTTTTGGGGGGAGAAGTCTTAATTCTAGTGTGGCCATTCTCAAGTACATCACCAACCCTTCCATCTTTGCTGCTGATTGGATCTCCATCCCCAACTTCCACTGAGATGGCATATAGAAGGACCTTGCTAGCACACCTTCTCTCAAACATTAGTGTGATGTCCCCAAGCTTATCTTGTGACCCTGGTTTTAATCCTTTCACCCTTCAAATCTAGTTTAAAGGTCACTTAATGAGCCCTGATAACACGTGTGCAAAGATCCTATATATCATATTCTACGTATCATCAATTAATCTCATTTAACAAACCCAAAATAAAAGTATTTATTAAAAATCCATTTTCTTTAGGAACTTGTACAAAAAAATAGTTGTTAGATCTTCTAGTACAGCAACCTGACATAAAGAAAAAAAAATCATCAGTATATTAAAGTATTGTATTAAAGCTGTATAGCTTTGAGGGTGAAATGCAGATGACACATCCACTTCTCAATTGTTACATGGTACTAGCTTCAAAGACACAATACTAAGTTTACACACCAGAAGCTTGTGGAGATGAGATACTACATAAGTGTTATCTTCCAGATCAATCTCATCTCAGAGACTGTAGAATACAGACATGACTATGCCATGGTCAGATGCAACGGCAATTCATGGAAACCACTGCATTATTTTTCAAATTACCTAAATCTGGATACCTATAAAAGTACATGTGCAGCACCATAAAGCTTCAGGTGAAGTAACTCCCAAAGCATTTGCCCAGTTCCTTGGGAAAGCTTCCCTAGCTATCCAGAGCTCTATACCTATGCTGATGGCAAAACATAATCAAGGTATTCCAACGTTACACTGGATATACACAAATGTAGTCCCTACAGTTAAAGAGCTTACTAGGTGGGATAAGCCATCTGAAGCATCCTATCCCATCTAATTCAATGTTTGGGTCTCCTGCATAGTCAAAAGAGCTGGAATGTCCTAGCACAGACCTAAAGCTGACATTTTGTGTATAATAATAAATACCCACTTCTGGACACGAGATTTTCTGGGTACCAGATGTGAATTACATTTGTACCTCCATACTTCATTCAGGTTGTCTGCTGTTCTAATTGAATAATAAAACTATCAGTGTGCTATGTAAAAAGCCTTAACATGGCTGCCAGAGCAAATTAAGAGACAAAAGGACCAGTAGTTTATCACATCACTTATTGCTGAGAAAAACAGTGTGTTCAAGCTATTACCACTATTATGCTACAAGTTATAACAGGAAATCAATAAGGGTAAAGAAGAGGAATGTCCACATTCATCCCCAAGGCACAGCAATCTCCTCTCCTTTATGCAAAAGGCAAGAAGAGAATTGAATGACTACAGTGTTACTGAATGATGTCAAAAGGCACAGCTGTTACTCACAGGAAAGTGTTGCCACTGCAGCTATTTAGTGAACTTTGAGTATTTTAAATTCAGTGAATTTCCTAGCAGACAAGCATCACACTGCAGCAAATGGGGTGCAGATGCACATCCACTGCCCAGCAGAGCTCTCCACAGCCCTGACACTGACTGCAGCTGGCACCTCAAGGTGCTGACAGCAGGTCTAACACCATCTCCTGGGCAAGTGCTGGGAAAGGAGCTCCCTTCTCCTCCTGCTCTGCTCCTGCTTTTCTCTCACCAAGCCCTGCTATGGCACAGGCTGCTCTTCCCTCCTCAGCTCATTGCTTCCTGACCTTCAGGACCTTTTGCTGAATGTTGCTACTTGCTATTATCACTGGTATACTTAGAAAGAAATACGCATGTACTATAGACTAGTAGTAGACAAGCAAGTAACAGACCTCTAAATGAAAGGTCAGTTCACTCTGCTTGAGGGGGGAAAAAAGACATTAAGAATTACTTTTTGCAACTATCTTGCATCCATTCTGGTTATAGAGTGGCTCTCCTGAGGATGTGAAGGAAAGAGAAACACAGGCAGTAAGGTCACTCACGATCACATCTACTGGAGTCCCTTCATTCCACTCTGCAACTTCTACCACTCACATTAATCCACTTCTGCTGCATAATTTTCTCCATCCTGTGCTGTGCAAGAGCTATGTCACCAGAGTTACTTCTGCTAAATTGCAAGGAAAGTCAAATTTAACCTAAGATGTTAAAATTTTGAGGAAAGGACTCTTAGCAAACATTCTACATTCCCACTGATTTTTAATTCATCCTCTACCCTGTGTCTTTTCACAATTTTTTTTTTTACTATATATTAAATGTATTGACTTCTCTCTAGCAACAAGATATAAACACAGCAATAGGCAGCTTATCATAGCTTTCAGCTTTTCCTATCACTTTTGGTCCCAGTTGTGCAACATCTTTCATGTGCTACAATATCTTCTTGGCCTAGTCTATTTATTTACAAAGAGGAAAAATAAGGAAGTTGAAAAAGTAATGTAAACTAATGTATTTTCCCTGGAGACTAGGGCAAATAAGGAAAAGAAGTAAGAAGACAGGTCACAGATCAAAGAAATGCCCTAACCAAAGTTTTTAATTGAATGGAAATTCAGAAACAGCTAGCATGCTTTGAAATGCTAATAGTGGGATGCAGACTTCTGTTGTGAAAAACCAGTCCCATAGGAAAGTCAGAAGGTTAGGGGGAAAAAAAAGGAAAGAAGAGGGGATTAGTAACACCTTGCCTTAATATCAGTCCGAGGTGTGGTAAAGAATTCTCAGGATGAGTCCCTCACTTTTCACTGCCTGCAGACAGAACCCAGATGAACAGCTTCATGTACACACTGTTTAAATCATTGAGTGAGATGAATTAAAAGGTGTCACCAACTCTGCCCCATTTCAATGGGACGTTCTGCAGCGAGGAAAAAAATCTATCTGTAAGTCTGCCTCAGGGAACATCTGTGCAAGTGTGTGACTCTTACCCCACTGGAAGTCTGTGTTCTACTGCATCTCCCCGTAAACAAGATGATATCATTTTCTATTTTCATCCTGTCTGGCAAACTATTTCATCAGCATTTCTCCTGTCATCACTAACTGACAACACATGTTAGCGTTTTTTAGCACAATATTTAACATTGTATACCGAGATCTCTGCCAAAGTTTCACTGTCTTATTGGCATGTTAAGTAATGCTACAAATATTCTGCAACCAGAAAGCCTGCCCCTTCCACAATCTAATCCTTTTTTTTTCTTTTTTTTTTGAAAAATGTTTTTAATTTTTCTGGAAAACTACTTGATATTCACTCTTTCCTGACTCTGTAAGATTCTCAAACTTTCTGGAATATTATCTTGGTCTTTGAAAGCTTCATTACAGCAATTCATAGATTTATATAACTTCCAGTTAACTTCACAATGTCCTTTTTTCATAAGGACATCCTAAACCACAATCCCTTGCTTCTGTTAAGCAAGAGGTAACAGCTCACACTAGTTATGTGTGGGGCTAACAAAGTATCATGAAGCTGCACCAAATATGAAGGATCACCACACTAGAGACAGTGATTACATTCAGTTATTTCCCAAACAGAACTTAAACATCTCTCCCTGATAGGAAAGAAAAAAGGAAAAGGTTTTACACATAAAACCATGTCCTCCAGATCCCATGGTTTAAACAACTGCATATGTGTCTCTATCTCAGAGCCATCCAAGTTTCTGGGGACTGATTAAACATGAATCATAAGGGTCTTGCACTTTTAAAATTTGACGTGATACTTTATTCAGCAGTAAGAAGGGCAGAGCGCAGCAGATGTCAGAGGGAACACAATACGCCCTAACAGGTAGAAGACAGGAGATAGAGGTCCCCTTTTGTCAGCTGGAAAATAGCTAATTCCAGAGTTCACCCATATGGAAAGGAACAGACCCAACATCACGGGGGAAAAATTCTCCTCAAAACAACAACCTTCATGGAGGATCCAGGACATAAAGCAAGGTATGTATTTTTTGGCAAAGCAGCTCTGTTATGACTGTGATTTTCACTGGTAGATCATAAGCTGCTCTGAGTCTGGAAATCATCCTTACACATACCTCACATAAGTATAGCAGGGCTATTTGACTTCATGTCACATCTTATTTAAAAGTCTAGTAACGAATTATAAAGTTATCTTGAAAAATCTGAATTCCAGTCAGTCTCTTAAGTGACAAAACTGCATAAAATTGACATAAAGAACAAGTTTTTTTATTGCTTTAAAATGCTGGGAATAGTCTCTCGCACTAGAGCAAATTCACAGACAGAAAATTTTCTTAGCCAGTACACATCTTCTATTCTCATTACCATTATCACAAATATTTATATTTGAGGCACAGCAAGGTGCTGCAGTTCAGACAAGCCTCGACAAATTCAGACTGAAAATGAGATTAAATTAACTCCAAACCAGTGGAATAACTTACCAATGGATTCTCGCAAGTTTAAATGTTTTAAAAAAGGATTTTTCAGTAATGAAACAAAGATTTCCTCTAACCCTATTCAGAAATATGTCATTGCAATGAAGTAACCTTTTGGTGAAATACTGCACTCTGCTTAATGAAGAATGCCAGAATCAATCTAGTGGTTTTTTCTGGTCTCTAACTTGCTTACTGGTTCTGCAAGAACTCTTCTTGTAGAGTAACTACCCTGGGATAAAACCCCCTGCATTTATAACTATCATGTGAGCCCACCACAATGGCATTATTTGAAAGGCCACTGTCAGCATTACAGCTGTAATACATCAGGCCTCTCCTTTGCAGCACCCTACTTCTGCTGAAATAATTCAAGCTACAGTGGCGTGAAACAAGAAAAAGGTCTCCAAGACTCAAAAAAACACAGCCTTTGTCTAGAAATGAGAGAGGTGGTGAGATCAGTCTTTCAGTTCAACATCCACATGGTGATCAGCAACCACAATGGAAATAACAGCAATACACAGATGGCGTGGAAAGGGATTTCAGTGTAAGAGAAAGATACCTCAGACTTTCCACCCTAAAAAAATATTCAATACTGTTTATCTTAACCTCATTCATTCTTAAAACACATTATCCCTCTCAACAGAAAAAAAAACAACCAACTAATAATATCAAATGGTAATTCTGAAAAAAATGCAATTATTGATTACATTTCACCCTGTAGTAACATGCAACTTTTGCTGAGAGCACCTCTAGTTCTAGCTGCTGGCACACAGCAGCACTGTGACCTTAGTTCTAAGTATGAGGATTTGACAGCGCATCTCAGAAGGAGATTTTCACCTTTAGGCCACTGGTTCATGTAACTTCTTCAATCAGCCCTTTGTCTATGATGTACTCACATGGACACAAAGAAGCTTAATGCTACTGAAGTCAAAGGGATGTATGTATGTGCTTGAGTGTTATCTTGATTCAGTGTCAAAAAAAAAGTTTCTTGAAAACAAGAGGTTCAAAAAATGGGTGTTGAAAGCTGACACTCATTCTGATGGAGAATTCTTCTAAGTATTTAACACCCGGTAAATCATGAGCATCAAAGACTGTTGCTCACTTTCTTCCACTTTAGCCAACAGATAATCCCAGAGGTGCAAAGCTTTAGAGCTCTAACATTTAAACACCTCAATGGGTTGTGTACACCTGGTATTTCAAGAGTATCAACATTATCTCCACTTTCCACAAAGAATTGTGATAAACAGACAGAGCTAGCCCAGGTAGGAGAGCAGCCTTCAAAATGTTTCCACAAAAACTCTTTAGTCATATATATATTTTGTCAAACTATCTATTTTTAAGTGTGTGACACGTGCACTTGGTGAGCTATAATTTAATAATGACACTTTGATTGAAGAATGCAGAATAGCATTCAATAGCCAAAGGGATCCTGTACAAGGCACACATTTATACGCAGAATTTTAGTGCTGGTTACCTATGGAAGCACACTAAGTCACCCTGACATGCCTCCTTGTCAATACCCACTACTGGATTTTTAACCTTCAAGCCAATTGGAACGAATGTGAGGTAAGAAAAGAGGCTGCAAGTACAGTATTTCTGCAAGTTAAGAGAGAACAGGATGCCATCTAGAAAAAAAGGGACTCTGCTAATGACACTGGCTCAGGAAAAGGCTGCACAATTGGAGGACCCTTAACAGGTATTAGGGAATCCACACTGGCTCTCATCACAAAGGCTGAAAATCCTAAAGAAACCAATCTTTATGAGTTCACTGCTCATCAAACTACTTATTGTCATTCAGGAAAGTATTTCTGTAGCTTAGCACCCAAAACCTAATTCATCTGCCATCTCTTTAAGTCTTCAACCACTCCTAATATGCTGTCCACTGCTTGAACAGCCCTCATGTGCTAAAACTGGAGACCAGTGTGCTAGTTCTGCATTCCAGAAGGGACTGGGAAACAAAAGTACTCAGAACATCTTCCTATTAGCAAGGGTCAGTTTATCAGTACACAACACGATCATTTTCTATAAATACACCACAGTGTTAATTTCAAAGAAGGAGAAACAAGATGGAGGGAAGAGTTCATCTGGGAGCAGACAAAAACTTGGCACACACAAATCACAGTCAGAATGGTAGTGATGCCTAGAAAGTCTGATTTGGAACAGAGACTAGACAGAGTTAAATGGCCAAAAGGCAGCCTTGCTACAGCCCCCAAGTAGTACCAGCAGTAGCAAAGAATATACTGTTTTTAAGATGGAGTTCACTTGACCTGTATACAGAGACTTGGACTGAGGCAATCCTTTCAAATGCAGTGTCAGCAAAACGAGGGACAAAGTACTGGCACAAATGAAATATGTGAATTTTAGCAACGGATTTCATAGAAAGTGTGAAGAGTGGGAAATTACCTTAGGAATATTGACTAGCAGGAAGATAGATGCAGCTTTGTTAATGGGTAAAACCTCATACTCCAGAAAAATTTAGTTTAGTACAGCATAATAAAAAAGTGATGAGAAGAGAAAGACAACCTGTGGGGTTGTGTGAGGTGGTACTCACCCCTACCAAAGGATACAAAGTAGAATGAGCTGCACAGGAAAATGAAGGAGATAATAGTTCAGTTGAAAAATGGGAGAGGGCAGTCAAGATGAGGAAACTCGAGGCACAAGGCAAAACAAGTCTCTGAAAGCAGACTATTGCTTAGGGTAGAGAGACCATAGGCTTGCAAAATGTGAGACACTGAGTAATCTACTGCCAGGATTAAACATATTTGAATTTGTTGCTATATCTGAGCCACAACTCTCAGCATTTTTAAGATCAAGTCAGAAAGGAGAAGGAAAAAGCCATCTAACAGTTGTGAACCTCATGAAGATGTCAAGTGAAAAGATGGAGAGATGCAGGAAGACAAAGGAGTGCCTTAGCTTTACTTTTAATGCATGTTGAAAGCCTTCAATTTGCAGGTTAAAATTTAGATATGAATTGCTATTATTCTCTTCAGTTCCTTCATTCTGAACCAGCCTTTCCCCTAGTGGACAGCTATTCAGTCCAAGAGAGGACTGATGCTGAGATCCTTTCGTTCTGATCATTTCCAAGTGATTTTTTTCAGTGTGTCAACAGATAATAACCAGAGGAGAGGAAAACCAGCCACAGCTTGTCCAAACCATTATCTCCAACATATTACATACATCTGCCTTTGCTTTTCTGTTTAATCTAAGCACAATAACAGGAGTCAAGAAGGAACTCTGATGAAACAGGTCAAATCAGTCATTCAGTCTGAGAGCTCTCTACTGATAGTGCTTGTGCCAAGTTCCTCAAAGGGCAACTTAAAACAACAACAGGCATAAGCAATTCTGTACTATTAGATAACAAAGGAAAACATCTTTTCATTTTCTTTTTTTTCTTTTTTTAAATTCTATTTGGATTTCTAGCCCTATAAACATTCAGTTAATTTAATGATAGTTTCTATTCAATTTCATTCAGGGTCCAGTACTGAACTTTGGAAACAAAGATGGTAATGTCATTTCTTCCAGGGCATATGGTCAAGTCTAGAAAGGTCTTAGCATTGCTCAAAATATATTAAACCATTTGTCTCACATTAGATGAAATCAAATACCCTTTAGGAATATTCTGAATCAAGCTTTCTACCCCATGAATTTTCGCAAATGAATTTATTGAGTAAATAAATCCTTATGAGACCTCTACAGAATTACTGTTTTTCATTTAAACTGGGTTCCATTTTATTCCCAAAGAGGGGCAAAGAAAGGATGTCAGCTTTTCTGTGTTGTGCCATCTATACATCCTCTCACTTCTGCATTTCTACTTACTAGCTCTTTTATTATTATTACTAAAAATTTCCTTTCCTTTTTGGTGCAGTCCATTTATCCAAATAAAAAATGTCCCACAGCAGTAAGACAAAAAAAACCAAAAAACAACACTCTAAGTCCCCACTGAATGTTTCTGTATATCAGCTTTCCAAGCATAACTTTGAGAAGAAAACCAGTTAATAGTTATACCATTCAAAGTACAAGTTATTTGTGAAGACAAACATCCCAGTTGCAAATAGTTTTTTTAACACAAGTAGTTGAAAGAAAATAATGTAAAGGGATGGGTAACAACTGGCCAGGTCTTTTCTTGAAAAGAAAGAAATGGGGCATGCTGAGTTATGAAGTTTTAGTTGTGTAGTAAATTCAGTATGTGTGAACCAGAAACAGTACTCGTACAGACAGAGAATATTCAGTTTCTAGCTGCAATTATTTTGGTTTCAGAGCCATTGCACAATGCTAAACAAACCTGATAGACTCATGGTGTTCCTAACACAATATAAATCTCAGTTTAATATTCAAAATGTGAATTATCTCTCTACTACTTCTCCCATGCAAACTGTCATTTATAATATTACACATATGTTATACTTTTAGATAGGAATTATACATTAACTACCTTGACTGGCAAGTTTAGATATACTATATATCTAAATATACTATACTATATACGATATATCTATTAATATATATTCTGTTCATTCTTAATGAAACAGAATCTCTCCAGACTCTTGCTTTCATTAATTTCTTTTGACTATTACCATTTTAAAGAGACATTTTCTCTTCTTGAGAAACAAGAGAAATTCCCTACCTACTATGACTCTGACTTTTTTCCTTTATGTGTTTAAATTCTAGTATCTGAAATACTCATAGCTCTCTGAAAAATAGAAATATGACTGGTTGGGGATTTCTGAAAGCCCCCAATACTATATTCCCATTGAAGTCACTGCTAGTTTATTCCACACTCCTGTGAGATGAGAGTTTAGGCAGCACTGAGGCCTGATTTCATGCTGTAATGTTTCCATAAATGGATTTCTAGGTATACACAAAATCTATTTTTAATCCATAAGCACTCAATAACATCACCAGTGTGGATTTGCTCTATTGCCTATATTCCCATTTGTGAGTTTCCCTAATAACTGTTGAACCTGTTGGCTAAATTGAGGATAAAGCCCCAAAGGTATTTCCGTTCTGTAAGCTTTCTGAAGACTAGCAGGAGAACAGAGAGAAGAGAGACTGTATTAATGTCTCCCAGGGAGCTAGGAAGAGCCTCATCCCCACTTTTCAGAAGTCAATCCAAAGGAAGAACATTATGGTATGCCTTAACACTGGGAAAAATTTAGAATGCAGTTCACATTCACAGAACCACAGAATAAACTGAGCTGGAAAGGACCTACCAAGATCAAGGAGTCCAACTCCCAGCCCTGCACAGGAGCATCCCCAAGAGTCACAGCAGGTGTCTGAGAGTACCATCCAAACACTTCTTGAACACTGTAAGGCAGCCCACCAATGAGGTAAAAAGCCTAAAGCTTGCAATACTTCGAATGCAGAAAAAATTACACTTGATTTGAATGAAATAAATTAGGTTTAAGCCTTAACACAATAAGATTTAGACATTTCATATCTGCATTTAGATATTTTGAGGAAGAAAATGCTAAAACAAATTCTAAATACATGTGGGATTATTTATTTTTTCTTTGCTTTCATATCTTCCGATCAACAAGGGAAAACAGTATCTTACAACATGTGAGTAGCAGACAGGTACCAAATATCTCCCACTACACAGTTTGAGGCACAGTAACACATGTAGGAGTCAATGACTACATGCACTACAGCTGCTCCAGGGAGGAGATCTGCAGGTACAGATCTTTTAGTCAGCATTATGCCTGAGTGGGTTGGGTCAGAATGAGTGAAGAGAGGGAAAGGGAAAAGAGCTGGTTGAGCAGTGAGACAAACACAGCTGAAAAAAATTCAGAAAGTAGAGAGGTACTGGGCTCAAAAAATGTAAATTCATGTTTTCACTTACATGTTCGTGCAACCAGCCCACACCTGAATGTTACCACAAGTTTTATGATGTTCTTTGCAGTATCCAATCAATCCCTTTTCCCACCAGTACTTGCAACTCCACAACAGCCCCTGGCTCTATTTTTGTGACTGTACCTTCAAGCAGGTGTGGCCAAGAGCTGCTCCCTTACAAGCAGTGATTTTAGACCCCACCAGAAACCTCTGAAAAATTCTTTCTCCATAAGTCAGACGTTAATGCCATTATGAGGTCTAAACCAGCTGGTAGGGGTGAGACATATTAATCTTAGTTGACCTCTGTACACATAAAAAATTGCTAACATAAGATTTTGTGAAGTATATGCTGGCCTATGTCTATTTAATAACTGCCTGAGATCCTGGAAAAAAAAAAAAAAGGAAGCCAAATCTAATCCTAAATCTTCTCTTACTCCATAGTAGTGTCAACCCTCCACACTTTATCCCAGAAGCAGTGGCACTGAACGTTTATTCCTGAAGCTCACATTTCACAGAGTTAATGGACTGTTACGACTTGCTAGTCAGAAATAATTACTACAATGCCATTTCTCATCACTCTAAAGAAATCTTTAATCTTATCCTAAAGATGCAGCATTTCAAAGAGATCATCAAGAACATTCAAACCATGTTTCTCAGATAGTAATAAAAGCTGAAATATTTTTAGGTACTTTTTTGAGCCTGCTGTGCTAGTGACCTACTTGCCCTAGACTTGCTCTGAGTGCAAAAAAGAAGACACATGCAGAAGGTAATTCATCCCATCTGAAAGTGGACATCTAAAACAAATGGGATGAGCAGTTCTCTGCAGGTGTCTTTGTCACCCCCTCCATTATAAGGGAAGCTTTAGCACGATGCCACATTTTTTAAACCACCAGTTTTTTAACATGAATTTTTTTTTTCTCTATCTGTTGCATTTAAGTCTCATTTAAAAAGTAAGGCAGAGTGAATCTAAATGTAAATGTACATGAATCCCTTAAGCACAAGGCAAACCAACACACAGATATAGATGTCTGTACATACATACACACACACTTCTCAAAGGCCTGCAGCCAGGACCTGAGATAAAGTCACTAACTTTGTGATATATTTTCTGATCTATCATGGAGCTAGGCAGATGGATTGACTCACATATGAGATTTCAGTTCAGTTCTAAAGGTACTGCTAGGAAATCTAGCTTTACATCTTAATTTTATTCTGAGTTTTCATTTTTAGTTTTCAAGATTGCTTTTTTCAAAAGAATATTTAAAGACACCACCATCAAGAGCACACCGTCTGCAATTCAATATAACTTAGCACAAGATCAAGTAGTTCTCTTTAGGAAGATGAGGTAAGTTTAACAATATTTACAGTTATTTTGTCTCATCATATATAAATTGTGCAGCCTGAATTTTATGATTTTTAAGACGTCAGAGAACATATAATAAAGTTGTTTTGACTATGGTTTGCATTAAGCTCCATTTAGACAGAAATCAGAATTCAATTAAAATGTGTATATCCCAGCATTTTAAATAGTTCTTAGTTAAGAAAAAACACCTTATTGTGTTGAACATAGAAGAAGGAGCACCATAACATGTTTGACTTAGGAAACAAATAATATTTGTCCATTAATCAATTTCCACTGCTCCTATTCCCCCAATAGCAGCCATATTTCTGAAATGATTCATGGGCCCCAAAATAAAATGAAAATTTTAATCTTTCTGAAAGTATCTGTGCAGGTGTGTTCCTATTTTTATTTTTGATGTTTTTCTATGCAGTGCTGACTTCATATATTTGTTTTTTACTTATGGACTGAAAGAGAAAACCAGTTCTTCTGTTTGTGATCTGTTTGGTTTGGGGACTTTTGTAAGCCCAAACTGACTTCTCAATTTTGGGTGAAGTGAACAAAATGAAAAATGAATATTCACCCTACAACTGTCAGGTAAATTGAAAATAGAAATAATGAGAGCAAAATTTCTGTACAGTAGCAATTGAAGACTGCAGATTAAAGAAAAAAAAAAAAAAAGAAATGCCAACACTGTTATTCAATCCACTGTAAATGTGGTCCATACTGATATTTAATGAACTGCGTCTCACTGTGCTATGGTTGCAAAACTTGAGCTGATCTCAAGAGATAAAAATAGTTCTTCAATTCCACCCATAATTAAGAAAACAGCAATATTTCAAAGAGAATTTGACAGATTTCAATAATGAAAACATTTTGCAGTTATCCCATAATGTCTTACATTTTGCAAAGTATTACATTTTGATCACATCTTCAAATAACCTGCCATGATTTCAAATGGGTTTCTTTTTCAAACTAGATAGCATGTATTTTTTATTAAGAATGCTTTTATTACACAATTGAGCCCTGGGTTAAAAAAAAATATATTTATATATAATCACAAAGAAAAGTTTGCAGATTTTATGGAGGTTTGTTCAGAATAGTCTCCAGAGCGTAGCTGCACCACCAGCATTCAGTTTGTAATGCAACAGATGTAAACAATACAGAAAAAGTAAACAGCCCTTCAAAAGGCTACTAATTTCATCAAGACCATATGATACCAATTCTTTAAAACTACATAGGATTAGAAAGATTTTCATTGAAATATAAAACAATATTATATCAAAGAACAACACATTTATGACCGTAGTATTAAAGTTTTATGTTCAGATAACTCCAAAACTGTAGAAACAAGAAAAGCATGACCTACTTTTCAGTCTGCCACAACAATAAAAAGTCCTGCATAGATTTTAAATAGGAGGTTATAGGGCCTGTTGACAAAAATTTTGACACCTGAATTCAGAGTTAGGTCCCAGCTACTGAGAGATCAGCATCAGCTTAAGACCATGCATACTACCAGGGATTATGAAGCAAAGTAAATCTATAAAACTTTGCACTTATTCGAGAGAAATCCTAACTCTATGTGACATATGACGTTTCTCACTGGCTGACAATGTCTCTCTGTCCATAGCAGGAATTCTTTGTGAAACAGAGGCAAACAGAAAAGGATTATTCTGAACTTGTTCTGGCAGGAAGAGCCAAAGGAAAAAACGCAAATGTTACAGCATAGAGACTGCATATTATCTTTGTAATGCTCTATGGAAACAGGTATTTGCACTAGAATCAAGCAAGACTGCACACTGTTTGATTACCTTTCCACAGACAGACTAGCTGCTACGCACAGGGGCACAGGAACCACCTCTCTTAGACAAACAGGATGTGGGAGAAGATGGCAGAATACGGTTAAGGTCTTAAAACAAGATCCTTGAGAGCACTAGAAACCAGAGAACTCCACAGAATCCCTGAGACTTCCACTTAACACCCCCAGCACTGGAATGATGAATGCAAGCCTGAATCACGTTGCAGCAAAAGAATTCTTCATGAGGTGCTGTCTGAGGCTATTCATTTTTCAATTTAGAAGTTTCTAGAACAATCATAAGGACAGAGACAGTATTCATTAAAGGATAATATAGATCATAAAAGAGTAACTCATAATTTACATACTTAAAACTAGACAGAATCAGCTGCTGCCCCAGTACTGACTGGTCGATCCTGAGGAATTAATGACACAATGCCAGATACTGTATTCCTCAGTCGAATTTTTTTTTGCATACAGGCCAGCATTCAGACACTAGATCTAGAGGGGAGCACACACGAAGACAGTCCCTCTCATGTTTTCTGTAATGCTCCTTTCTCCTCTGTCAACCACAAGGGAGAAAAGCCATGATTGTTTTATACTTTATTCCTTCTCTTCTCTACTATAAGTCAAATATGGATTCATAGAGTATGAATGTAAAGATACCAGTTAATACTGAAAAGACAGACCCCAAGCCATAGTGGCAATCTTCGTTATGACACTCAGTACACAGCTGGTGATGCACCTGGCTGAACATGCATCATTTCACCCTTTACTCCTGCTGTGTCTGGCCCTACAATTCATTTAACAAAAAAACCTAAAACATAAAAACTGCTGCCACCACCACAACAACAAAAACACTTCAACATTTTCAGTTAATCTGTTTTCTTTATTTAGAACATTTGACAAGACCACGTAGTCAATTCAACTCTGTACCTAAGGTGATTCTGAATTTCTATTTTTAAAAAGTATGTTTCAGGTTAAACCCATGTGTTCAGTGATCTGACAGTGCTTTTCTTTTTTTTTTTTTTTTTTTTTTTTAATGTCCTGGCAAAAACCAAAAAGAAAATGTCTCTGATGCTTTCTTTCTGGCTGTTGTCCTTTGCTTTATTTTAAAAGCATATATTTAGTGAAAAGAGCAGTGCTTTGTTTTCAACACAGTAAATATGGGCATTTGACAGGTTCTAGAAATCTTCAGCTTTGAGTATTGCCAATCTATTCTCAATTTTCTTTTTCTGAGCCTCAGACGTCAGCATCAGACAGTCAAAATGTACCAGCTTTTTAAAAGAAATGCTGTGCATATGTGCAGGAAAAATTGGACACTCCATGTGAAATTATTCAGCAATCATTATGGGCAAGAACTCTTTGTCAGTGCCCATCATAAGCAAGCACAGTAAATCCTGCATGTCTTATGTAGCTCTCTGACAGAGGTTCAGCCAAGCCCCCAGTGGAAGCTCCCTGGGTTTCTTCGAGTCAGCTCTTTCACCAGGCCCACTCGTGCTCTGTGAAAAGCTCTGCCAGATGCTGCTGCATGCACAGGAACCTCTGTCAAAACCAATTTAGAGAACTGCCTGCTTTCACGTGCTGGCATCGGATCCTCTCTTTTATCTGGCAATTTTAAGCGATTTTTAACTGGCAAGGACATCAAGTCAGCAAGATAATGATAATACTGTGGAGTTCATAGGGGTTTGTCTCTTAAGAATAGGCTTTGCTTTAGCCACAGTAAATGTAAAATAAAAGTAAAAAAAAAAAATCTACAATACTGATTTATAATAAATAATTGAAGGAAATGCTTCTCTCCCACCTTTGTAAACAGAAGGGAAGAAGAAGCTGCATTAGGTGACTAGGTTGGTTATCTCCCTAGAAAGAAATAAGGCAGGTTGCCTGCCTTATTTTTCTGTTTTTGTTCTGGTTTGGCCAAATACCTTTGAAGGTACCTTCAAATATATTTTTGAAATTGATGTGCTTGTAATTCATTGTCAAAACTGCAATGACATGTACTTAAATTTGCAATCACTTCACTGTAAAAGCATATACAGAAATACATTCTGTCTCAATTCTGATAAGAAAAAAAGGTGACACTTTTTTCCCTTGTCTGAGGTAAGCTTTAAAAGCAATCTACTTGACAAGGTTTAACTTTAGGTCCTGCAAGGGTTGGTGATGGCACAAAAGATAGCAAGGGAATCAGGAAATGGCATAGTCATTGGAGACAAGATCCCTGTACAAAAATAAAAGGGAGCTCCAGCGAGCCTTGAAAAATAACCTGCACACATTGATAAAAAAGCCTTTAAAGTCATTCTTCAAAAAAATAAACTGAACTGACATATCAAGTCATTATGATTTCTTCTTTGTGACCTTCCTCTATGTCCTTATGCACTAGATGAAACCAAACCCCGGGAACAAAAGTGCAAAGTAACAAAACCAGAATAATAGCTTTCCCTGTTTTGTTCCAGGGTTTCTTTGGAGAAGAGACTGCTATTTAACTCCCGTGTCACTGAAGTGATATTCAGGCAACCATGTGAAAACCAAGATTTTTATACAGGACATCACACCGTCATTTTGTGTAATTCTTTGTTCCCCAAAACTGGCTATTCATGTGCCCTGTTATTTTACCTCAGTATGGCACATAGCTCTCAGTCTGCAAAAACAGTGGCAGCTCTGAGCAGGAAAGCAGACAGGAGGTAGGACAGTGCAAACAGCAAGGCCACAGCAATTTAAGGATGGCTGCACCCTGGTAAGGATCTCCAGCGCCTCCCCACATGCAACAGTGGCTGTGGGTGGCACTTCTGCCTCTCCAAGCTGCCAGGGCTCAACCCTTACAGTGAAACCAAAGGTATTTACATATAGTGACATTGCCTGCAGGAAAATATTTTGAAATGCATGAACACTACCCAGGAAAGGCTTACTGTGTGTGCTGTGACCGCTTAGGAGATCAGAGAAAGGCTACACTGAACAGCCAGACTGATCCACTTCTCGTCCTTCTTTGCTTGCCAGTGTGGGAACCACACCGGTACAGGATCAATCCTCAGGTGCATGCTAGAGTATAGCATGAGGCTCCTTTGTGGTTTATTTATGGAGTGATGCTTGTTTCTATGTTGTTTCTATGTTGTCAGGTGTCCAAGAGAATTACTCATTTTGTGAAGTCTGTTGGGAGGCAAGCTGTATGTACGGAGATGGGGCTTTGCCATGCAGGTCCAAGAACAGACTCAAGACACCTTAACATTACCCAAGGGTTCTGCGCAGACGGGGTTGTCACTGCAGCCATCTCTCAGAGGCGCCACTCAAGACACCCAGGGTATACTGTAAACATGGTGTGCACTGTCAGAGAACTGACTCTGGAGGTTCAAATGTTTGCACACACTAATTGTGTAACAGCAGACCACACGCATACTAGGAGCAGCCAGATCATTACGATATATGATGCAAGAATTTTATATTTTGCTTAAAAGATGAGTTTAATTTTTCAGGATCTTGTAAATGACAGGAACTGATGAGAAATGCATATCATATCAATAAGCTCTCCTGGGTGACAAGTATTAATTCCAAACTAAAATAAAACCAAGCCTATTCAGGTACAGAACAGTTTTCTTCCATTAGGAGAATGAAAAAAACAAAGAATCCCTTTCCCCTCCTTACAATTTCAAAGACATCTTACTAGAGTAGCAGTGATACATGCACACCTAGGGATTTGGGAACCCCAGGTCACACCATATGGACAGCAACAAAGCAAACCAGCATCCCCCTGTGTGGACTGCCAAACATTCAGAAACCTAACAAAGCAATATGAATGAATGGACCAAGGGAACAGGCTTACAACCTGATCCACAAAGGGAAACAGTGCCCTAACTTTGGGGCTTTCTCTTAATTTCAAAGCAGCAAATTCTCTGTAGGCTTCTCCAAGGAGGTCTTAAACATTTTTATTGACATCTGGATGTGTGAGTGAAATCACTGCTATCAGTGTTTATCCCTGCTGTGGTATTAAATTAAGAAGTTCTGTTGGTCCACCTCCACAAAGAATCCCAAGCCATTATCACCACCTACTTGCTGTTGTCACTTAGCATTACTGCCACTGGTATGGTAAGGCAAAGGATTTATCTTTCAAGGAAATTGTTCTGAAAAAATTAAGTGCAGAACAGCGCACAAGGGGTTTCCAGATCCCACAGTACTTCTGGTGATCAACATTCTGTGTATCTATTTTTATTCCTTTTCTCTAACCAGTCTGGGTCTCTGCTTCATCCTCAATCCACTTTTTTTGTGAGTCACATCAGATTAGAAATACATTCAACTATGAGAAAAATCTTTTGCAACCGATCCAAAAAGAAACAATAACAGAAACCCCCGCATATTACATGTGGAGCCTGTTTAAAAAAAAAAAAACAGAAACAATGCAAGACACTGAAAAATACTGACAGGTTTCCTCACGGGTGTTGTTTAGAAATGTACTGCAGCTGAAGTCACTTGTAGGATATCCTGTGGGTGACACATAAGGTAGTCAGTATAGGAGAAAAAGAAATTGGACATTTGAATACAAGGCCTTGTTCTGTATTTCTGATACACAGACTGTAACTACATCAGTTACCCCTCCACCTCTATCAGTGCAAAGGATTTGTTTGGTTTGTCTCAGTGTATGGACACTAACTGAAGTCCCAACTTTGAGTACTGTACACAAGCCCTCACTACAAGAAAGAAAATGAGGCGCTGAGGCACATGCAAAGAGAAACAAAGCTCAGGAAGGGTCTGGAGCACAAGTCTGATGAGGAGTGGCCAAGGGAACTGGAGATGTTCAGCCTGGAGAAGAGGAAGCTCAGGGGGACCTTATCACTCTCTACAACTGCCTGAAAGGAGAGTGTAGCCAGGTGGGGCCAATCTCCCAAGCAGTAAGACAAGAGCAACTGTCATTAAGCAACACCAAGTGAGATTTTGATTAGATATTAGGAAAGATTTCTTCACTGCTGGGGTTGTCAAACACTGGAACAGGCTACCCAGGGAAGCATTTGAGTCATTACACCTAGAGGTATTTAAAAGATGTGTAGATGTGATGGAATATGGTTTAGTGATGAGCTTGGCAGTGCTATGTGGACTCAATTTTAGGGTCGTTTTCAAAGTAAACATTTCTACGAGCCTTTGACTGTATTACAAACTCATCACTAAATTCCTCAGGATTTTATCTTATCCTGAATTAATTCATGTGAGCTGTGTGCCAGGCCTTGCCACAGGAAGTGCTGGTGGAAGTTCTGTCATTGATTTTAGTGCAACAAAAGTTAAGATGGCTATTTTTCAAGTTTTTCATGGACCTAGTGCTTAATAAACAGTTTTACAGCATCTCAACATCATCAAGTCCCAAGACACAGCAGGGCTAAAATACATTGGCAGGAAGTTTGAACAGAAGGTAAAAAGTGTGTCCTCCTGCACCATCTCCAAATACGCAGAGTTCTAATTAACAAAGCAGAAACATGGGATGTTGGCCTTCACAGCGTGGGATACAGATCAAAAAGGAAACATGAAACTGAAGATTACTCAAGTACAATAGGAAGCTCGAGATCATGTAGGATTTATTCACTACCAAAAATATTAGAGCCAAACCCAAACTCCCAAAAGAAAGTATCTCCCGTTTCACACTGTAAACAGGACACTTCCTTAGCTTTGTAAACAGGAGACTGCTTTGAAACAAACTGCCAAACAACTGTACGCAATCCAGTATTTCATCCAAGAGAACCTCACCAGAAGCAGTGATATAAGTGCTCACTTTTATCCAATATGTGGTATAATGTAATCAACCTCATAAATACAATAGCAGGAATTTTGGAGGCAATTCTTGAATACAGTTTGAATCAATTGAATAAAAGATTACTGCTAAATTTCCCTGCATTAGTGGGCAAACTCTTACTACAGCGAATGCCAACACAGAGCCTTCATGGTGTCTACTAGGACTCCTTTAGAATCCTGATGTCAAATCCCTGCAAATGCACAAAAGCCAGAGCAAGCCAGGGCAGCCCTTCTTTGGGGTTGGGATCATGCTAAAAACATTTGAGAGTTAACCCAAGGTTTGTCAGCTGGGTAAGCAGAACTGAATGCAGCTACACAAGGAATGGAGAAGGATGGCAAGGAAAACGGTCACAGCTGGGCTCACAGATGTAGAGAACTGAACTCCATGTTCCTGCTACTGCTGCACATGGAGAAAGAGGGAGATTGGGAAAGAGGAAGAGAAGGATGGAAGAGATAGGAAAGGCATCAGTGTGTTCCACCCATCACCACTCCTCTCTCAGCTGTAATAGACGCCATTGCGGAATGGTTGAGGTTGGAAGTGACCCCAAGAAACCACAATTACTGCCCTGGAGACAACAAGGAGATGGTATTTTGAGGCCTTTGGGACTCTAGTATCATATGAAGATGCCTACCCTATGTTCAGCACCAGTCCTGTAAGATATTTTAATTGTTTTTAAACAGATCAGTCTGTAATTTGCTGCAGATATTTTCTAATAGTAGCCAGACTATGCATAGGAAAAGACTGGAGCATAAAGCACATAAATTTCTGCTGCATCTTTTCTACTTACAGTCTATTAGAGGTATGAAATAAAAGTCATTCCCTGTCCTTCTCATTTCCAGCTCCCCAAAGGAGCTTCTTGCGGTATAAATAATATACATTTTGTGGCTATGTTCATTTTACCTAACTGTTACACACAGTCTAAAGAAGGAGTGACAGAAATATATTGTAGTGAATTTGTATATTTGTTCGAAATTTCTGCCTTGATAATCCTTTATCTAGTAAGTTCCTTTTCAATTAATAAAAAATTTAATAATGTGAAAATTACTTTCAGAACATCAACTAGCAACCTGGAAAACTGACAGACATTATTAAACATAACTGCTTTCAACCCAAATTCCATAAATTACATAGCTATCAATATCATGTAAAGATTTTAACTACCCTGAATATAGTTAGGCTCAAATATTCATCTAATAGTTCATTGTTCAACTAGGACTTCAAAAAATTATATTAAACCTGGGGTGTGGGTTTTTTTTTTTTGTACTCTAAAGCAAATTCCCAGGTATAATATTTTTATTATTTTAATGCTGACTTGGAACCAACTGTATCAAGTGTACTTAATCTCACTTCCTTGTCCTTAATTTATGTATTCTGTACCATCATTTGGACAGTGCTCCCAGGCACATGGTGTAACTTCTGGGGATGTCCTGTGCAGGGCTAAGAATTGGACTTAATGGTCATTCTTAGTCCCTTCCAACTAAACATATCTTGTGATTCTGTGATAGATGAAAAATCTAATTTGCTATATTAGATTATATTCTAAAGATAAAAATTATATTTATTCTGCAAATGCATGTACAAAAGACTCATGCCTACAATATATATACTTTTTTTATTTTGATAGACAAAATGCAACTGACAAAAGCACAGCAACAAAGCCTGTAGAAAAGCCAAAGTTACACATGCCTTCTTTGCCTCGGTTTTTCAGAGTAAGACCAGTTTGCTTTGGGTATCCAGCCTCCTGTGCTGGAACAGAGGGAGAGGGAGCAGAATGAAGCCCCCACAATCCAAGGAAATGGTCAGTGACTTAGACACAGGTCTATGGGGACAGATGAGATCCACCCAAGGGTCTTGAGAGCCCGCAGAAGTGCTCACCAAGGTACACTCCACCATTTACAAACAGTGCTAGCAAATCTGGAAGGTCCACTTAACTGGAGGTCAGCAAATATGACAACCATATACAAGAATGGCCAGGAGGATACAGGGAAACACAGGCCTGTCAGCCTGACCTCAGTGCAGGGGAAAGTCATGGCACAACTCGTTAACAAAGTGTCATCACACAGAACATGCATGGCAGACGGGGGATCAGGCCCAGTCAGTATGGCTTTAGGAAACACAGGTCCTGATTGACCAACCTGATCTCCTTCTGTGACCAGGTGTTCCTCCCAGTGGATGACAGAAAGGCTGTGGATGCTGTCTGCCTGGACTTTATGTAGAGGGTTTACCTTGGCTGGACACCAAGTGCCCATCAAGCCTCTCTATCACTCCTCAGTAGGACAAGCGAGAGAAAATAAGATGGAAAACAACTCGTAGCTTGAGGTAAGGCACTTTACTAAAGCAAAAAAAGGCAAAAATTTGGTGTGTACAAAGAGAAAAAAGTTTATTCTGTACTTTCCATCAGGGGGTAATACCTAGCCACTTCTCAGGAAGCGAAGTTGCAGCACACATAGGGATTGCTATGGAAAACAAACATTCTAAAAAAACAGATGTCCCTCATTCCTCCTCTCTCCCTTAGCTTTTATACCTAAGCTGATGTCATATGGTATGGAATACCTCTTTGGTTAATTTGAGCCTGGCTGTGTCCCCTCCCAGGACCTTTCCTGCTCCCATCCACTCGATAGGGGCAGAATGATAGAGAGACAGCCCTGATGCTGTGCCAGCACAGCTCAGCAGTAGCCACCACACTGCTGTGTCATCAACACCTTTCTAACTGCCAATGCAAACCACAGCACTGTAAGGGCTGATGTGGGGAAAATTAACTCCATCTCAGCCAGACCCAAGACACTTTAGTAAAGCTTCTGACACCACTACTCACAGAATTATCCTGCAGAAACCAGATGCTCATGGCTTGGAGAGGTGCACTATTTCCTGTATAAAAGACTGCCCTATTGTCCAAGTCCAGAGTGGTGCTGAATGGAGTTACATCCAGCTGGTGGCTGCTCACAAGTCAGCTCAGGAGAGCTCAGTACTGGGGCCAGTCCTGTCCAATATCTTTGTCGATGCCCTGGATGAGAGGAGCAAGTGCACCCCCAGCAGATAAGCCTGCAGATAAAACCAAGATGGGCAGGAGTGTTGGTTTGCTGCAAGGTAGGAAAGGTCTGCAGAGGGATCTGCACAGGCTGGAGCCATGGCCCAAGGCCAATTGTATAAGTGCTGAGTAAACAGCTGGGATCGATGATCTTGGAGGTCTTTTCCGACCTAAATAATTCTATGATTCCTAATTTTGCAAATACTTGGTATGCTTGGTTAATCAAAAAATATAGTTATTTTTACTCACTTCATTTACATATAAGCTACTTGAGCTTTCTTAACTACGCTGTCCTGTATGACTTGAACCCCTTGACTTTAACGGAATTATGAAGATGATCGAAGTTAAGCACATGATGAATATTACTGCACTAATGATCCCCTGTGAATTTTCTATTTCTGCCTATTCCTAGGTGTTTTATGAAACACAACATCTCTGTGGCACGACAGTGGAAAAGAACTCCCAACGTTATTTTACATTTTCAGCACTGTTCAGTTTCTACAAATCAAAGCATTACAAAACTATCAAGTTTTCTCTTCCAGTCCTTTAAAAATTAGCTGGCCTAATTCAGTTTCATAGTAATACTTAAAAAAGTCCCAAACGAAAACCAAGAAGTTTCAAGAGACTGAAGAATTTATAGTGACTTCCACTATGATACACATCTGCCTGATAAAACATATTTCAAGTTCCTTTAGAGAATTCCTCTATGCTACTTGCTGCTGAGTCAGGGTTGGAATTCTCATGCAATATCTTTTGATATTTCAGACCAAACTGTTAATTATACAGATAAGAGACATCATCAAAGTCAGATAATTGCAGACCAAAGTGCATTACTGCAGGGAAGTTAGTAAGGCTTTTTTTTTTTTTAAACTGATGAAGCCTGAAATACACATTTCTATGCAAAATCTAGAAAACAGGGAAATAAAGCTTATAAAAACCAATTTATTTTGGCCATTTTACAGTTGACACAATTTTATGTTACCAGAGTCCTCTAAAAAAATGTATACAAGCCTATTATAAAAGAACTCAATAAGTGCATTCCAAAAGTGAAAGTCTATACTGCTAGTGATACCAGAGACATTTCATAGAATCATGGAAACATAAAATCATAGAATCATGGAATGGTTTGGGTTGAAAGGAACCTTCAGGGTCATCTAGTTCCGATCCCCCTGTCATGCACAGGGACATTTTGCACAAGATCAGCTTGATGAAACCCCTCGAACAGACATTTCTGGGCAACCTGTGCCAATGCCTCACCACACCCACAGTAAAGAATTTCTCCTAATACCATAAAATCATAGAATCATAGAATGGCTTGGGTCAGAAGGGACCTTAAAGCATCTAATCTATATCTACCCTCTTTTAAAAAAACAGCCAATCAAACAACCAAAAACCAGAAAACAACACAACCTTCTCCCAAGAGCAGACACTCTACATTTATTCGGTGAGGGAATACTGCCCAAATCACCATGTACTTTTCCCTGTGATTAGGCAGCAGCCAATAAAGGGAAGATGAGGGTAGAGCTAACAGCACACATCCATTTGGACTGGCCCTTAAAGAGCCAAAAGCTGTTGGCAGTTCCCCAGAATTATAAAGTACAGTTTTTTCTTTGCATTTTGGTGGTGCACAAGCAAAGCAAAGTTTGAAAATTCCTTTTTTTTTTTTTTTTTGGATTTATAATGAAAACCACAAGAGCGTGGAATCTTATCTTGAGTCATCTGTAGTTATGGTTTTGAATCCACATCAGAAGATACTGATTCCATGGCTTTCAGTTGTTTACATACTGAAATGACCTGACACTATGCTGTCTGTTCTGTTCTGTCTTTACTTCAAACTCTGGAGTTTGAAGTTTTAAATATATATAGTGATGCTTAGTCAGTTGAAGTTACAGACTAGGCATACTTTCCTAGACTAAGCAGATGTTTGTTCAATAACTGGTAAGAAAAAGCATGTGATGGTTTGGTTAGACATTATACAGTAAATAATATTATTTAGCACGTTTTATCTTTTACTTTCCATCTCTAAGTACACATAAACAAAAAAAGTAAGAGAAATAAAATATCAGGCTTCTTGTAATTAGGCAGTATTACCTGCATACTGCCAACTGGGAAACTGAGTCAAATTAGAACAACGGAAGTGTCTGGAAGACCTCTGTGTTATTCTGATGAACTTCAAAGTACTTAAAAGCATTAATAAACACTCTAAGTGAACACCAGCACTTGTGCTATAAATGTTACTGGCACCTCCAGGACACTTTAAAAAATTGATTAGTGCTACACTGGGCTGCTGAGTCATCAATGACCGTCCTTCAACTAGGACAAGAGGATGTCTTGTAAGCAAGTTATTTATATTCTTAATATCTTCAGCAAAAAGTACAGTCTGGTTAGGTTTGGTAGTCATTAACTGGCAATTTTTTGTATGTGCTGCCCTCATCTATAGATTTCTTATCAGATCAACTTCAGTCTTAAGTAAGGGCAATTACTAATAGGTCAACTTGTTTTAGTCTGAAAGAAGAAAGGCAATATTGAATCATGCATGCTGCAAAGGTTTGTTTTGGCCGGAAGCAAGACCAAGCCTCAATATTAAACTCTGTGTATGCACTACCACTAGTTTATCCTGCTTGGAAGCAACAGATAGCTGGAAATCAAAAGATTTTTTTTTTTTTTTTAAATAAAACGTGCAGGTGGTCTTGGACTTCACAAGATATTTTTTTGAAACTGAATGGGCCTTGCTTCCTCTTCAGTACTTCTTTTAATTTCACAACCTAATAATGGTGATCATTAACCCGGAATATAATATTAAGCTGCTTTTTATCTTTGTTGTGTGTTTTGAGAGAGACTGTTGTAACACATTTACCCCAGCATAACGTGTGCTCTCAGATCCCATTCTGTATTGTCATGTCTGCAAATATTTACAAAGCAAAAAATACTGACTCAACAACGCAAATCACGTCTTTCATGCTGTTCCATATCATTGCTTCAGACCAAAACAACACAAAAACACCACTGCGAATTATAAAAGACAGAAATACTATTAGTGGCCTAGAGCCAGCTGTGGTCTAAGCATTCGCTCGTGAGCTTGTCGCATGCAACATTTGGAATACCACTCAAAACCTTTGGCTGCACAAATATAGACCCTCAGTCAAGGAACTCAAGCAACAGTTTAATTTCAGTAAAATCAGGGGGATCAGCAGCTGATCTACTTTAAATGTTGCAACCCCACACTCAGCTCCACCGGCAACATCAGAACACATGGTCCTTTGCAAAAGCAACAGGATTCCCAAGCACAGGGAGAGAGCAAGGCTGCAGCATGCTGGAGGCCTGCATGTGGTCTTCATCAAAGTCTGTGACTTCTTCAGTACGTCCGTAACATCCACTCAAGAACAGCAGAAGTTCTTGAGTGGATGTTCATGGGCACACCCACAACTACAGTGACTTCAGCATGGGCACGCTCACTGTAGGCTGCAAGGCTCACTAGCACATGTCCCAGCAAAGATGAAAGGCAGGATGTTAATTACATATAGATCTGCAACCTTCCAATAGCCCCAGTATTAGCCCAGCAGGTACTCACAAAGATCAACCACAAGTTGCCTCAGATAATTTTAAAGGTACTAAGCTTAATCAAACTGTTAAATTATCACAACTAGGAAGACAGCAATTAATTAATCATTTCAGAGGCTGGTTCTCTTCATCACTCCAAGAAGCAGTTTCACCATAGGAAGTCGCTTGAGGAGTAAAGCACCCATCATACTGCCATTGATACAAAAACTTTATTTATAGTAGGGGTTAATGATGTCTTCATTGATTATACAGAGAAGATCAGAGTAATACACATTTTGATGTTCTAAGTATGTAAGTTTTCAATGAAAAAGCTTGTTTGAAGTTTGAGCTGGATGGAAGCTTGCGTGGCTCAGTTCAGAGATGGTCTCAGTTCTTCTATGAAGATGGCAGGCTAACAAGTCATGAAGCTTGATAAAACACAACATAATTTTAAAGAATGAAACAAAAATAATAAATACCCACTTTTATTGGAAACACATACTCTTTTTTCTTTAATAAGATTAAATATGAATTCTGTATCAGAAAGAATTGCAATTCTGTCCTGCTTCCTGATTCAACATTTCCATTCTAAGAAAAAAATCCTCCACCATCCCTAAGTCTTCTTTCAGTGACTAGGAAAGGCATACAAAATATTATTAAGTTCAATATGGCTTCAAACTTTAAACAAAAACATCTTCCTAAATCAACTGTATACCCATTTACATGCATTGTATACATGCTGGAAAATAAACACTGACAAATACAGTCTTGGAAATGGCTCAAGTGACTGGGTTTTTGAAAAGGGTTTATAAAATATATAAATGCTGTCAACTGGAAGATGTTAACTTGAAGAGCGATGTTAACTCTGTTCATTTGCAAGGAGAACATCCTGCACGTCGCCGTGTAAGAAGGTGCACGGCATCGTGCAAGAGCGAGTTCTCCCACGTGAGGCTGGAACACACCAGGCTGCTCCCTGGCCAGAGGACCATCACTCTCCCCAAACTGAAATTCTGCAGGATTCTAGAGGTTAATTTCAGTAGCGCTATTTTGATGCAGTCTCCCCATTCATTCCCCGTGGGGGCACGGCACACGCCCACGTTCACTCGAGGCACCTGCGTCCCGCACTGCAACGCTGGGCAGCACCTCGGCTGTCCAGGAGATCCTCTGCCAGCAGGTCCTGGCGGGGACCGCACCGGACCTCAGGCTGAAAACATCCTTCCTACGGGGCGGGCGGTGTCCGAGAGCCCACTGCCGCCCTGATGGGTGCGCACCATCCCCGGCCATCACAAGGGACGAGGCCACTCCCGGTGGGACGGTGCCCAGCAGATCCGGGGAAACACCAAGTCCTGGGCTCAGACCCTCCGGTCGAGGGAGTCCCCTAACCCGGCGAGCAGCAAGCCGCCAGCCCTTATAGGAATCGAAGGCTGTGGCAGGGCCGGGAGGCGATCGCGCTCCCCCAGGGAGCCCTGGGGCGACGGCGGCGCCGCCGACACACCGCCCCTGAGAGCCCCGGCCCCGGCGCCGGTGCGGCCGGAGACGCCACAAAGCCGCCGCTCGTCCCGCTCTGCCCCGCCGCCGGCACATCACGGGCACACGGGGGACACGGGCCCAGGGGTGCC
>JAWWMU010000001.1:40380208-40408071 GCA_035048155.1 Cinnycerthia olivascens
TGGGTTTGGTTTTGTTTTTTTTGTTTGTTGTTTTTTTTTTTTTTTTTTTTTTTGCTTTGGCACTGTGACTGACTGTGCTGGGTGAGCTTCTTTTGCTGCTCTGCTGTCGAGGAGCCACGAGCCAGACAGTGCCCCACCAGGACCTGGGACTGCCCTCGTTTCCTGCTGGGGGACTGCCCCCACCCTCCGTAGAGCCCAGACCCAAAGAACCAGCCAGCACTGGTGAGACAAGCCCGAGGAGCCTTTTACTGCATTCCAGAGCCGGACTGATGCTGCCTGACCCCCGCCATACCTCCACCATTGCTCTGGGTTTGTGCTACACTGTAGCCTTTCACCCTCCAGAGGTCCTGCCACTCCAGCTTGCTTCGCAGGAGGTTTCCTGCAACAGCTCCTTTCGCTATCCGGAGGGGATCAGCTGCCCCTCGAGTTCTGTAGAAGAAGCCTCCTCTCCATCCCTTCCTACAGCTGCTTCCATGGCACCGGGGGCTGCCCCAGCCCGGCCACAGCGCCCCCTGCAGCCGCGGGGAAGTCACTGCACCGCCCTGCCTGCCCGGAGCCAGCAGCGCCCCTGCTGGCCCAGCCCGGAACTGCACCTGCGAAGGGAAGGCTGGGACCGGGTTCTGGTTCTGTTTGGTGGTAATGCCGAGGTTGTTGTTTGTTTGCCTTGTTATACATACTAGTAATGAACTGCTATTCCTATTCTCATATCTTTGGCTGAAAGCGCCTTAATTTCAATATTCTAATAAATCAGAGTGAAGAGGGTCTTATTTTTCCATTCCAAGAGGGGCTACTGCCTTCCTTAGCAGATACCTCTCTTTCAAACCAAGACACTGCGCCATAAAAGTTTTGAGACGTTAAAGATCCATATTTTTTTCAATGAGTGCCAGCAATGAGTTGAACTCAGGTTGTTTGAGAACTGAGACAGTGTGCTCACCACCCAGCCAAAACCATTCCTCTTTTGAACACTCCTAATTGAAATTCAGAATAGATTATTGGAAATGATTTAACAAAGAACTTTGAGTAGAGACTGGACCACTGAAAAAACTCCATGATCTGCCAAGGGATAATTTTTGAGGATATAGTATAAAATAAAGCAATCTCCATAATAGCCACAGTCAGTTTTCCTATTCGGCATGTGCTTTCTTATGTTGCTACAGTGAAACAGCCAAGCTAGAATAGCAGCAGCAGGAAATGTACAGATGCTTCTATTTAGCATAGTTCTGCATAGCTCACCAAATTGTGCATCAGCTACAGGCAGCAGGAGATTACTCCTATAAACTATTATTTGGTGTTTTTCCAAATGTCTCAGAAAGAGGCTGCTAATATTTTGCAAGTTCCTTAGAGAATTCATCTTTGAGGTGTAGGTAGCTCCTCTGGTACCACAAAGGAAATACTATATTATTGGGTCCCAGCAGTGCAGAGAGCAGTCAGCATCCCATCATTTCCTGTTGCTGTCACTTGCTGCAGAGAGTGGCGCTGACAGGTTACTGTAGAGAGCAGAGAGCTGTTGGTAAGCCTATTTGATTTTCAATTTTCTTATATATGTGCAGTGTAGCTGGGTACCCTGCACTCTCTTCTATATTGTGAATAATTCCAGTGAGTTTCATAGATGAATTAGAACATAAAGATCCATCTCAAAGGATGAGATGGAAGGAAGGAGGAGGAAGAAGGAATGATTGCATTTGAGAAAAATGGTTTTAGTGCATATGAATGTGGGATGCTATGACCTGGAGTCTATTTTTTCACTGGCTGTTTATAAATATATCTGCTGAGGCCACCAAGGGCACAAACAAGTATTAACACTAGGAGAGGGCAGGAGACCAAACTACTCCTCTTTTTCCTGCTGAAAACAAGGGCATATTCTACCTTTTTCTTTGCAAAGAATTTGGTTTCTGAACTGCATACTGCTATAATTGCTGAGAGCATATGCATTCTGCTTGCTGCAATGTATGAGCCCTCTGAGCTTCATGCTTGCACTAGAGATATTTTTCTTCCTGGTGGCTAAAACTTGGGTTACAGAGCCTGAGCAACAGCTTCACCACCTATGTCTACCATGCATCGCTTGGTGACCTGGGCTTTTGGTGGACCCTCATTCTGGGGAACCTCTTGGTGACTTCCATTGTGCCAAAGGGGGCTTCTCTCTGTCCTTCTCTCTGTTCTTCTTGAAGGATGCACAGCAGATGCCTCTTACAAGGTGCAGTTATGATGGGACACTGCTATTAATGTTTGCTTCTCTGCCCATCTTTGACCTTATACTACAATGCATTTTTAAGACTATAATCATGTCAGAAAGCTGGTGTCATTGTAGGACAAAACAGTGGAAAAAATGGAGTCAGAGTGAAAGCTTTTATTTTAGTATAAATATCTGAAATAACAGAGGCACTCCTAAGTTTTGACAATGCATTTCTCTTTCCATGTGTTTCCTTTTCCTTTTAATAAAACATGTTCTC
Source organism: Cinnycerthia olivascens (assembly GCA_035048155.1). Taxonomy (NCBI): domain Eukaryota; kingdom Metazoa; phylum Chordata; class Aves; order Passeriformes; family Certhiidae; genus Cinnycerthia; species Cinnycerthia olivascens. The sequence goes on from JAWWMU010000001.1 coordinate 40,382,659, forward strand.
AAATTCCTGCTTCTGTGATTGAAGTGTTAGAATTGGATGAGCTACCTGTTAACCTCCTGAAAGATTAGTGATCCTCTAACACGGATTTTAATGGCTCATTAGTGTAAAAGGAAGGGTTGCTGGACTGGTGGAACATAAACATTATTCATACTCAAAAATAATATCTTGCTCTGAGTTCACTTGCTAACTCCCTCTTGGCAAAAAGGGTAAAGTGCAGCCATTAAAAGGTAGAAACCAAGAAAACAGAGACAAGTGCTTCTGACCTGAGTGATGTGCGGGCAAACGCATCACTGAAGGAGGTTAGATTGTTTTACAGGTCTGAGCGGGTGCAACTCTCTGGAATTAAGTAGAATTACTTGTCTTTACAGCAGCAGAGAATGTAAAATCAAATGTTTAATAGTTTGATACACAGATCAGAGAAAACAAGTCTGCATCCATCGCTTAATTTTATTGGACATTTGAACCATTCACATGTTTTCTGATGTCTCCAGCTCACATTGAGACAACAAAGGAAAACACCTGGAATATAAACTGTGAGATCAAGTCTAAAAATGAAGCATTGGAGATGGGTTTGAATTTGAACTGTTTGTTTTGTCTGTTTCTTCTGTGGGCATCCTCTGTGTACTTCTGTGCGCTCAAGTCCCTTTGGCAGAGAGGTATGGCTGTAGCTGTTTTAAAGCCTACATTGCCTGTAACCACAGAGGAGCTAATCACCACTGGCTATACACCAGGAGCTAGTGTAAGAGAGTTTGGTTGGCATTGCTCTCTGCTGAGAGCTGAGTTAACCTAGTTAGTTCTCTGATATCACTGTTCAACTCTAGAGACACCTTTGTAACATTTCCTCTGGCACTTCAGAGGAGATACTTACATGTTTGACACCTCCTTTGACATTTTGAGGCAACTGGGGGAAAAAAGATGTCCTGTAGAGCTGAGCTGTGAGTGCCTCTGAAGTGGGAATAGGGTCATGATATCGCTGTGCTAGCAAGATGTACTTAAGAATGTTCATTCTTAAGCCTTGCAGGTACTCAGTAGCCTTACTTTAATTTAATTTGTGATTCATTCAGGAGTAATGAATTTTTTGGCTTACCAATATGCTTCAGTTTAGAAATTACTAATTTGAGTTTTACCTTCATTTGGACCATTGATCTTGATTAAATAGCTCTTTCCTGATTTCTAGTGCAGTGATTCATTCAGGAAGAGTTTTGCCAATATCAGCAAGTATCTTAAAATGCCATAATTCATTTTTAGTGCAGTCAATAATGGCAGGTCATGATGAAGGCTCAACAATTCTTTTTCTCTACCTCCCCCACTGAATCTGCATATATGTACATATTCTCTTTAATATCTGAGGCAGTATGTAATGTCAATATTTACACTGAAAGGCTTTTTCATTGAAAAAATAGTTCTGATTGACAGTACTGCCCCTTTACATACTTACATTATCTGTTATCTTTTTTTTCCTTTCTGCTGGTCTTTCACTACAAATTTCAATTATCTGTAGCTCTGGTTCATGTTTCTCCCGCAAGGTAGATTATAGATGCAGACAATAAGTTACAGTGGGTTAAGAATATTTCTTTAATCCCTAATGATTGACATAATTAATGTATCTGAAGCAGTTTCAAAACAAATACATTCAACTTGCAAAAAAGTCCTCATGAAATAATTTTTTCCTATCCTTTTCATTTCAAGGATCAGTAATAGAAGATGTTGCAGGTAAATAACTGAGTTTTCTTTTAAAAAAGAGTGCATGATAGGGAAGAATGCTTTCTTAAGAAGTTACAGTAGGATACAGGATGACACATGGAGAGCCAGTGAATGGAGGACACAATGCATTAATGTGACCAAATTAATATTTCTTGTAGTTTCTTACACCTAAGTTGGCTCTTGAGCCTTGTTTTGTAGTCAGTGGAGAGAAACAGGAGCTTCTGTGATTTAGCTTGTACACAGCTAAAATAGATCAGATGAACCAAACCTTAAAAAACCCCATTTTCTATGTGTTTGCAGGGAGATCCTTGAGTGACTAGTTTCGGAGCAGACATTTACTGAGATGTCCCACAGCATAAGTCTTGATGTTACTTGGCTTAGTTTTCAAGCAGTGGCTGCGATAAAGGGGAGGTGCTCTGTTCCAAATTCACCCAAGTGGCTGTAGCAGGAGTGTCTCTTGCCCTGAGCTGATGCCATCAGTCTGATTTATGCTGTGCGGGAAGGCAATGCGGTGTCCCATGGTGAGATTGGAACCGCGGTGATAACTTCTTGATCAGGTAGCTCAGGTAGCTGGCTGAAAAGACGTGGATAAATCTCAGTCCAACATGTTCAGCGTGTCTCTTGGCTTACTCCTATTTCATAAGGAAAACTGAGAAGCCTTGGTTCTGATGAGGAACAACAAAAAAAAAAATGTTTGAAGTATTCATGTGAGCAACTCATGGTAAAACTGCAAAGCATCAGGAGAAAACTGACAAGGTCTGACTTTTTAAAATGAGAGATGAGTTTTCAACTACTTGAGGGGATGCCTAGAAGTAAGAATGTTAGTTTTGGAAATATTCCTGTAATTTCAAACCGTAATTCTTTTAGTACAATTGCACAGTGTTTTTGTTTTAATCATCACCATTATTGATTTAATACTCACACTGTATCTCTATCTGTTCCTTAAAAAATATCTTGTTCTTGGGAGAGCTTAATTATCTGTTTCCTCCCATTTTCTCTTCTTTACTATCATCCCCTGTGCTATCAATCCTGGCATGTTATTTGTTTTTGGTTTTGTTTTTAAAAACACTGAATCTATTTGTGTCTCTTAAAGTCTACTGATTTCTGTCTAGACACCTGGTAAATAAAGCTGGTCTCCAAATGGAATTTCCACATATATTAAAATAATGATTCTATTGTGTTTAAATTTATTTTCCAAAGATTTGTGTTCCCACCAAAATGCGAGCTATGTAGATAAAGAGAGCTTATGGCAGATAGCTGAAATTAAATTTTTCTCTAAGAAGTTTGGAATCAGCTAAGGAAATGTAGTTCTTAACAGAACGGTGGAGACATTGCTGCAATTGATTGCTATGATGTTAACCTAGGAGATCAAGCTGACTGCACAGTGTAATTAATACAATGCAATGAATGCACTGGATGATATCACTTAATAGAAGGAACTTGCGCTAACCATCATTATCAATATTGCTTTTTCAATTTCAGATTGTGGTTAACTGTTTTGACATTAAATTCTCCTTTACTTTTGTCCTGCACTGCAGAGATTAATTGTTTTGTGGATGGAGATCAACAGATTATTGATCCAGAAGTCGAATCTGTCTACCCACCTTTTACACACTTTTAGCTTACTACATGGCAGAGTAAATTAAACTGATCTGCTACTGTAAGCTGCTATTTCAATATAAATCTCTCATTTTATCTTAAGCTCTTTATCACAGTTTTAACAGTGAATTCTGCTCACTCAGTTACTCCTGTCTGTTCAGATTCACCAGTCTTAGGAGCCTTCATGCCAGACAGAATCTGCTTCAGCAGGATTGGAATAATTTAGCAGCTTTGAAAATGCTACTGTCATTTATTCTAGAAGTCAGCTGTCTTAAAAGGACCCAGGAAAGGCCAAAGTAGTTTGCATTTATTGGCAAACTATTGCTTGTGTTAGTACTGACTTTTAATTTAACTTCAAAGATGAGAACATAAACATTATTTTGGAAATTTTGATCAATAGAGATTGCTGAGGAATTTTTTTCCTTATTTAAAAAAGAATAAACCAAATGTTAATACTGAAATTCCAAATCAGTAAAAAAAAAATGCTAATACTCTAAAACACTAGAATATCCTCAAAATGCTTTGAAAACAAAGCTGGTCACTGTATGCACATATTTACCTAATTGAAATGGACAGTTTTATGAGCAGAGGACCAAGGTGCATAAAATAAATGGTAGAAGAAAAGCTATCCAACATTATCCTCCTCGGGTGAAATACAAAATCCATCTTTAAGACAGAATAGTGACAATTCAAGAAAATTCAAACATGACTCCAGAAAGATCCAGTCTGTGTGTCTTATGTTTTGCCAAGGAGGTTTGTGTGACCCGGCCTGCTTAGACAGGAACTTGTGAATAAATCCAAAACACGCTTTGACCAATGAAAAATGTTACCAGAAAGAATCAACATAATTCCGTGAGTTGTGCACCCATAGTCCTTTGCAATTACTGCAAGAAAGGCTTGGAAAAAAATTACTATTTTGTTTAGAACTCTGAAGTCCTTGTGCATTAATTATGGGAAAGTCCAAATTCAGTCACTAAATAAGCGCCACTGCTCATCTAGAAAGATGCAGGCCAAATGAAGACAGTTTCTGCTGTAGACTATATAGAGTGTAGAGTGGAAGGGAATGAAACACCAGCACCCACTGGTTTTAGCAGAAATGTACCTGACTTTCCCTTCCAGAAAAATGAGTTGCAGCCCTGTCTGTTGATATAACGAAATCAGTGATATGGAGGGGACTTGGTTCTTTAGAAGTGTATCAATTAAAGCTATCATAAAATTTAGATGTTTCTAAACTCTGAAGTATGAAGTCTATTTTAAGAGCTTGACCTATCATGATATATCAACATGACCTGTGATACAGCAGATAACCCTCACTATTTATTCAATTTGCTAAACATTGATTCTGTATATAAAAGTATGATGGAGGGATAGTGGTGCTGCTTATCAGTGCTCAGTCTTAGCGAGGCTTTGCAGATGTTACTCCAATTAATTTGTATTACAATAGTAAAAAAGGGTTTTGTTGCTGATTTTGACTGCAGACATTATTAAAAAAGACTTTTAAAAAATATTTAGAAACACAGATTAGAGGTTAAAATCCTGGGTTCCATAATTCTCCATTAAGTGTTTTGCATATATACTTTCAGCCAGGTTGGTCAAAACATTCCATTGGTACTGTAATATTCTGGAGTTAATACAAGAAAACAACTAGTAAGCAAAAAAGATTTAACCAATCCTTGAATAAAGTAACATTTCAAAAGCAAAAAAGACTTAACCAATGTTTGAATAAAGTAACATTTCAAAATTTGTTAATGGTTTTAGAACTCTTGAACAATTATTATTTTGATATTCTTTCTAGCAGTGTCCATGCCTTTATGAGTAGGAAAAATGAGTAATTACTCTGCCTCATTTTGATTGCAAACTGTCTCTCCCTTTACTCTGAATCAAAGTTTTCTTGCAGGTAGAAGAGAAGGAGTTTATTCTCCTGCAAAAATAAGAAAAATTTTTCAGCTCTTCAGTGCACTTTTATAATGGACAAAATTTTAAATTTTTTGGTATTGTCAAGTCTTGTGATTTTTGTAAGTTGTTGGAGGGAGTTAATCAACAAAAGCTTTAATATTCTCTTTGGATTTTGAGATCTGTAACTTTGGGACTTATATGAAAATCCTGACTTGTACCAAAGGATTTTTTTTTTTCTGTGGGTTTAAAGTGTGATCTCTAGCAGCTCCATGTTGCTCAAAAAGAAATTAAAAAGCACTCTCTTCACTTTTATTTCATGGTCACAAGTGAGGAAGAACAGAAAGCAGAGCCGAGTTTGATCATTGAAGAACAAATGCTAACTTTCAACATGTTCAAAAAATAACTCTTGCACTTACTCTGACTTCTCTGTGTCATCTCTCTTGTGGACAACACAGGTATCTTCTAGATGAGGTAAAAAATAACACCATAGGAAAAGTCTAGTCTTGAGGTCTAAGATTCTCACCTGCATCAGGGAAGCTCACCAGGGAAGGACATGGGTAAAATGAAGCCATTAAATACCAGAAAGGCCATCTCACACTTCCTGGAGGATGAGTGAAGGGGGCACTGACCAGAGCACAGAGAACTACGTTGACTATTAGCAGTAATACTATAGGATAGTGTCTTTTCTAAAAAGTCAGTTTACACCTGTAAGATGGTTGCAGTAGTGTTGTACTTCCCCAGCGTGAACAAGTTCTATTTCCAGTAGCACTTTTGTTTTCCTACAAAACTGTAGGCAGCAGAAAGGGGCACTATGTCATCTCAGTGACATTTTTATAATCATTAACATTTCAACTTGAAATTCTCAGTAGCTGAAGAGACGCTCAGTTGCTGAAATAAAAGTGTCCAAAACACTGATTAGAAGCTGAAAGGATTAGCTTGATGTCTCTGATGTTAATGCTTTCTGAAATGAAAAGGAAAAAAATGTTCAAAGGCCCAGATTCAATGTACCTGACTTCCTCAGACCTATCAAAGGGTTAGCATCAATAACCAAGTAATGGCTGCTTTATAGTTTGAATTTTCTGACCTAATGTTTTCAAAAGGCTGATAAAAAGCTGCACCGTTGAGACAAAATTTTAGGTTGGAATGACTATAAAAATAGAATAGTAATGATAGAGCAATTTGTCTCAGTCTAAGAGTGGAATTTAAACCTGTAACTGTGCCAGTCTTGAAAAGCAAGCTGGAAAAATAAGTTGTATGTTTTCATGTGCATGCTAAAAAGCAAGGATTGCACAGGAATGAAATTTTTTAAAATACTTTTGTTAAATCTCTGCTTGTAATGGAAAATGTCCCTTTTTGTTCTACAAGAGGGTCTTAAACCCTATCAAGGTCTAGGTTGTTGAAAACAGGCATTTTAAATGTGTTGACTGCAATGCTCTTTTGAGTAAAATGTCAAACTTCACATAGGCTACATTCTAGGCTTTAGTCATGCAAAGAAATTGTTCTGCTATTTAATTTGTATGTATGTATCAGCCTTCATGGAACTAGAAGAATTCAGAAAATTTAAACTCTGTTTAAAAAGAGGCGAGTTTGGGCCTATAAGAATGTGATAACTCACTCAAGCCATAGAATCATTGTTAAAATTAAAATTAATTTCATTTCTGTACCTGTTTCAAGTTTCTGTGATATTGACAATAACTCTTAGGGAAGGGAAACAAATTATTTTGGTTGTACTGCAGCTTAAGTAATTTGTATTTTCCCACTTTTATTTTTGGGAAATACATGCATAAAAGTATAAACATCATCTGGTACAAAAGGGTTTTTCTCTCTCAGTTGTAATAAACACTTTTGTTCTCTTTCTGTCTGAAGCTTGAAAAATATTCCATCTAGAAAACAAAGTGCAGGGAAATAGTTGGTTAAATTAGGCACAGATTTTGGAAAACAAGCTTCTGCAGCTCATATGTCATCAGCACCTCTGGAGATTGCAGCTGCCTTTCAGATTATAAAATATCACAGTGGGACTCCTTTGGATCTCCCTGGACACAGAGAAGATGTACTGAAATTTGAATTATCAGAAATCATATCTTCAGCTCTAAAAATGTGGGTTTTGAAAACTGATGTTTCTGTGTTATCCCTTATTCTACACTCAGAAGCCAGGTCACATACTGCCAGCTGTACCTTCTTTTTTCCTTCTCTATTTGGGGTTATGTCCAAAAGATTTATTTTCCCTTCATAAATGTAGCCCATAGAACAATCAAGTGAACTTCTTCACACAGGATTATTAATGTGAAGTAATGGGAAGAGAAATCCTTTAACCCTTCCTTTCACAAAGGAGATTATTTTCCCTCTTGTTGAATATTTTTTATATGCATAAGCCACATTTATCTAGTTGTGTACTGTGGTGTTTATTGTGGTGGAACTGAGAAGTGATATCTGCCTTTGCAAGGCCAGAATTTGTGGTGCAGCCAAGTTCTTCTTCCAGTCCATTTTCCACACCATTTTTCTAAGTGGCCTCTTAAATACTGCCAAGATTTACATTCTTCATTTTCTTCGCTTGTCTAGGTTTTAGATTTCCATTATGTTAGTTGGTTGTTTTGTCCATGTTTTTTCCTAGCTTGTAATCTCAGTGTATAGGGCAGCTTCATTTATATTTGTACACTTCATCGAGACTGAGTCTTTGCATGCCAGTTTTTTTGTGACACTATAGGATAAATAAAACCCCCCAGTCGTAATGAAAGATTCAGAACACAAGTGTTCTTTCTTAAAATTGTGCTATTTGTGGGATTTTGTCATAGTTAGTAAATATTATGTATATTCCACTGGCTTTTATGTGCCTTTGTAGACAAGGTCCTTTGTTAACTGGTAGCCGAGGTCATCCTATATTGAATGACAAAATAAACTTGAACATCAAATAGGCTGGAAATATTGGACAATTTCCTTTGAGAATGACAAGATCTGTTGCAATAGGCTAAATTTCTGACTTGATTTTATTTCAGTGAAGTTATATCTGAACAGTGGCACAGCGCATAAAATGAAAACTGTCTAAAATGCTAATTGTAGCATATTTAGAAATACTTGGAAATAATTTAGCTGAAATACTTGTTGCTCAGCCTAAAACCCTGAATAAAACCTGCCTTCCATTTTTTTGTTTGTTTTGCTTTCCCCTTCCATGATTAACTCACATTTTCAATGCCCCTTCTTCACCCCTTGCAGAAAATTTGAAAATAGCTTTTGGGTGAGTTATGGGCTTCTGGCATGAAAAGATTGGTCTCTGACATTAGTATGCACAGGGAATGTGCTGAGAAGCTGTATTTGAGCTGTAAGACCAGTGGTAGTTTTCAGTCATTCTGTGATGCCTGTAAGGGGATTGCTTGTCCACAAATTCAGCTGAGCTCATCTGACTCTTGGCTCCAGTAAGCCATCGGCAGCTCTAAAGCTTTTTTCTCCCCTGCTCCCTCACCCCCCCAAAAAAAGATGAAAGCCATGCAGTAGAGCAGTAAGAAGATATTTAAAGCTGAAAGTTCAAATGCTATATATTCAACTATCAAAAAAAATAAGGTTCTCAGTGAGGTCACTGCTCACATGATTTGTTTCACTGTGAAACTGTACTAGAGAAAAGACTCAGTTAATTTTTAGGTGGGTTGACATTTTTACCAAGTTTGGGTTTGCCTAGCTGTAGCATTGGAAAGACTTTTTCTTTGCTCTTTTTTCCTAAGAACTTGAAAAAAGCTTTATGCTTGGTCAAAAAACCCCCCAACAAACTCTCAAAAAAAGAAAAAAAACCCCAAAAACAAAAAAAAAAACCCCTCAGTTTTACTCCCTTCTGTTTTTTTTACAATAAAATCCAAGATGTATTCTCTTCATCTGTATGATCATATAGGATCTGGATGCTCCAGAGTGCCTGTTCCTTGTGCTGCCCATATAAGTTACAGTAGTATGATTATTTGTATGTTATTTTAGATGGAGAGCTTAAATGACCTCAGTGTTGTACAGGTGATCTCAAGGAGGAGCTAGGGTTTCCCAGCAATGTTGAGGTGAGGGCTCTTCCCTTAGCAGAACTTTATTTTGGGGCCACCAAACTGGAGCATAAATGAAATGGGATTGAAACTTTTCACATTAAAACATGAGTATGAAATCCTCCTGTTGTACCTTTCCTTTCATTTTGTGTTTACTGGGTTTACCTGTGAAACAATTTATGGGTGAAAGATGCCTGATGCAGAAAACTGGAATGTATTTATTCTGCAGCTGTGGCTTCAGATTGGTATTTATGCTGTCTATAAATTGGTAAAAGAGGTATGAAAACCAGGTTCCTCTCTATTATTTCCATCCTCTCAGTAGGCCACTTAGTTCTCAAAGGCTGGTAGAACTGCAGTCTTTTTTTCCAGGAAATATGATAGGCCTAGCTCCTTTAGAAGAAACCTTGGGGAAAACAAATGCACTTTTTTTTCAATAGTAACTCAGCATTAAGAAGTAGTGCTTCGTCATACATTTGCTCTTGCTGGTTTGCAAGAACTGGTGTTTCTCAGCATGCAGGTTGAAAAAAGCGTGGCTCCTGTGTTTCCAGCCTCTGCTGATACTCAATGCACTGTATGAACTCTCAATTTTGCTTTCATTGTAGGAGCTTACAGGGATAGAGAGAGCAAAGTGTCATGGCAGTGTGTCTGTCAAGGTAACTCAAGGACTAAACAAGCAAGACAGAAAATTATTTGAAGCACTGGGACATTGATCATCTGTACTGCTCAATTGTTTGCGCTTCCCATGGCTCAGTTTGGTGGTATTTCAAGTACTTTGCTCCTAGGTGTACAGAGAGGGCTGGTGCTAAGCAGTGTTTGGCTGAGCTGCTTGGACTTGCTGGCTTACAGTCTGAGCCAACACTCAGAATTTTTCGGATAGGCACAGGATACAGCTGGCCTCTGACCTCTGAGAGCAGCACACCAACAAGCTTCTGGCTTTCCTCAGCCCCCTGCACGAGCATCATGAACCATCATTACCCCGTGCACTAATGAGTCTGCCTGGTCCTTTGTAGTAAGAGTAATAACTACACCAGTGCAATGTAATTCAGCATCAGAGGAATCTTGTCTTGTTGACTTTTGTAGATTTCTTATAGGCAGAACCATGTTTTCTTCTGACTTTGGGTAAAAACAGCACTGTAGATCCTACTGAAATTGAAATAATTGAAAAAGGAGTTGTATTTTGAATGTTTGGAAGTCTTTGCAAAGATGCATCTTTAAACAAAGCGCTACAGGCTACTGTTGCACTGCATGGACAGTACCTCAGTGGGATGAGTAATTCCTTAGATTTTTATACTAGTCTAATGAAAAATCAGCCTGCCACACTGGTGTCTTTTAGAAAATTCAATACAGTGAGTTTTAAGGCCTTGTTTCCTGTCTTAGAAGGGGTACAGTGATGAGTTTCTACCAATTATTGCATGGAGGTGAAAAAACTCTAAGTACTAAAAAGAAACATTATATTGCTTTTCAATAAATATTTATTTTCATGGATGAGAAAATAAAATGAAGATATTCCGTGTGAATCTTAGTACATAATTCCTACACTCAATCATGAGCAAAGCAAGGCAATGACAAAGCATCATTCTTTACTAAATTTTTACTTTCCACCACTCAAGGCTGAAAGAAAATTTTCAGTTTATTTGTAAACAATCTTGTTAGAGTATACATTGAGTGTACCTGTTTCTTCAGTTTTGCCTTTTATTAGTTTATCCACCTGGCCAATCTAAAAAGAAGATGTCCAGTCAAGCTTCATGACATTTAGTGATAGCTGCATGACTTTTAGACAGCTCCTTTTTTCTTAATGTCCTCTCTGTTCATGCTCTACTATACCTCCATACTCAAAAAAAAAAATAATCTAGAAATCAAGAGATTTTGTGAATTTTCCATCCCTGGCAGTGTTCAAGGCTAGATGAGGCGCTCTGAGTAACCTTGTCTTGTGGAAGGTTGGAAGAGGGTTGGAACAAGATGATATTTAGGGTCCCTTCCAAACCAAACCATTCAATACTATGATTCTATGCCTGCAACAAACTGAAATGCTGCCTCTTTTTTCCTCTGGTACTTCGTATGGTGGCTTCTTATGGCTTTTTTTTTCTTTTTTTTTTTTTTTTTTTGCTGTGGGAACTAGGTAACATTCTTTTAGTTTTTGCTGTCCAAAAATCCCATTTTGATCCTGTTCTTAAATTCATTAATGGGTCTACTTCTTTTTCTTCCAGCGACAAAACCAAAGCTGTTGTTATATAAGCTACAACTTTCCTTAACATTTGTTGCTTTCTGATAGCCCTGAAAATCTTTGAGTTTATAAAGTGCATTTGTCTTTTTAGAACACCTGTTTTTAGAGACCAGAGCACAAAAGTACAAGTGTTGGCCATCATCTGTTCAGCTGAATACCAGAAAATCCTGCTTCATTAGCCCTAAGACAGAAAAAGCGAAAATATTCAGTGAGGCATTTTCAAGTTATTCACTACAAATTTGGAAACTTTTTATGCCTCTCGTGAAAATGTGGGATTGATTGATTTTCTTCTATCCAAAGGAGCCGCTACAGTTAACTGTGGGATAACGGATACAACCATTTACTCTCTTCTAGTGTGAATGTGTAAATATCCTATACACCCTTAAAGGGTGAACAATGCCTGGTGAATTACTTCACTAGTAGGAATCTAGCTGTGAATTGACACTATTGTGAGCAGAACAAATTAAAACCTTTCCCATAAATGATCTGTTGACAATTAGTCCTTATGCCCACATGATAGCTGCTTCTGATATTCTTGTGTGAAAGAAATCTATCTGTCAGGAATAGTGTGATCCAAGGAGTATTTTGAGTACAGGCAAGTAAATGATCTTGGTTTTGTGCAGATTTGTATCCCGTGTTTGATTTTGGTGTGTCTCTGTGAGATCCGAGTGAAGCTTTCTCATGGTTGGTATGGCGGGGAAAGGAGAGGAAAGAGGAGGAACTTCATTTCCCTTCTGTTTTCTAGCACCGATGACACCTTTAGTTCCTGCATCACCATACCATTTACTTGGGATGTGGATAGGTTCTTTCTTCTCTGCTTCATCATCTGCTTGATGATCTGCTTGATCACTGCTACAGGTGTTGTATATACAGATGTTTTTCAGGTGCTGACCTTTCCATAAGACAGGTTTTGAAATTAGTCAGTGTACAGAAAAACTAATGGTGAGAAAAAGGAGAAAAATACAAATAGGGACAATGCAACTGCATAAGGGCCCCCAAGGGCCTTTCTGCCATGGCAGCCAGGATGGCAGCACAAAGATGTAGTGGCCTGGTTTCAAGAATACAACTGAGACAAAGCTGAAGGACAGTGAATGGGGAAAGGTGGATGCCAAAATAAGAGATTTGTGGCAGTGTTTTGTAGACTAAACAGGGAATGGCTAAACCAGCAAAGAAGGAGTGCCAAGGGATGTATCCAATAAACTCCCCTTTGATTTCCATGCCACTACAGCCAGGAACATGAGTGTAAAAAGTGTGTAAAAAGCACACTCTATGGGAGAATAAGCCACTGCCTGCTTTTTGCGGCAGAGCGCTTCCATTAGAGCATTCTCTGGAAATGTGTATGTAGGCTTGATTCCTGAATTTCCTGGGTGGAATTAAACATCCTACTTCACAGTAGAGGGCCAAATGTTTTGCTGAGGTGGAGAGTTCAAGGCTAATGTTGGAACCAGATACCTCCATCATTCAGCTGTAAAGCTGCCTCTTACACTCTAAACAAAGAATCTGTCAGCTTGCTTGCTGTCAGCTGTTGCCTGTCTGCAGTAACACAACTTCAAGCACCTTCAGGAAGCTTTGTTTCCTGATAAGCCATAAACAAATAAACTGTATGTAGGAGACATGAGAAAAGTTGTCAAGCTCTTTTGCACATAAGCCCTTAATGGCTGCACTTTGGACAGCTTAGTGCTTCTTTAGATTACATGCAATTTATCTACTGAGTGAGATGGAAGGAAGGAAAAAAGTGACTATTCTTAGTTTTTTGAAGAACAAAAAGTATATTAAGAAATGTTTCATTTATAAAACTGGAAAGTTTTCAAAATAAATATAAATAGTTTTTAAGAAGCTAAAGAAAATAGAAAATGTGCTAAAATAATTAAATCAGATTAAATAATATGTATTTTAAGGATGCAATTACTGATAAAAAACTACACATTCTGTGTAGTGTCCTACCTCTATGGTTACCAGTCCCTATTGCTTATGCTATTTCTCCTTGGAGCTTAAGGCAATTTAATGTTTTTTGCTGACTACTTTAATGGGATACAGTGAGTTTTTAGGGCAACATGATTCCACCTCAGGGAACACCTGTGACTAGAAGAACTTGCAACCAGCTGAATCCATTGACCCTTAAAGTGAAAGCCCATAAAGGCAGTTATAAATCTGTAATTATGTCACTCAGGGAGACTAAACATTAAGAGACATGCCCAGAACCGCAGAATCAAGCGCATCCAGGAGTAAAACCAATGTTTCCTAGATCTTAGTGCTCTTTACTAATTGTATTGCAAGCCAAGATTCAGTATGCTGCATATCAGGTTTAATTAACCTGGTTGGTATTTATAGTTAACATAAAGCATTTTTGGCACAACTCAGTGAAGGACTGTACAAGCACTGAATACTGCACAAAAGATGTTTAGCAGGTGAAACCACAATGCCACCTGTAACAATATATGCAATACTGCAGGCATCAGGTACATACAGCATACATATTCAGTGTGTTACATACCTAGTTAGTCAAGGAAATTATATCTGATTATTGGCATGGCCATAGAAATAAATGAAAAAATTCTGCCTCTATGCATACAAATAACATCATTATTAAAAACATTAATTTAACATTTGCTTTGGCATCTTATCTTTGAAAATTATGTCTCCTGAAAAAAAATGGTGTTTGAAAGACCACATATACATAACACTTCTATGAAGCCTGAAATATTTATTCTATCAAATCTATAGAAATGGTCTGGCATGCCTGTCATGTGGAATCATAAGAAGACTATCTAAGTAATATAATTTTGCTAGCCCAGTCTAATCTTAGAGTTATTAGTGTCTATTGTAATGGGTCTTGCTGAGAAAAGTGGTCTACTGAAAACATCTACTCATCTTTTTTAAGTTTTGTATCCTAGACAAGTGGTCATAACTTAGTGATATTTCTATCTTGGCTGAGTTTGCACTGTCATTGAAAAAAAGTTATTAGTCACACAGCTATAAATTACTGGGAAAGATATGATGTTTCAAACTCTACTGTGTGATAAATTGAGCCTGAGAAATCCCTGGATTCCATTTTATGAAAAGGCTTACTGGGACTCACAAAGACAACTGAAATAAATGAAAGACTTAATGGTGAGGATGAGGATGGATTGACAGGGCAATAAAGGAATACTGCACTGCTTATCATATGATCTTCCAACTCCCAGCAGTATTTCAGAACTTTGGTAGAGTATTCATTAAGTGAGTTGAGATACCTTTAACACATTATAATATAGTTTGTATTGTTTCCATGTGGCTATTATGAATTTGCATTTCAGAGGTACTGCTGTCATATTTAGTCTTTATCTTGCAAAGAATGAGACCATAAAGCTGCTGGTACTGCATCCAGGCCTATTTTCAAACATAGTGGTAAAATTACCTATAAAGCCAGTCAGAAGAGCATCTTCTCTACAAGGCTGTTTCATGCCATATCAAATTGATATTCTGCATTGAATTATTAGTGATGGTGTCTATTATATTTTTAGAGCCTTATATATTCTTAATCAGGGCTTCATTCCTTGAATAAATCTATACCTATGTAATTGTGTGATTTCTGCAAATATCATCATGAGCCACTCTGATTCATGGCCTTTCTGAAGAAGGGGGAACTAGGCCTGTAGCAGTGTCAGGGATAGGAGGAATATAAATGAATATTGTCAGGTTATCAGTTTCTCCTAAATATTTTTTACGATCTGAATGAACACTGAGAAATCTAAAAGATGAATTACCAGTGTGACAATCTTTTCTGGAAAAAAAAGTCTGCCACAACATGTACACAGCTACCTAATAGAATCCTGTACACACAGATTTTTCAATTCTTATTGACAACAATTCCAAGGCATCTTGGAACACCACATGTTAACTGGAGGGAATAAATTAGTAAATAAAATAAAATTTGATTTTTGCTCTGTAATCCTTCACAAGCCAAGTTAATTGAGATTCAGAGATTATTTCTACTATATATTACATTCATTTTTCATACTGAAGTACTTTTCCTTTGTGCATACCCGTGGGTAATGCAGTCTTATAAGATTGCATAGTGTGCTTTAATATCACCTATATATATATGTATATATCTGAAGGAGAGGCATACAAAGAAAAGGCAGATTCAAAAGAACTTTTTGCATTTTGAAAACAAAGCAATGGCAGGCAATTCATTGCGGATTATTAGTAGTTGCGTGATGAAATGTGATATTCATCAATATGTTAAGTAAGACTGGGATGGCAAGTGTGAGGTTTGCAGTACTGAAGCAGTACTATCAAGTGCTCAGGAAGGGCTCTTGGTTTCTCAAGTACCGAAGGTTATCAAGAAAACTTCCGTGAAATCAGTTGGGAAAAGTCACAGTACTTTGGGGGAAAACTGGAACTATGGCATTAATGCAGGAGTTTCACACTCATTCAGAACAGGTTGTACCTTTGAGTACATAACAGATCTGTCAAGGATGTCAGAGGAGGTTTGCACAGAGACACTATAGGTGGAACAAGGCTTTAATGTAGTAGTTAAATTTATTTGTTTTGTTAGATGGGACTGGATGGATGTAACCTTACATTGTAATTTAAAGGCTACATGAAATTTTGTAGTCTCCTTCTGTAGTTATTGCAAACAGGGAGGAACACCTAGGGAAAATTTATTCATGTTTCTCAGGTATCTTCTGTTCAAGTTGGATCATTGAATGGTTTGGATTGGAATGGACCTTAAAATCACTTAATTCCAATCCTCCTGCCATGGGCAGGGACACCTGCTACTAGATTAGTTTTCTCAAAGTGCCACCAACCTGGCCTTGAATACTTTCAGGAACTGGATACCCATGGTTTCTCTGGGCAACCTATTCCCATGTCACACCAGCCTCACAGAAAAGAACTCAACCCTAGAGTAATCCTGAAAGCAAATTCTCCTCTGCTGCTTCAGAACTATTGAATAACAATTCTTCTATAATTTAAGGCAAGACCTAAAGTACTTTCTCAAGTGTCTCCAGCTTGGGCACTGCATTGCAAGATGATATAGAGGATCTATAAAACAATCCTAACCTTCCTTTGCAGTCAGTGGTGAACATGGGAGGTTGTCAGAAGAGCTTCATATGTATTTTGGGGCTTTTTTCAAGTAAATTAAAAGAAGTGATGGCACTACAGTGGTGTCTGGACTCATGTTCTGGGTTAGATGTGGCTGCAAATGGCTGTACATAAGGCATCTCTGTCCATTTCCTGGTTTCCAGTGAATACCTCAGTTAAACTAGATTCAGTCTGGAGATCAGAAATCAGATTCCAAGTCCAGTCCTGACTGGTACCACAGGAGATGGGGTAAAGACTGTGTAGGCAAGCTACCAGTGCCAGTCACAGGGCACTGTTCCAAGTCTGTCCATCTGGACTCCAGTATAGTCTGGGCCTAGGACAGAGGGCAGGAATGATTTTGGAGCTTGCAAGGGCTGGGGATCACCCTCAAAAAGCATTGGCTTAACTGGCTCTGGCCACCCCATTTTGGGGAGTAAAGAGTGAAGATTAATTCCACACATGAACATTTTTTCCACCTCAAGAGAACCTTCACAAGGGAGTTTAATGTTGTATGTGATAAGTGGTGCAACCACCAACAAGTAGACTTTCGTGTCAGCTAAGTGCCACTCATGCCTACGTTTTACTTGCTGGACTATAGACTCTACAGCTTTTTCTAGAGAACAGTACTTAGCTCTTTTTAATGTTATGACAGCAATGTTTTTATAGGCATAAATAGCTGATGGCATCATTGCCTTTCTGCACTGATTTGTGATTGTACCAATAAAATAAACAACTGATATTGAAAGAAGTGATGTGCACAAGAAACAATACTGCATCTCTTATTATTCTAAATCACAAACTCTTGCTCAAAGGGGAGGTTTGATTTTAAAATTCTACTTTGAGGAAGGAATTGTTCCAGCTTGGCATTTCCATTTCACAGTATGAACTATATTTAGTAGTTTACTGTTTGCTTTCATGTCATAAAATACTGAAACTGCTAGAGTTATCCCTATAAATGATAATGCAAAATATATTTTGTAAATTATTAGGAATTCTGGAACTGATGATAATAATTTATTCTTTTTATATCAAGAATGTGGCCTGCTAGAAAGTACTGTTTCATCCATGCAGCAGTATAAGGCATTGTTTTTTTAATACTCATCTGTAGTACTATTTATTTAAATGAATAATGTTGATATGCTGAAGGAATAAATCATCATCTATCAAATAAAAACTGTCAAATACCAAAGATACAACATTAAACAGGTCAGCAATGCTCAAATGCAGGATAGTTAACTGCAAAGCTGAAATGACATATCTCAAAGAAATGGACATTTTATTAACTTCCTTGAAGCTGATACTATTATCGATAACTCATCCTAAGGGATGATTTTATGGGATTTAGCTAATATCATAAAACACTTCTATAGCAAATAAAAAAATAGTCTAAGCCATACCCAGACAAAGGAAATGTAATAGAATGAGGAAAAAGTACAGCAGAAAAGTTGGACTAGAAGGTGTTTTTGGTGGTGGGAGGGGGAGAGGTAGTCCTCTGTGTCCTCTAAGATATATCTTGACAAATGCTCAGTTACCTTATTCTTAAACAACTTCTCCCTTTCCTCTTTGCAGTTTATTTCAGCAGTTCATTATCTTTACCAAAGAAAAAATATCTTTAAACTCCTCCTTGAATTTTTCTTAGTACAATTTCAACTTTCTATCTGTTGTTCTAGCTGTCATTAGCATGAGAGACAGATTATTCTGTCTCTGGCAGCAATACTTTGTTATCAGCTACCTCCTCAATCTTCTCCTCTTTAGACAAAACTATTTAGTTTTTTTCAGTTTTTCTGATTTTAGCTCACACCATGAGCTAAACAAATGACAAGTGAATTTCCTGTCGTCTCATCACTTTGCTAATTCTCTCTTGGACTTTCTTATTTGGAAAATTTTGATCAAAACTGATCCAAGTGCTGCAGCTGCCTCAGCATGAAATTTCTTCAAGAACTGCAGATTCTTATTCTTTCAGTGTGACCTGGCGACGATGCTCCTTTTTTCACAAGTGTGGCACTGTTGACTCATATTCAGCTGTCATCTGCTGTAATCTCAGACCCTACTCTGAAGTGTGCTTCCTAAGCAGTTGTTCTGTATTTTTTTAAATGGATTGCTCCTGCACAAGTGTACAACTTGCCCCTTATATCCCTTTGAATTTTATTTATTATTTCTATTCCCTATGTCCAATTTGTCAAGATTACTTTGAATCCTGTCCTCCACTCCCACTTTCACATTTCTTGCAGATTTCATAAGCATAAACTCTATTTCATAATCTGTGTCAAGAAGGGAAAGATAAACCCAAACTCAGGTGAAACTTTATGCTAGACATTTTTCTATTTGATTGCTAGTAAAATATATTATTTAAAAAAATAATATGATATTTAAATCTATATCATATATTCATAATTTGATTCTGAAAGCATCATTTGAGATACCTGGAGTCAAAATTCTTAAACATTAGATAGCTCATGTCCAGACTTGGGTATTTTCTATTTGTGTAATCTTGCTTTTAGAAGACAATTAAAGTGATTTAGCATAAGGTGTTTTTGAAAAGTACAAGGTAGTCATTGTGCATGTCTTTTTCAAGCTGTTTGCCAGTGTCTAGGTTATTTGTTTATTACAAAATCAGCTGAGAATTTAAGTTGAAATGATCAGTGTATGGTTCATCATCTCTTATTTTGTTCCTTATTTTAAAAACAGCACAATATTCAGTCTTTTTTTCACATTCCAAGTATTTTGCTGCTTTTTCACTTCATCGTTTCTCAGAGAGAAGCATTAATGACTCTGATATCGCTTCAGCTATTTCTTTAGATGATGTTGAATTATTTTTATTAGACACAATTAATCAAATTTGCATTTGATACAAAACTTTAGTAGCAGCTGGGTGGTGTTGGAATCAGTGGATTTCAGAAGTTGATACCAGGACGAGTCTGTATTCCTAAGTAAAGACACTATAAAAATGCAACCATGCATTTAGAGCATAGTGGAAACAGGTTTGGTTCTGCTGTTTGTGTGAAGAAGGAAAGAATTAAAGCTGTGGCTGCCCTCATAGCCCCTGTACAATTCTCTTTATCATAGTGCCATATGCTGGGAAGTTAGTGGTATGATCAGGGGAATGGAACATCTTTTTAACAGAAGCTTATGGCTGAAGCTTCTTTTTCATGAAAATATAAATGTGAAAGGAAGATATGTTTCTGTTGACATTACAGATAACTGCACTACCACATTTATAAGACATTGCAGAGGTTTTGTGTTTGTAGGTCACCATGGTTATAGCTAATACTCCTCTTAGGATAACTACTTTTGAATAGCCAGAGGTGGAAATTTATGCATTTTACGATCTTGCTTGATTGAGACTACAGTTTAAACTGATAATCTTGGCTGAACCTGCAAGTTGTACTAAGTCCATCTATAATCCATGAAAGAAAAGTGACAAAAAAGAAAAGAAGAAAGAGAATGAGGTAAAGAGTGGAAGATCATTTATAGTCAGTTCTCCTTATAAGCACCTAGGATAAGTGCTGTAAAGAATGTTTACCACACTTATTGTAAGATGTGGATGCCCAAAGAGAAGGGCTCATGTACTTTCTGTTATTATATAAAATGCAAAGCAGATTGATGATTCTTTGAAAAATAATGATCAGAAAAATTATGAAGATTTTCTTTCTTATAAAGATAGATACAGACAGTTTAACCTGATGCAACAGCGCTGCCAAACAGACAGGAACATCTGTTTTTGCTGGTTTGACAGGCAATGGTTTTAAAGACACCAGGTGCCAGGATTATGTACCACTAAAAGATTCACTTTTCAAGCTCTCAAATTCTATGCTGGCAAATATCCAGAAGGATCAAACTGAAAGGTAGATTTCCTATGACATAAGTGGCACACAGTTGTTTAAACTAAAGATGTGAGATATTCCATTGCTGCTGTGACAGCAAAGAATTCCATTTCCTTAATTATGGAATTAAGTTTTCTCTCCTGAGTAACTCAACACTGCTGTTAAAAGCAACTTACCCTCACTGTGATAGGACTTGTCATGTTGCACTACTAAATCTCTGTCTGAGTAAAGAATAGCCTGCCCAAATTTAGTAAAAATGACTTAACAGTTTAAATAGTCATTCAATTTTATTCAATCTATCTTGACAAACTATTCTCCAAGAATAAGATTATATGCTTGCTAACCAGTAGAATAACATTTATATACAGTCAGAGCTCATTCAACTAATTTGGGATCAGGAACTGAAATTTGCAATGTATATGGCTAGTGAGGTACTGTTTGGATATATTGTATTACTGGAGAGCACTGGAAAACCAGAATTCCTAATTTTACAGTGTTCTGATTTCCCTCCATTTAATTTGCTGTGACATAGCTATCAGCTAGTCAACCAAATTCTCTAGAAAGCAGAGCAGAGCACCGCTCTTACTTGGGGGAAAGACCTTTTTATTTCAATCAGCCACTCCTGAAATAATGTCTAGAGGACACTTTGAAGTACTGAAAATCTCTATACCAGCAGATTTTTCTCAAATTAGCAGGCCTCTAGTGGAGTTCAACCTAATTGATTAAATGGCTAGGATAAGTGATTTATGAGAAAAGATTAAAATAACTTTATACATATTGCTTGGTTAAATTACCATTACTCTGCCTTTAATAACTATCTACAAGTATTATTTAAGAAGCATATGTTCCTTGAATGGAGATAAATTGTTCACTGTTATCCAGGGACTAGAAAACTTTATATATAACTAGAAATATAGCTACAAGAATGATAGAAAACCAATCACCAAGATAATATTTGTGATCTCTTTAGTCACTTAAGATTCATGCAAAACCAATTTCCTTGACAAGCAAGTTCATAGAATATTCATATCAGAGTATTCCTACAAACAGAGCATACCATTTGTGTGTCTAGATGCCCTCCTTGTATTGCTAGCAGCTAAAAATCAGCATAAAAATACCCCTTAGGATTGAAACCTATCCATTGCACAGACAGAAGGAATAGCCCCATGGCTATGCAGACACAGCAAGTAGCCCGCTATGTGTAGATGATATTCAAAGTAATTATCAATAATCACTTAGGGAAGGATCATCTGTAAATGATGTAAATGTTCCTAGTCAAAGGAACAATAGCAAAGGATGGGGAGAAACACAGCAAGGCAGACTAGTCCAGGATGTGGGAAATAATTTCCTGAATTTTCTCAGTTGAGTAACT
The DNA here is from genome assembly GCA_035048155.1 of Cinnycerthia olivascens. NCBI lineage: Eukaryota > Metazoa > Chordata > Aves > Passeriformes > Certhiidae > Cinnycerthia > Cinnycerthia olivascens. The sequence continues at coordinate 40,404,358 of JAWWMU010000001.1, forward strand.
TGTTTGTTTGTCCCTAGACCCTAATGGCTGGTGGCATTCTCCTCAAGCTACTGTTGGACTTTATGAACACCCCACTCCTCTGTCTGAAACAGGCTTGTTAAAACCATTCATCATGCAAGAGGGCAAAGACAGAGCTCTCTCTCAAGAGCTGCCGTGGTGTCAGTGCTCATTCAAATATGACTGTTGCTCAAATTTGCACTTGGTTTCTTCAGGTTTTGTTTTGTGGTGGTTGGATTTCCTTGTTGTTGTTGGGGATTCTTGTATTTTTCTTTCTTTGGTGTTTTTGTAAGTGAATGGATTTGTTCTTTGTTTTTGATAAGTGATGCCAGGAAATTCAAGCTGTTTAGTGTGGGTGGGATTTGCCATGTGGTTTCCAATGTTAGGCTGGTGCATTGCAGATTGTTTTCCAAACCAATCTTACTGCTGAAGTACAGGACAAATGAAACGAAACCATTTTTCCCTCCTGTTTAATATTTTCGTGTTTTGGTGGTGTCTCAGCCATGAATGACCAGGGGTAGAGGGTTGCAGTACAACTAGAAAGACTTACTCTGGAGGTTAACAGACCTTTGGAAGCAGCACTGAGCTTTGTGACCAGGGTGATCAGAGAACATAGGCCAAGGAAAGATCATGAAGGTAGATGAGAGAAGAGTCAGAGCATAGTCAGTCCTGTGATCCTTGCAAGAGCATTTATTTGTACTTGTACCCTCAGACTGTTTCCAGTGACATCAGCTTTTATTCACCTGTATGCCCAACATAATTTGAAAGTGTTTTGACATATATGGGTGTGTGGCTCATATCTACAGATATATCCACACATGAACCTCACCAGCAACATCTGTTATAGAACAAGAATCCCTCTACCAATATTTCTGAATAAGGACTGCTTCAAAAAAATTTAGCCACATGTTCCTCTTTAAAACATATATCTATTTTTCTGAAATGGGATAGGAAGATTAAAATTAGGGTAAAATAGCAGAGTCTTTTCCCATTCAAAAGCCTGATTTTGTATAGTGCAGTGATCATTACTGCCAGACTCAGGGACAACAACTTGGTTCCCTATTCAAATCTGATATAATCTAATAAGATGCAGGATTTTATATCCTTATCTGAAAACTCTATTAGGACTGCTTTTATAGAAAGACAGCTCAGTGTAAAGTGCTAGAGGAGACAAGACAGTTACTTTGATGCAGTTTCTTGAGTTATAAGTTCCCTGAATTTTACACTGTGATAAACAGCTACTATGAGTTTGAATGTGTTTTACAATGAGATGGGAAGTTTTTAGAGGCATGACCATTGTCTTTTTTTAGATGTTTCTGACAGATGAAAGGAGACTTAATAAGAATGCAGAACAAGAATTTGAACCCACATCAAAGCTCCTTTATACTGCCAAAGTGGCGATTAGTGGCTTTTGTGCAAATGGCAATCAGACCCATGTGATTTTGAACTGTTTTTTGATGTGTGGAGAAAAACTTAGTAGCATTATGCTGTGTGGAATGACTTCTCACAACTACAACTTCATTAATTTCTTTTATTGTTAAATATGGAAAGGAGTGGAGGGTCAATTGTAATTTTATTTAGTTTTTCCTATTGGTTGCCAGGTGTGAAAGGGTTTTTTGGGAGAAAGGGAGATTATTTCCTTTGGTTAATATGCTGGTTTTTGATGGAATAGTTATTTTTCTTCATTGCACCTACTACAGAACTGCATTTTTTGTTTATGCTGAAAACAGAGCTGATAACACAAGGATGTTTTAGTTACTGCTAAGCAGGGCTTACACCGAACTAAGGACTCCTCATCCTCTCACCCCACCCTACCAGTGAGGAGGCTGGGATGCATAAGGAGTCTGAAGGGGACACAGCTGGGACAGCAGACCCCAATTCACCCAAAGGATGCTCAGGACAATATGGTATTATGCTTAGCTGCATGAAGGAAGAATGGAAAGATGTTTGGGGTGATGGCATTTGTCTTCCTAAGCAACTTTTATGTGTGATGGAGTTCTGCTTTCCTGGGGAAAGCAGGACTCCATCACACATGAATTGTACACCATGCTTTTCCTATTAAATTGTCTGTATATCAGTCCACCAGTTTTCTCACTTTTGTAATTCTGTGCCCCATCCCACTGAGGGAGAATTGAGTCCATGGCTGGTTGGTGCTTCGTTGTCAGAGAGGGTTGAGCCATGACGGTTCAAAAAATAAAGAAAAGGTTTGGTGTGAAATATCCAACACTATCTTATTTAGTTTCTGACCTGGTCTGTCTCTGTGAAGCCTTGTCAACCTTTTAAGACGTGTTGTTCAAAACAGGGGGTAAGGGGGATTCTCCTAACGTTTTCTTGTTCAATCTGTTCTGCTGCAGCTGGTCTCTAATTTCTGATAATTTCCTTGAAGGTTGTTTAGGGCAGGGAAATGATATCATTAATTTTAGAGTACAGTAAGGACTCAGTGAAATTTTGTGATGATGTAGTAAGTAAATACTTATGACTACAGTATTCTGGTTGGTAAAAGAGTAACGATTTTTTGGTGATGTTTCAGGTACAGTGCGAAGGAACAAATTAGTAATTGTACTGGAAAGAAAGTAATAGTTTGGCTCATAACGAATCAACTTGAAAGCTTGTTAGGCCACATGAGAATGAGGAATCATTTGTTATTCTAGGGGAAATGAGATATGAAGTTGTAATTACTGATGATTTATCTGCTACGTTTCAGCCTCCTGTACTTTATTCTGACTAAACCAGGCTCCTTTTCCTAAAGCATTAAGTACACAGAGTAAAGCCATGTATTCAGACCAAGGTAAACTCAGTGAGATACAGGGAGAAAAATGCATGTTTTCCTGGAGTAGGATTGGCAGTTAAGTTAAATTTTCAGTGACATTTATGTGCTTGTGAAGGCTTAGAAGATGTCATGCTAATTTCTGGGAGCCCTAGAAAGTCCACCACAATGGTTCAGCACAGTGATACTATTTTTGCTGGTGGTATTACCTAAACATCTGCTGATGGTTCTAGATCCCAGCTGCAGTGCCACCACAGAGAGGGCTGGCTTCTGTTCCAGAGAGCTCTATCTCATAATATTGTAATACACAGTCAAAGTGTAAGGATGCAAGAAAGCAGTGGCATTTTGCAATGATAGAGCCTGAACATACCTGGGCATGATTTTGAAACTTTGAAGGATAAGGAAGTAGCTTTGACAATCACAGGAAATTATTTTTAAAAGGAACTTCAGTCACAGAGAAGGCATGAAAATGCTTCCCTGAAAATAAAGTGGAAAATAGTCTTGAACCATCAGGAAAAGGAAACAGAATGTTTGATGCAATAGAGAGAATGAGGGCTGGGACACTTCATTAAACCAGGCTGCTTAGAGCCCCATCTAACCTCACCATGAGCACTTCCAGGGATGGGGCATCCACAACTTTTTCCAGTACCTCACCACTCTCACACTAAAATGTTTCTTCCTGATATGTAACCTAACCTACTGTCTCTTTTGGTTTGAATCCATTCCCCCTTGTCCTGTCACTACATTCCCCTTTAAATTGTCTCCATCTTTCTTGTAGTTCCTTTCAGATACTGGAAGGCTACAATTAGGTCACCCTAGACCCTTCTTTTTCTCAGACTGAACAATACCAGCTCTCTCAGTCTTTCCTTGTATGAGAGGTTCCCCATCCCTCTGATCATCCTGCTGTCCCTCCTCTGGACTCTCTCCAGCAGGTCCCTGTCCTCCCTGTG
>JAWWMU010000001.1:40408147-40420951 GCA_035048155.1 Cinnycerthia olivascens
CACGGGGCTGTGGATGCAGCCCAGGACAGGATTGGCTTTCTGGGATGTCAGTGCACACTGACAGCTCATGACCAGCCTCTCATCCACCAGCAGCCTCAAACCCTTCTGGGCAGGGCTGCTCTTGATCTGCTCATCCCCAGCCTGTACTGATTCTGGGGTTTGCCCTGACCCAGGGGCAACACCTTGTAGTTGGCCTTGTTTAAACTGCACAAGATTCCCATGAGCCCAGTTTTCAAGCTTATCTGGATGGAGTCCTAGGTGGGATTAGGTGTCTACAAGATTCGTCCTGAATGTTATTTTAACTGTTTTTTCTGCCACCATGCTGCACTGGCAATATTGTCAGAAACCATATGTCAAACCAGCCTGGAGGGAATTCTTCTGAGTTCTCATTCTTTTAAGACTAGGATTTAAAGTTGGAGCTAAGATACAGATTTAACTATTCCAATCATTTTGGGCACTGCTGTAAGCTAAAGTGTCAAAACAGACAAATAGGTAAATGGATAGATAAAAAAGGCTTCTGAATTGCTTCTATACTCCTGCTTTTTCCCATGACAGACTGCTGCAAGTGATTGTATGGTTTTACATTGCATACAAATTATGCAGGACTTTGGCAGTACATACTTCAATTATTTGCTATCACTTGCAGAATCAATGCTTTTCATGCACAAGTTTGCATGCAGAGCAGTATTTTAAACCATTTAGTAGCAATAAAAATTATATTAAAAACAAGAGGAGAAAAAAAAGTAGAAAATACTGATTAATAGATATAAAGGCAAATCTTAAGTAGAAATTTTATTAGCTGTGAACCTATGTTATGAAGGCAATTTTCCTGTGCATAGAAATTACCTTTTTCCTACCTTTGAGAATAAAACCTTGAGATGTATTTCAGACTTTAAGGAAAGTTATCCTGACAGTAAGATTATATAGGAAATCTGGAGGAGAGGGGGAAAATGTAAAGGTTTTACTTTAGAGTTATCTAAATGATGAAATGATCATTACAAGGTGTTTACCAATGATATATCTATTTTTTCTTTTTTAATAATGGATTCATAATTTTAACAAAGAAGTAATTTCAGACACCTCTGAATGTAAATAACATTTTTCCTTGGAAGTTTAAAGAATAAAACCTCAGTTACATAGCTACATTTCATTTATGTGCTGAAAAAATTTATGCAGTAATTTAATTGCGGTAAGCTTTTAAAAATCAGTGAAATAAATTCATCTCATGACTCTTCTTGATTTTCATTCTTTCTGGCTCCTCTAAAGATAGACTGTACCACACATTGCTGCACAGGCAAGAGGTGTGTGAGCATCAGACTAAACTACTCTGCCTTGCTGGAGGCAGTCTTGCTAAGCAGCATAAGGGTCTATCCAGGCTGATTAATACCAGTGAAAGGCACAGAGATCTGTACTGCACTGAGTTGCTTGCTAACAGAATTTAGGAGTGCAGTCCTGAATTCAGGATTGCATTGGTATCTGTGCCTGCTCTCTGACCTAAAAAGACAATGGCTTGGCATAAATTACCATGCTCTCCCCATGGCTTTGCAGTAGTTTGGTAACACATTTGCTATGACAATCTCTGCTGCTTTCTCATCTGAAAAAAGTTTGATTAAGTTGTGCTAGTTTTGTTTGCAAGTACATGGGAGTCTGTGTGTTTTCCTGGAGAGGCTGCAAAGGAGATAGGTAAAAGATTGTCTAATGTTATTTTGATTGTAACGAATAATAATAAAAAAAGAGCTTTGAAAACAGAAGATGCAAATTGACAGAATGTTAACAATGTCAGCCACCTGATGGGGTTGCAAAACACCAAGAGAAATTTCACACAAAATTATTATCCTGGTTCTGTGCTCTATATGTAACCAATAAGTTAAACAGGTAAACTATAGCTTTGGAGTAATTAATTTCTTCCTTTTCACACACAGTTGTATACTTATGGGCAATATGAACAAAAATTATAAATTAGTGTGCATATTATTTACATTTTTAAAAATGCAATAGAAGATTCACAGAAATGTTCAGTGAAAAATTAAGAGCAAGAAGATGTTAAAACAAGATTTCTTCTTTAATGAGATCCTTGGAAATATAATGAAAATTATCTTTCTGTAATAGTTTGAAATTACTGAGCAACCTTGGGAGTTCAAGTAGAAAATCAATTTACAGCTCTTGAGGATGGATGCGTAAAATTCTACTGGCCACACCAAATAGCTCTGCATACTAAAATGTGTCTTAACTTTAAAGTCTACACATTGCATTAATTTTTATATATATATATACACATATAGTCTTGCATGTGAGAAATCAGGCAGCCAGAAAACAGCCACTTTAAGAAATGAATTAAAGTCTAATGCTTTTTTGAAATTTCCACTCAAGAATTTGATTCATTAAGGTCCTCTATTCAGTGAAAGGATGACGATCCATCCCTGGGACAAGACTGACCCAAGGTTTTATCTTCTGGTGCAGCAGTTTTTAAGAGAATATGGAGGCAGAAGCTATAATTCCCTTTCCAAGTGGCATGTGGAAAACAATTCCTATATGTTACTGGGCTAAGAGGATTGAGCTATGTGCAATCCCATTCACTCACAGCTGTGCCTATGTGACTTTCTCTTGAACAAGGGAAAGGACCTCCTATGGTAACTTTTAAAGAGATTTCTTTTTTATTTTAGAGTTTAATGTTCATTTCTAGTACTGGTGCAGTTTTGATTGTTTTTACTTCTGCTATTATTTATTTTTATCAATCAAAATACAGCCCCTGACTTGGAAAATTTTCTCAAGCTTTTTAAATTTGTGGACAAAATATCACTATGGACTGCAGTATCCGTGTTTCAACCCATGGTGGTATAGCAAGGCAGTTCTGCAGACTGTTGCACCATATGAACCCAGTCCTGTGTTACTGTATTGCTTTAGCAGAGTATCCAAGACATCTCATGACTAAGTTGAGTATTTCATGTTGTGTAAAGCAGCCAGTTCTCATACAGTGAATGTGTTTTTGTGGTCCTTTAGTACTTCCCTTCCATAAAAGAGAAAAAAAGAAGTAAAAATCAAGCCCTTGTTAGAGGGACTATCTCCTTAAAAAGACACTGACCTTTTAATATAAGTGTTATTCTTGGGAGGACATTCTGTGATTTTTAAATATTTTTTAACAAATTGCATATTTTTGCTAAACCAGTTTTAGAAAAAATCACCCAAGGCATGGAAGTTGCAGACAATATGAAGTCAAAATTCATTAAAAATTTTATTAAAAAGAAGTAAAGGCTGTGTAAGAGAAGAACTCCTATTCCATGATTGCCTCTTTGAAGTCTATATTTAGCATACATGGTAAGTTATTGTTTTGCCTAGAGAAGGTTCAACTACAATGTGTTGAAGGAAGTTTCAAGTGCCATATACACTTGTTCTGTCATTTTACTTCCTTCTCATTTCATTTTGTATGTCTAACACCTACCTTGGGATTTTCCTGCATAGCCTGTTCTAAATCAAATATGGTGTACTATTTTTTTCTCTTCAATTCCTGCTATACAAAGAAATCCTATTTTTAACAAAACCAGTGTTAATTAGGATAATTACTACCTTCTCTTTTTACCTCGCTTTTTCATATTTTTACATTTACTCTCATTATCTGAAGTCCTTCTCTAACATGTATGGAGCTATATATAATATTATTTTATTAATGATTTGCTTAATTCATTTTTCAGTTTCCACAGCTTGGCTACATGCTACTGACCCATTGCTGTGTAAGATGCTGTATAAAATATTCTGTAATTAATTAGCAATTATTGGGATATTAGCAGGTGTCATTCAGCCAACAGGTCTCTGAGAGACCTGTTTGTATTTGTACTGCCAAGATACAACCATTGTTTATATAAATGCCCACTGTACAGTTATCAAAGCCAATAAATGCACTGATTTCATAGGGACTATAATGAAATTCAGTGTGAAATCTTAGGTATGTGGATAAGTTCATTTTTTTCTCAAGTGGCAGTGGCCAAACATACAGCTGGATGATGTGGTGAATGCTATAGTGTATTTTGCAATACCAATGGTGTTACTTCCAGACCCTTCTCCCACTTAAATAGGTACATTATATGAGTTAAGGAGGAGTTACTCAGCACCTGAACAGACTAAAGGTCAAAAATTCCATCTGTTTGTGCAAGAAATCTGTTTTTATATGTCTTTTATCCCATTTCTTATCTTTTTGTAGAAGAAAAAGTCAACACCAAGGCTTCATCTGATTTAAATTTAGGGAAGGAGGTTTGATTTATGGGAGTTGCATGGGCTTAGGAGGAGCTGGGAGCCCCCCTTAATTAGCATGCAATTTTACTTGATCTCTAGGAAATGTGATTAAATTAAGTTGGAATGGTAAAACTTCCAGGAGCCCTATGTGATGCAAATTGAAAAATTTCAGTGCCAGTTGTCCTCTTACCATCTGTACATGACAATTGAGGCGAAATCTTTGCCAAAATAAAGTTGTATTGAAAAATGGGATGCAGGGTTGTGCACATGGCAAAAGGGAATGTAGAACACTAAAGAGGAAAAAAACTCAGGATCAAGACTGACAAACTATTCCCTCACTTCACATGGGAGGTAAACAGAAAGATATATTGCACACAGATGCCTGAAAACACTGTCTCATGCAGCAGAATTAGACACACATGAATACTTAAATCAACAGAACTTTTATGTGTGACTAAACCAAACTCATAATGGATATACTATATGAGCTATGCTGCAGCTGTCTCTGGCTATCAAAGCTCCCTTTTTCTGACCTAAGGGAATGGTAAGTCACTCATAAAATGCAAGATTCAGGAAAAAGGAGGGTTCTTTAAAATTTTGTAAATAAAAATCCCTGAACAGCCCCATTCTGGTGGCAAAGTGGAATACAATGTCAGGTAATATGCAGATCATCTGTTTGTAGAAGGCCGTCTATTTTCATCTGCTTACATTATGTGGGAGGAAACAGAAGGACCTAAATCTTGTTAAGTACCTAAAGTCTAGCTGATGCTTCTTTCTAAGAGCTGTTTTGATTGAAGCAATTAAGGCAGACATAAGACGGGAGAAGGGAGGATGATGAAAAGTGTAGCTATTTCAAGATAATGCAATTTCTGATGTGTACACAATACATTTGTGCTTAGGAACAATAATGAACTGTGGGAGGGGTCTGGGTACAAAGAACTGTGGCTTCGCATGAGCAAACAATGCATTTGTATCTGAGAAATGAAGGAGGAAGAGTACAAATGCTTGAAATCTTTTCTCTCTTATTGTGCAGACTTAGAGATTGTGCTTCTTCCCCATCTTCATAGCTGCTTCACCACTAGGCATGAACATACAATGAAGCTTAGAGGCTTTCTGCTTTCTTCCATTTGCATCCTGCTGCAGTAGCTGCAAGGTTTGGGCAAGACAGTTTTACCTCATTTCTGCCTCCCCAGGTTGTACTGCATCCTGACTTGTAGCCTGCTGGCTTCAGAGAGATGATGCCCTGGGTAGGTAGGGCTACAAGTTACCTCATGTCTCTTCTGACAGTTCGGTGAAAGAGGCTTCTGTGCCACAGTGTTTTAATAGTTCTTTCTGCCAATAAGTAATATTTATTCTCTTCTATGCAGAACAGAAGTAAATAAAATGTAATGTAAAGGCTTCCAGGCTTAGATGTCAATGAAATTTTCTCAGAACAATTGTCTGGCCCATGAATAATCATATCTAGTCTGACCTGAAAACACAATTTAGTTACATCCAATTTGCCTCACTACACTCAGGGGGCCATAAAAGAAAAATAGAAGCTTCTGAATAAGAAAATCAAGACCAGCTCACTATAACCAGTATTTTCTACAAATATGAACCCTTCTCATTTTGCCTGTCTAAATCAGTGTAAATGATGCAGAATATTAGTATGGCTCAGATACTACCTGGATCCAGTACGTACAACACAATGTTGTACAGTCAAAACAGGTCAGACAGAAACGAAGTTAGGCTTCTTAAAGGAACACAAGGGAAGAATGCTCAATAGATTTTGAGGTTACTTTGAATTTAGGAGTTGCCTTTCAACGTGCAAGGGCGTGTTAGTAAATTCATAAAAGTATGTCACCTTCATAATGTTTTTCAGTAAAGTCTTTTCCTCCATGACAGTTTCCTACAGTTTTGGCAGACTGGAGGTACGCACCTGTAACATTGCTCTGTCTTCTTCAGATCTGGTTCCCTGATACATACATGTGCTTTTACTTTGTGCTGGTATTTTGCTGTAGTAACTAGGATTGCATACCTGATCCAGACTATTACAATCATTTGTTTGGGAAACACCCTCTTATTTCAGTAACTTTGATTGTTGAATTGCACTAAGGGGAAGGACTCTTTATAGGTATATTTGGGAGTAGAAGATCTTGTGCTATGAGATGATAATGAAAGAGGTGGTGGTAATAATGTGTTATGGAGATGGATGTTTACAAAACAGCGACATTCCAACAGTGGGCAAGCCAGTAAGAAAGGAAAAATGTGAGCCCTTTACAGATAAGCAAATTAAAATCCAATCTTCTGCACAGCTTTTAAAAAGTAATTTTAGCAGTTTGTGTGACATTAGCATACTAATTGTAAAGCAGATTCTTGGGCTAATTAGTATTAGTTCACAAAGATGTAATTTGACATCTCAATGATTTTTTTTTCTGTAATTTTCAATATGATCATATCAAAGAAAAGATGGAGAAAAGTGGCTTTGGTGACCAGTCCCAAAGTCACAAATTATTACCTGGTTTCTAGATCACACTATAACTTACGAAACGTGGTATTTCAGATTTCATACATGAAACATGAAGTTATGTCTGAGAGTGATGAGAATAGTTGAATTCCTCTTCTTTAAGGCTGCAATCACTGTTAGTCAGTGCAGAAAAGCTTGCTTTGATATTATGTTTGAAAAACGCACTTGTATGGAATAAGAACTTTGTTTTGCCATATTTGAATGCTCCTTTAAAGAATGTAGAAGACTTTTATCAGCTGCTTTTTTATGGGAGTGGCCATAATCACTTCCCACCTTCTTTTTATTTGTTGAGCAAGTATCAATTTGTATTTCCCTCAGATGCCCTGCCTGATTGATTGACATACCTGCTTTGAATTAGAACAGTTATTTCACTCTACAGATGTGAAGTCTTCTGCTACTTTGTTTTTTTTGAATGTGAGAACATCTCAGGTACCCAAAAATCAAATAAATTCACCTTTTTGAGATTATAGGAGTTAGTTTAATGAAAGATATTATCTCTACAGACCTTACTTGACTTCAGATAACAAATAACACTCTAAATTCTGTTTCAGACACTCTTGTTAGATCACTCCAGATAAACACTGCTAATACTCTTTACTAGGTTTTCCTTATGTCTATATTATCTCCAAGTTGACTTGGACATTAGGAAAGAATGACAACTGCCTCTTTCTTATAGGGAAGTTTTTCTTAGCAAGCTACTCTAAGTCTTTTTGTAGGTTTCAGGTAGGGCCTTGAATATCTCGCACTGCAATATTTTTTTTCTCTGGAGACAGTGATTGCTATTCTTTTTATTGATAGAAGACCATTACAGAGAGTGGTCATGTGCCAAAATCAACCAAGCATAAGTCAGGCTACCTTCTGATTCCTTGATCATGACACCAGGTTGAGAAATATCATTCTTTACTAATGTAGTCTGGTCAAGTTTTGCTGAAAGTACCAAATTCCAGTTGGTTCCACTTAAAGAGCCTCATTCAAAGAGTTGCAACCATTTCAGCTTAGTCATTCATCACAGCACTATATTGGAAATGTTTGAAATGAGCTGAGGAAGAGCTGCTGCAGAGGAGAACGCTATATTAGAAGTGCCATAACAAGTGAAAATGCAAGTGACCAAATACAGATAAGGCTGAAACAGCATCTACTCATCTATGAAACAGATGATTGAGGCTGAACCTCACAGACTTCAAGGCTGCTGTGAATCACAATCGTCATATAGCCTTCACAACTCAAAAAAGCACACTGCAGAATTTGGAGAGTTGAAGAAAATTAATCTGGAAAAGACCAATAATTTAACTCCCAATAGTCCAAAGATTCATTTCGGTTTCTTGGAAAAGTGCTTTCTCAAGCACCTCTGTGACAGACTTGGTCACAATTCCTTGGAAATTCTTGCAGCCCTTCCTTTATTGAGAAAATTAGCTTCTAGCCCTGTAAATGAAAAAAAACATTCCCTATTTTGTGTTTCCTTTGCACCACTTCCAGCTTTATCTGCTTCATCATGGTAATCAAGGTAGATATATTTGCCTTCCCTGTGGAAAAATCTTACATTACAAATTATGTTCTTCAACTTGCCTCCTTTCCTGCCACTCCCTGTGTTTTCCCTTAGCATCTGACATGGCAATGAGCAACGTTACAATTCTCCTTCAAGGCAGAAGGCATGTTGATGCTGCTGTTTGAGGGCAAGAGACTGCAGCATTCCTTAGACTACTGGGATTAAATCTTCACATTCTAAAGTAGTACAGGAGTAGAGAGGGTTCCTTTGTAGGAAGGTGGTGTCATCCTTGCAAAGTTATGAAATCAGGCTCCTTGTTTTCTGGTCTATGGCTCCACTTTTGAATGGAGAATGGATGGGTTAGTGTTTGCCTTCAGCTCTTCTACAAGAGTGTTGATGAGGAGATACAGGCTTGATCTGTGGCAGTAAATTGCTTGCTCCTGCTACCTGTGTGCCTAGTAGGCTGTAAGAGAGATGAAGGGGAAAGGATGTGAAAATTCAGGAAGAGTTTTCAGGCTATCATTTTTTTTGTAGGCTTTGAAGGAAGTAGAGAAAAAAAAATAATATCTTGCATTTCTTGTTAGTACACACAAAGCTGACATTGTAAGTCCTTCTGATGTCTGGCTTTCCCCAATGACTGTATATTAAATTCTGGTACTTTCCTTGGGTTTTTATGTCCGGTACACCTTGGAAATTTGGATCCACAGATACTTGTGTACTATCTAATGGTGCAGGATAATCTACATGGGCATTTAGAAAATCCAAAGTGTTGAATAAATCTTCTTCAAAGAATGCTAGTCAGAAGGATGCTTGGTCTTTTAAAGTGTAAAAAAAAGTGAATTTACTCCTGTGAAAACATGTAGTCATTACTAGTAATATTATGAGTCTGTAAAGCAAGAGATTAACTGTAACCAGTTAAAATTCTTTTTTATTATTATTATCTCAGAAACTGATGATGCAATATGCTTTACTGCATCTCTTTTCTATTTTCTCTGCAAACGATGTGTTCAGTCAAAATTAGACTGTTTTCCAATGCAGAACTAAAAATTTTATAGATTACATTATTCTCTATCTAGTCTCTATTTAGCCACTCTTCTAACACATTGTCAAAAACATTAAGCAAAGAGGCATGATGTTATTCTAATCCCTTATTTTCTTATGAAAATTCTTGACGTGAATTTTTTGTGTGGTTTTTCAAGACACCAAACAGCTGATATATTAAGGACTTTTGCATGACATCTGTACTGTAATCTGTATTGACTGAAACATGTATGGTGGGTTGCTAGGTAGTTCAGCCTTGCCTGTACAGTATCACAGTGATTCTGTGGTGTTTATGAACAGCAGTAGCTGTTATTAAAAAGTACCAGGTCATTTGCACTCAATTCATATTATGTTAGCCAACAGTAATTTTTTTCCCCTCACATCATCTCTGGACATCTTATTTCACGGTATTAATTTTTCACTTTGATGTACCTGATTCAAAATATAACAGGACCCAGGATCTGAAACAGGATAAAAAAATGAGGATAGCTCATTTTGGTCATTTAGGCTTCACCATTTAATTTCATAGACTGAAAAGAAATTATATTCCTTCTCTGATTGGATAAGCATGTCAGCAGTTATCAAATAAACAGTTACAGAAGCAAATTTAGATGCATGAAATTGAAATTTGTTTTGTCATGAATATATACAGAAATTAACTTAAGGTGGGTGAAGAAAAGTGTAGCTGGAGAAGATTAAAAAAAAAAAATCACCTGAAAAATCCCTCAAAACAAAAAGATCTCTAACTGAGATTTTCACAAGACTGAGATGCTAGTGTTGATGTTCTCAGTTTGCCTAATAGATTTTGGAGTGCAGAGAACCTAGTGTATCCTTATTCAGAGGCTGTGAATCCTTTGGAGCTAACTGGGATCCTTCTTGATCAATATTTAATACTTTAGTAGGTAGAGAGTGAAAGCCTGATATGACACTGAGCAATGTGGTTAGAGCAGACACCGTATCATGATCCTGAATGTGCCTAATGTCACATTGTATCATAGTTATTATTACCTTGATATCCAGTGTATTTGTTTTTAGTGACAGGCCTATAGAACACATACAGGAAAAAATACTGAAGTAGAGAAGCCTTAGCCAAGTGTGCCAGCCTTTGGTAACTTTAGCTATTGTCTTCTGCACTGATCTGACAGCCAGGCATGACCAAACACAGTGCTGCAAAAAGCAAGGAGAAAGAGGGTGGAATGAAACTGTGGAATACTTGGATTATTATATCTCAAGGTCACACAACTTCTTTTAAGCAACTGACATATCAATGGTAGTTATCCAAGGCATCTTAAGAGGAGCGTAAGTGGATTGATTTATTTGATGTTTTTTATAAAAATATCAGCCTATTCCTGACACTTTTTTTACACCTTTTTATTGTTATTGTTCCGCACATGAAGTGTATATCTGTTCTATTAAGGATAACTCAAGAGAGGATTATTTAGCAGGAGAATCTTAAAAACTTTTCAATCAAGTGACCTTTTGACATGATTATGCAACACGGAACACAACTTGGATGGTGTGTGTATTCTGTTGTGACAAACTGAGGTCTCCCTTGTCTCCTCTTCTCCAGGCTGAACAGACCAAGTGACTTCAGCCTCTCCTCATATGTCTTCCCCTCATGGCCTTTTGTCATCTTCCTTGCCCTCCTCTAATAGCTTTGTACCTTTCCTACATCATGGCACCCAGAGCTGCCCCAGCTCAGAGCAGAGCAGGACAATCCCCTCCCTTGCCCAGCTGGCCATGCTGGGCCTGATGCCCCCAGGACAGGGTTGGCCCTCCTGGCTGCCAGGGCACTGCTGGCTCATGTCCAACCTGCCACAGATCAGGACCCCCAGGTCCCTTTGTGCAGAACTGCTCTGCAGCAAATCATTTCCCAGTCTGTCCATACGTCCAGGGCTGCCCATCCCAGGTGCAGAATCTGGCTCTTGCCTTTTGAAACTTCATGCGGTTGGTGATTGCCCAGCTCCCTAATTTATCAAGGTGTCTTATCAGGGCCTCTCACCTTCAAGGGAGTCAATTTAGTATCTAAATTTAGTATATAAATGCTTCAGCTTCCTTTCTGAGATTGAAAATTTTCCAGAGCAACCCTACCCCAACATTCATTCTTCTTTATTTTGCTTGAACCTTCTGTACATCGCAGTGGCTGTGCAGACTGAGGGGAATAGGTAAATCTAGGAATATGAAACCAATTAAGATATTTTTGTATCAGTCCTTCAATGTTTTCTATATTATACCACCATAATTCCAAGGATATCCTCATTATGCCCATAACTGTAGCAATGAGATGAGTTATGACAGTGAGTGACATCTAAATCGAGAGTGAGGGAGGTCTGTAGTTCCCCTGTACGTGTTCCTGGGGACTTCCAATGAATATTTTCAGTTCTGGGGTGAATTTGTCAATTTCATTCAATAAACTGTTCCTTTTCATGTAGAAATGGAGCAGAGCCTGTCTGAGGTTGCCCTTAGCTACTGTGCCAGGGGATGATCTAGAAACTGCATGCAGCAAGAGAAGCCTTGATTGCAGAAGGGCAGGGACTAGAAAAAGCCTGGCATTCATTCTATGGGATCATGGAGAGAAGTCCAGCTTTAACTTCAGCACCCCAGGCGAATGAGAATCTGTAAAGACAGGTAATTATAGTTGTGTGGAGTCCTTCCATGTAATTATCCAATATAGAAAATTTGAAAATCTATGCCAGCAGTCAGCCTGCTGAGAGTCAGCAGGGGAGAGTGTGTTTTATAGGCAAACATAGCAGCAGGCGGCCAGGAAGGGCTCAGTGGAGAGGGAGAGCTGGATGACTTCACAAAAAATGTGTCCCAGCCTGGAAACAAGAACTGTGTTCTTCTAGGGTCAAGAAAGAAAGTCAGAAAAATTAGAATTGGTCCAATTCTCTGTTGCTCTTTCACTGCTGTGGTGTTCAGGAAAAGAGAAAATATAGGAAACTGGTGGGAAGAAGTAGGAACAGAATCCATGTGGCTCAGAGCCTGGGCTTCAGATTAGATTTCAGAAAGCCAGATTCTGCTCTTGTGCTTTCTGCTTATCTAATGTCGGATTTTATGTTATTTTGCTGTTATTCCTGGTGCAGTAAAAGTCCTTTTTCCCCAGCCCAAGATGAAAGAGAAGGCAGAAATTCTTCAGGTCTCGTGTTCAAGGTTGTTTATTCAAGCTTATCTAAAACATTCTTTCTCTGCCCTGCCGAGGTCTTTCTAGCAGGACGGTCGAAGGCCTTCTCCCCCCTCAGAGGCGGTGTTTATCTTTTATACTAAAAATTACGTACAGATTATTTATTAATTGTCTCCAATACTCATTCTCTACATTAGACAGTCAGTTTCTACTCTAAATCAATCAGTCATGTCCCCATCACCGAGAATATGGAGAAGGTGAAGAAGAAGAAGGAAGAAACCTTAAAACGATAAGGTTCCTCCATCTTGGCATCACACACCCCTCTCTACCAAAACCCAAAAATTACTTTTACACCCTGTAACAAACTCACTACTGCTCTATTTAAACTCCTGTGACTTGTAATTCTTCTTTTAAGGCTGG
>JAWWMU010000001.1:40421051-40451457 GCA_035048155.1 Cinnycerthia olivascens
CTGTTCCAAGATTTTTGAGACCCCTGCCAGGGTCCCTGAGCCTCCAGGGCAGTCAGAGACAAGCCCTGGTTCCCACAATCTAATACTTAGCTTTTTGATTCATGATATCTTATTGCCTCTATTTCATCTCTATTGCCTGCCTTGCTTGATTGAACAGTATCAAAACACAACATCAGCAACAAAAACAGCACCCAAGAGAAACCCTTTCAAAAATGTTTCTTTTACATTTTGTAGAAAAATTCCCGAAGGCCAGAGTATGACACAAGCTCTGGTCTGAATGCCATTGTGTGACACAAGAAAACTCTGTTACAAGGCTTGGAGCTGAGCTGAAGAAGCCCTGCATATTTTCTCTTGCTCTCCTGTCCTGACTGCTGAGATTCATCTCACTTTACTTTAGGGTCCAGATGCAGCTGCATGACCAGCAGAATCTAGGTCTATTTGAAGCTGTTGTACAGTCATGAAATTCTAAATAATGATGGTGTGTTTGAGCCAAGAGTTCCAATAGATCTGCTTTTCTCTGAAATGGCTGTGTGAGGCACCAGGAGATGTACAACGGCACCTAACATGACATGAGACATCCATGCTTAGATAACTGAGATTGTTCACTGGGGATCCGTATCTAAAGTACTCATCCTATTCTGCTTTATAGCAAAGGTCTAATCAAACAAACTTTATTGACTGCCTTGGCAGACAGTGAATTGCATTTATACTCCACTGGCTGCATTAATTCAATTTCTATTGACAGCAAAAGCTCCGTGATTTCCGTTCAGATGTGCATCCAGAGTGAGTCAGGCAAATCACGGCTGCTCTCAGTGCACTTGCTAGAGGATGGGGAGCCAGACACCTAACTATTGTTCACATGACAAATGAAGATGTGTAGCACCAAAAAAGTTATATCAAACTGATGGAAAAAAATGGGGTATGCCAACATTTTTGAACAGTGGGGTTTTATATTGTTTTTTCTCCTCACTTGATTTGCTCATTTGCTCTGGCAGTCTACATTGTAAGATGAAACTGTTCAACAGTTGTCTTTTCAAGGAATTCAATTCAAAGTATGCATAGGATGAAGTAGAAACAAAGAGAAAAAAGAAATAAATTTTTGTGAGATCACATTTGAATTTTGTTACAAACACCAAAGCACAGAAAATTAGTCTAAAATTCTTGTATTCTGGTATGCCAGCAATCACATGGAAAAAAATAGGAAATCTCACCATTAGGCAAAATATTAATTTTTAAAAGATTATTCAAACTTTTCCCTATTTTTGAAACAAACATATAGTTACACATCTGACCTAAATGTAAGCCCTCTTGAAAATCCACGCCCTTAATCTCAAAGGTGAAGTTGGATCAGTGATTACAGCACATCTATATCTCAGATAATTCGTAATTTAAAGGAAGTAATGCTGAAAATTCTCTGAGCCTCATTCTGTACTCTTCTTTCACCAGATGCTGAGCTTTGATTTTAATTGTCATTGAGGTGACATCTGGTAGTCATCCATGACAGAGTGCTGGTACGTGTTTATGACTGTTGATCCGAACCTCCAGGACAGTCTGAAAGTGTTAGGGAAAAAAATATACAAGAATCAGTAATGGAGACTTTTCATTGCTAGAAAACCAAGGGTTAACTATCACACCTACTCTTTGGTCTCCTATTTGCTAAATAGGGTTGTGTAGGTCATTTGTGCTTCTTTTTCATAACCAAGCACATTAAGCAGCACAAATTATGCCTGCAAGAGCTTTCCATTACAATTCTACCCTGTTTCCTCAATCATATGTACCTGAAGTGATAATTGAAATCTGAAGCTGTAATATGCAGAGCTGTGAAATGTGTGTCAGCCTACTGAGTCCTCTACTCACCAGTCCAGAGCAGAAGGCAGCTTTCTAGTTATTTGAAAGCATTATGCTACCAACAAGATTCGCAGTCTTAGAGCAGAGACTGTCTTCTGTTCTCACCAAATACAGAATTAAAGTGTCTATTTCAGGGAAGGGAGTAGGATGTTTAAGCTTGAGGCATGAGAAAGAATATCTATTGGTGTTTTATTCCCATACCGTTTTCCTGGTTAATCAGATAAGTACTTTGTTGCAGATTTCTCTTGACACACTCCTCATTAAGCAGAGAGAGAATGTCCATTGAGAAAGGGCAGGATCACAGGTTAAAATTAGTGTAGTGTGATTTCTTACATATACTGGTGGTATCTGCAGTGATTCCAGGCTCATGCCAATGCCACTTACTTTTATTTACCTGTCAGACAAACACAAGGGCCTCCGCCGAGCAAGATGCTGGATGAGATGCACAAAGTTCAAATGACCAAAAAACCATCTGGTATATAACTTTGAATCCAGTTCAACAGTTGAGCCTCCCGAAAGGGATTCTGTGAAAGAAGAAATTTTTGTATTATCTGTTTTTTATTCCCATAAATAAGCTTTGCATCTTCCTCCCTTTTTTGCTGTGCGGGCAGGATTATTCCCTTTCATTCTTTTCTCAGCAGCACAGAGAAGTTTCCCTCCAGCCTGCAGGTGTGCTGGAGGCCATTGTTGGGTGGGTGCCCAAAGAACTCGAGCCTTGCTAGTGCCCTCACCCATAGTACTGCTTCTCCTGCAATGGATACAGCCTGCTGGGGACGGGGACAGGAACACTGGGATCAGAGCTGCCTGGACTGGTGGGAAGAGCTGGGGGCATGGGGCTTCTGCATGGAGAGCAGTAGGAGGATGTATATAAGGAAAACTTGACATAGCTGCAGAGAGGGACAGAAAATACTGAGGCAGAGGAAGATCAGACTAAAATCCATAATGAAAAGTGAAGTCCTAATCGGGAACTGATTGTTAAGGGGAAGGATGGTTGTTAGAGAAAGTTTCTTTTGAAAAACATTTTTCAACCTGCATTTGTTTGCATTTAGTTTTGAACCAGATTGTACTTGCAGAACAGAGTATGTGTTTAAACTCTGCTGAAAGCCTGCAGCCAATAAAAGAGATAAAGGCCTTCTGTACTTCACATTACACAATAACAAGAAAGGAATTAATAATGCTGCTCTGAAAAAAAAACCCCTCTATTTAGATAGCTTTATGCAACAATAACAGGAGCCTGCCCATGAGCTCAGTGTATTCTCTATTTACTATGTATACTATGCGCAAATTACAAAAACATGCTTGAGCCTCTGGAATTGCAAAATTCACAACCTAATTAATCAGGGTTTGACAAAAAAGCAGAGTCTGCTTTGCTTCACATAGAGGAAAGATAATTTTGTCATTCAGGGACAAGCCTGTGCTAGAAGACAGATGATTTTGACTCCTAACTTAGTTCACTCAGTTCTGCTTCAATTCTTCTTGGAATAATATTTCAGTTTGACCAAGCTATCAACGTCAATAATTAAAATTTGAAATTGGGTGTTGGGAGGTAGAGGGAGAAGCATGAGTACCTTTTGAATAGGTGAATGCTTAGCTCAATCCAGAATTACTTTTTGGACTTTATCTTTCTGTAATATAAATAATTACACATCATGTACAACACAAGAAATGGATGAGTTGCAGCTAGTGCAGAGGCAACATCCTCTATAAAAAAGAGTCAGCTTGTCTTCAGAGTTCCTTCTGTAAGGTTTAGAATTTATTTTTTTTCATGTCTTTGTGTTCAAATTATTTGTAAGATCTGTGGGATACAGTCCCCGTGTAATACATTGTGAATTTCTTAGTTGTTCCTGGAACTGGGTAAGTTTCTCTCTTTATATGACAAGTCGAACAGCAGGAGCATTTTCAGTAAGGACTTCTCAGCCAGTAGCTACACTAAAAAACAAATAGTTGGTTAGTACTGTATGTGGCAATCATAGATCAGCAGGCTGAAAAGCAAAACTGTGCATAAAGCTAAAGCTAGGAAATCAATCACTCAAACTCCTTGAAGCATATTTATTAAATTATGGAAATTCTAAAACAAAATGAAATCTTCTTTGAGAGCAATAGTTTGTGGTATCCTATCTTTCATAAAATTTTGCCATGTTTTGCCATTTTGGCCTTTCCAGAGATCTCACAATAGTGTTATTCTTAGCTTTAGTTTTAGGCTGCTTTGTTCAGTCACTGGTCCAAATTAACCACAGAAATGTGAAGCATGAGCATTGCTGCATGTTGTGAGCACTGTAATGATAGTCAACATTTGCCCGTATCAGAGATTATATTGTTGTTGTTTTCTGTTTAATGAAACATCTCAAAAGTTTCCCAGTGCAACAATTATCTTGTGAAAGCTTGTAATATATTACTTATATAACCCAAGTTTTTGATGGATGTTCACAATTTTTAAAGCATATAATTTTTGGTTTTCTCTCTCTGCCTCCAAGAGGTGTACCTAGGCAGACTTAGGGTACCAGGTACATCTGTAAATGAAGAAAGATATGAAAATGAAAAGATAAATGTTTTGAGAGATGACACATTTTGAAAGTTGGGTTGAGGTTTGTGTAAATTATATGACCTACATAGAATAAGTGATAGAGGAAGTCAGAAAGAAAGCTTTACTGGCACAACCTTTATATAACTCTCTAGTGTTATTCATTTCTATATATCTTTAATGAAAAATGGGATATGAACTGGATTTTATTGCCATTTTGAAAATGCAGCATATGGAATTTTTTCAGCCTTATATTCTCTGAAATGCATGATCAAACTCTCTTTTAGATTTCCTTTCTAAAGATCCTTTCAAAAAAGATTCAATGGAGGAAAACATCTTTCAAAGAATGTTTTTGTAAAGGGAAAATTTTAAAGGAGTTGGACTCTTACTGCATGTTAACATATCCTTTTAATACCATAGCATTTTCATGTAAAGTAATTATAAGAAAAATATTTTCCATTTCTCAGCATTTTTTTTCCTGTAAGAACAGATTGCTATTCTCCTGTCTGCACAGAACTTGCACCAGCTGTATCAGAAATTTAACACAGGAAAGAAAAAAGGTCATTTACATTGCAGATCCAACAGCAATGAGTACTCTTCAAGTCTTTGGCTACAGATGATCAATATAAAAAAGAGATAGTTTCAGGTTATGTAACATTAGACGATGGGGTCACACATTAGGAACTATTCTAAAAATAAAAAGGTTTATAAAGAAGAAAGAAAAGAATGAGATGTACTTTCCTGGTCCTAATTTTTTGCAAGCTAGGGGTATGTTTTTCTTAGTCCAACCTGACGAAATTGTCTAAAATATCACATTTTGATACTTTAGCTTAAAGCTTGATGCTTAATAAATCTGATTTTCTAGAGGATGTCCTTTTAGACAATAACTATTTTGCAAATTTCTCTACAAGAATGTAGAATACTGTTTAACTTATATGTGGACATGTAGTTTCCTTGAGGTCTAATATAATTCTGAAAGACCCTCAGCTAGAAGTAATAGCAGCTGCTAAAGAAAATTCAAATTTTCTTGCACAAAAAAAAAAAATTAAAAAAAAAAATCAGAAGTCTTGCTCATCTTCTTCATTTTCAAGGCTCTTTTTCTCTGAGGATTTTGAGAAAAGAGAAAATGAATAAGGCAGGAACACACAAATATCATTATATACAAATAAATGAATTTATTTATAATATAAATACATATATCTATAAATACATTTATTGTATAAACAGTTTTAGATAGATTTTCCATGGAAAATATCGCTATTTTTCTTTGGGGAAAAATAATGCTTGATAGAAGAGCACAGATAATTTGAAATATTTTGTGGCCACAGATCCTCGGGGTAGAGGTTTGATTATCCCTGTCTGCAGACCTTGACAGTGTCACCGGCTCTGAGGAACTGTCTTCCCTCACGGTGCTTCATGGAAAGTCTGGTCCTATTTGGAGGTCCAGGCTGTAGAATAAAATGGGACTGTGACTCATTTTCCTGTAATGGCCTTGAGTAGCCATAAAAAAACCCCTTTATAAGTTAATGTCTATCATTTGATTTTCTAACCAATGTAATATTTTTTTGACTTTTGACTGAAAGAAAATTTGCATGGAAAAAGTTCTGTTTTTTAATTCTTAGTTATGTTTCATGTTCTTGTTATTTGGGCATACCTGTACTGTTTTGGGGTTCCAATGCCCTGGCTTTTTATGACTTTAGTTTACTGGTGACCACTGACATGGATCCTGCTCACCTCACCCAGAAGCTCTCATCTGTATTATAAATTAGTCCCCACACTGGTGTCCATGAAGAAAAAAAAAAGCCCAGTTGGGCAATGATTTGAAGCAATATTTCCCACACCCCTCAGATCACGAAAGGGAATGGAATTTCTGGAGGGAGTAGTAGCCATCTAACTAATTACTTTAAGCAAAAAAAATCTTACTGTCAAGGTCAGACTAGAAACACAGTGAGGCAGGGTATATTTTATTACAGGGAACCTCTCAGTGTTTTGATTATGTTATTAGTTCCATGTAAGTGTATTAACTGAAAAGGCACGATTAGCTGAATAAATTTCAGGAGGGATGTGAAATCTGCTGTCAGCAGTTAGAATACAGATGCCAGTTTTCGCCTAGCAAGGCAAGAAACAAAAGTTTAAGGTGGAACCTCTCAGAAAAGATACCAAAAAAAAAGGGAAAGGAACTTTTATTTGATTTCTGCTTGTCCAGATAGAAGTAAAGCCCCTTTGATCAAATGACAAGAAAAAGGACAGATAACATAGTCCTTTGAAGGTCAAGTCAACCTTTAAAAATTAATCTGTAGAACATAGTTCTAAAAAAAAATTCAGTAGCACAGTGGTGAGGCCTTGTCTGAAAAATTTTTGTACACTGACAACTTATGTTCAAATAAGAAAAAAAAGTCAAAAAAACACCCAATAAAACCACACAACATTTATTTTGATATTTTAACAATAAAGAAAGCTGACTCTGCTTCAGGGTATATTTAGAGGCTTGAAGTTAAGACTGAAATTTCATTAGATCACCATTATATTCTTTTGAACACTTTAAAGACAAACACTTCAACCATGCTGCCATGAACTCAGAAATTCCTCCTTCCTTTTTTTCCTCTGCCTCTCCTTGTACCTCTGGGCATTCACCTGCTCTTTATGCTACTCCTAGTATTTGAGCTAGGGTTCTGATCTTTAATGTTGCCACTGCAGAACCAAGAATTTGAGAAAGTTAAAAATTAGAGAGACTACATCTGTCTGGACACCAAATGGCAATTACTGTCTGGGCACGATATCAGAAAAAGCAGATTTTTTCAGTGATGCAAAGGAAGAAGAGCTGAACCCATGCAAGAATTCCAGATGTGTATAAGTAATGTGTTTGGGGTGAGAAAGGTCTCCTGCTGTGAACAAGGCCTTGATGTTGTCTTTGACTTCCTATTTGCAAGGAGTCAGGACTGCCCATCCTTGGTGCTGCTGGCAGAGGCCATGTTCCCACATCCACACCTGTGCTGCAGAGCTTGCAGAAGAGAAAGCAAGGCAGAATGATGGGGACAGGTTAAGAAAATACTGAAAATTCTCTCCCTGAACATAGGAGAGTTCTCCAAAAGAAGGAGACAAGTGCTCAAGACAAGAAGCTGGGGGAAAATCTGGTGTCCCAGGGCCATCAGAGGTGACAGCAGTTCAGTCCCTCCAGCCCAGCGGGCTGTTTCCAGCTGAGATGTGAGCAAATGTGGCCCCAAATTCTTTCTATTGCCCAGGACCTGGTGTAAGATTTTTTTGCAAAAGGTTTGGTTCTCACTTTCTTGAGAGATGAGAGAACATGTCAGGAGGGATTCTTTGCCTCCTTTAAGTTTAATGTCAGGCACTGTAAGTGGATCAGACACTTCAGAGTCTCTTTTACAATGGCACAAATCACAAGTGTCTGCCCCTCCAATCCTCTCTTCCTTTCCTGTTTGTTCTGGATGAGTTGGCTTTTTCTTTTCAATGCAAAAAGGATGAAATCTGGGCTACCTGTTTCAGTACTCTGATTTTCTCATTTTGACTGGATTTTCATTCCAGCTGTCCTCTTTTTGGGAAAATAATACGAGTAACTAATTTCTTTTACCAATTTTATTAATAGATACTTGTAAGAAATCACTGATTTGAACTTTGTTTATTCAATACATGGGACAAACACCTAGAAAGGAAGAAATTTTTTGTTTTCCTTCGAACTTGAATGCCTTTGTCCATGAAAATGTATTTTGAGAGATAATGATACCAAGTTGGTTTTGCATCCATCAGATATACATCTTAGCCATTTAAACTTACCTATTTGAAGCCTATGAAAGGCTGGAACTACAGCACGGAGACATAGATGAATGAAAAGCAAAGCTTTAGAAATGGAAAAACATGCACCAATCATACTACTGAGTTAATGCCCAAATGAAGAGTGTGTGCATATACTGTATTTAAATTTTTTTTTTTTAAATAGCTCACATTTACTTTGGCCTCTAGGCCAAAAAAATAATCCTCTTATGAGCCTATGAATTATTGGGTGGGAAGGCATCAATTGTAGCCAAACTGAAGTCATGGGTTTACCAATGACAGATGGTTCTGAAAGCTCTCGTTTGAAGAAATCCTGTTGAAATAATTGTCATCACTATCACAAGTCCCTATTTACAGAACTAACTAGACACTTTGCTACAGCACAGGAAATTCTTTATCATTTGTGTTTATTGAGACTTCTATGGTGTATATAGATTGAAATAAAAGTACACCAGTCACTGTTATGAATAAAACACATCAAACTCAGTATGAATTACGTTTATTATAAACTCTGCTTTTGTATGGAAAAATTAACTACCAAAATCCCCAGAGTGAAATTATTTGATGCCTTTTCCTCAGTCAGTGATCCTTTCTATAGATTATTTTAAGGTTAGTTATTAAACTCTAAGCAAACACTCGACTGATATTTTTGGATCATGGGAGAGCAAGCTGTTAAAAGGTAACAGCTATGAGCAAAAGTTCCCTAAACTGGCCTCTAACTGTGTTTCAAGCTTACCAAGAAAACCAGCAGTCAACACATCTAATGCCCTCTTCTAACTCTGTTGGAAGTGAGAATGAGACTTTGAAAGGCACAAAACAGCCCAACATTGCATAAGGGGAGAAAGGCAAGGTGCTGCTCCAGGGCACAATCCCAAGGTCAAGACAGGAGACAGAACTGTAGACTGTGGCTACCTCTACAGGGAAATACATTAGGTCCATAGTAATAGTCTAAATTCTACCAATTACTCCCTAAAATTGTTGTTGGTTCCACTGGTTATAAGGCAAGGCCAGATGCCTAGAAATAGATTGCCTTGGTTAGATTCTGCCTTCACATGCCTCAAGAATGTTCTCTTTGCTGTTGATCAGAGTAATCTAGCCTACAAAAGCATGGATGAGTGTGCTTACAGCAGCATTGCTTCCTGGCATTCTATAGATTTTATGAGATCCTAGTCCCTTTGGAAGATACTTAGCAGTAGTAGCAGTATTAATATTGGTATGATTTGTTTTAAGCTTAGTGGGGAAGCTCCTATAATAGGAATGTTGTTTTGTTTATCATTTTGTAGGCTCACTAAGTTAGGAGTGGTCTGGAGCCTTGTGTTGACATGGAAGGAAGTCTGAATCTCCAAATATAGGAAGTATCAAGCTAGAAGATGTGATGAGGTGGCTGCTAATGGGATCTCAGCTCAGTGTTCAGCCAGTTCTTATTCTGCAACAGAGAGTTTGGGAATCTATTGTTATTGTCCACTTATCAAGTGCTACTTTTGATGTCTCTTCCTCTCAGGCCTCGGAGAGGTGTGTATCCCAGACATTTCAGATTTTGAAATGAGGTTTGTGAACAATGGCAGTCACTCCTGCACGACAGAGTATGGGAATGGCTTCAGAAATGCCATGCTGGTTTACCT
Organism: Cinnycerthia olivascens; assembly: GCA_035048155.1. Lineage (NCBI taxonomy): Eukaryota > Metazoa > Chordata > Aves > Passeriformes > Certhiidae > Cinnycerthia > Cinnycerthia olivascens. The sequence goes on from JAWWMU010000001.1 coordinate 40,430,832, forward strand.
AAGGTCTACCATAAAAACAACATCAGTAGCATGCTGTTAAACCATGAAACAAAGATCATTTTGTCTGCCTGATCAAATTCTGACAAGTTTTGGATCTGATATTGTGCCTAGGACAAATATTTAGGGTGACTTTCTTTTAGTAGGTAATGTGGTAGGACCATCTCAGAAAATACTCCATGAAAAAAGAGAGCGTGTTAGTGAAGTAAATGGCATGATCAAGTGGCTTTCTATTGTTTTCTTATTCATGGCTTTTCTGGCTCATCTGCCAATGCAAAATTTATTGATATTGTTTATGCACCACCATTTCTGCACAGACCATTTGCTCTAATTTTTCAAGATTTTGTAGCAGTTTATCTAACAGTTTATACTTTGGCAGAATTCCCATTAAAATGCATGTGTATGGTAAATGATTAAAGGTTTGGGCATGCATATTGAGAAAGCTGATGACTTGCTACTTGTGGTAATGACTCTTGCTGTTCTTTTATCCTCAGCCACATGGCAATAGATGCTGCCTTTACAAAATGGTCTTTGTCAAGCAGGAGATAATCTGGAACCTCTTTTTTAACAAGCTGTTCTTTGCTGAAACCCTGTGAGGTGCCCTGGTGTCCTTGTTCTGGCTCTCCTTACAATGCTCTGAAATCCTCAAGCATCTTTAGATTTCAAAGATAAGCACATGGGGTTACATGGTGTACATTTGTCTGCTACATACAATCCTTTTTTTTAAGTTGTTCTTTCTGCTTATGCCTCTAATGTTTCTGTTTGCTTTTCTGCCATGTAAGAAAAGAGAAACATACAGGGTTATGAACTGCAAGAATATTTAGTCCGTTCACACACTTACTTTACCTCAGATTTACAGGACATTTCTTCTGGGAATAATTAGATCCTCTATACATTGGAGAAGCTGTTTGCAGATTGTGGTAATCAGAACTAGATCAATTCAATTAAAGCTCAAAGCAAATTGCTAGTATTACTTCTGTATTGTCATTTGTAAGGCAAAAAAGAACTTCCCACTGATATAATATCTTGCTGTGTTAATGTAGGCAATAGAAACTGTTTTTCCTATTGCCTATTTTCCCATCTAATGCCAGCACTTTCAAGAACTGACAGCAGAAGCTGCCAGAAGCAGCCATTTGCAGTGCACAATATTGGGGTTTATCAAGCCTGAATAATCAGAAGCTATGCTGTGTAACAAGATGATTTTTCACTTGGAAAAGCATATCAATAATGATACAAAGCCCATCCCAGCATTATGGCAGGTAGGAGACCTGTCAGATGGACAGTGATTATAGGAAATGGTATAGCCCTGGTCCAATTGAGAAATGTAAACTTTATGACTTGGTCCTTGTGCTGCAAGCTGAATCCAAGGTTTGAGCCACTGGAACAGCCTGGGAGTAAGCAGTAAGGAAAATATGACTCATGACTGTGTGAAATCCCAAAGTAAGGTTTGGAATGAAACCTGTATTTGTTTAAGGATATATGTCTTGGCAGGATTAGCAGGACATTACAAAAAATTGCTTGCGTTCAAGTTCATTTCTACAATGTAACAATAAAAAGTTTTAGGTCAGAGATCACACAGATTGTTTTTCAGGAAAAGAAAATTAAATTTCTTTTTAAAAATTAATACCCATTTTAATATTCACAGAGATATCTTCTAGAAGATGATATGAAAGCCTTTGCTAGGAAACTTTTATTAATTTTGAAAACTTGTAACGGTTTGGTGCTAGATCACACATCTGTAAGCAGCACAGACTGTACTGGCAGTGTGGGAGACTGTGCTGTGGAAAGCAACAGCCTGGAAAGAGTCAGCTGAATTAGGAGCAGTCAGTGATGGCTGAGGGAGTTAACATGCACACAGAAAGTATGACTGAGGAGGAGTGCAGATCTGGTACTGCTGCTCTGTGGGGAACAAATGAGGAATGGGAGCCCAGGATCCATTTTGTGGCCAAGAACTGCAAGGAGATGCACTGAGTCAAGGGCTCCCTGAATTACCTGCAGTGTGATTCCAGGGAGGCTCTTTTTAAAGTCAGAGTCATAATACACTCACCAACTTGAGAGAAATTTTAAGAGCAACTTGATAACAAAATTTAGGTATTTCCATTGAAGTAAGATCTATTCAGAGTGAATTTATTTAATCCATTCTTAGCAGTAAGGATAAGAGAATATTAGAAGTCAGAGGTACAGGGCAAGAGAACCTTTGGAAAATCTCGACGTACCTATTGCTGCAGGACTGTGTGAAAGAAGCCTTTTCTGGCCTTGCAACACATGGCTATATTCTTCTCCCCACCTCTCCTCACCTTTTCAATTAAGAGATGTGTTGTTGATCTTTGTGGAGAAAAATTATTTGGATTCTTTTTTTCAGACCCAGTACTACTGAGTTGAAATAAAGTCATCATTAAATTTAGACACTGCTACTTTCTGCCTTCAGATACGTCCATCTTTCAGAGGCTTCCATCTTGTTTTCATGAAATTCTTGCCTACATGAAGGTACTTGGGAATAAAATCTCTGTGTGGTGTATTCCCCGCTGAATAAGAAAGATTGCACATTTGGTAACTTATGAATAATAAACTCTATTTGCAGATATATCTGGAAAATGCTTTACTTCAGTTTAATATTGTGAGGTTATCTCTAAATATTGACATATTTTAGGCACATATTCATAGGTTTTGAAGCATTCTCCTTTCAATGAAGAATAGTCATTTTTTAAAAGTATACTGCAGCCCATCTCTGATCCTCCCTGGCATTTTCAGTCTATGCCAGGTTCCACAGTGCCAGTGAGAATATCAGGGTCAAACTGAAAGAGTGCCCCATGGGTCTGGTTCTGACCTGCTGCTTGAGACAGTGCCCAGTTGTACCTTTGTAAAGCTGGTGAGAAGTGGCTGAGCACTGAGCTACAGCAGTGCTTTGATTTATAGAAATCCAAAGATAAATCAGAAGGCAAGAAGTTAATTCAAATGCTTTTCTTATAGCCATCTGACTATACAGTGCTGTTCACAAGCAGTTTGGTCCAAAATATTTTTGTATGGTCATCACAAAGTTTTGAAGGAAATATTTGGGTTTTTAATTTTTTTTTTTAACTTAGTTTGGTTTTTATATGCTAGTAAACTTTAAATCTTTTGAAATAATTGTATTTGCAAACAGGAGTATTACAATTTGTTCTTAATAAAGTAGAACATAAAAAAATAGTAAATATAAGAAAAATTTCAAAACTTCAAACATTTCTAAACTTCAGTGATAATCAGAAGTGTCATTAATACTGAAATAAAGTCAAGTCAAGGCTCTCTTTATTTTCCAGAGAATCAGTACTTCCTGTTTTGTTTGTCTTATGAAGTACTATGCCATCCATCTACCTCAGCATCTTATTCTAACCTGCTTAATCACTTCAAGATGAACAGGGAAGGTGTTTTGGTTCCGATGACATTACACAAACAAATTATCAGGAGCTTGTGACGTTCACAAAAACTGGATTTCCCTACAAGGTTTTGTATGAAAAGCTAATACAGCCCCTTTCATCTCAGAGCACAATGCCTTCCTCATTAATCTACCTTCTCTTTATCTTGATAATACTTAGCAGTCACATAATGCTTTGCATCCCCCAAGCACTGTACCCAAAACGAGGATCTTTTTTAGTAGTTAGACGTGTATACCTGCTAACGGAATGCTATAGAAATCAGAAGTGCAGGTGTCTGTAAGTTAAAAAATAACTTTTAAAGAAACGGAGAGGGGAAAAAAAGCGGGGGAAGAAATAATAAAAGTAGACTCTTAAAACAGTACTCACAATATTTTTTCATCATTTACAGTGCTTAGATATCATGTTGATAAAAGCCTTGGTACCTCTGAGGAAAAGTATATCATCAGTATATGGTAATTTTACCTGAATATTGAATCTGAAAGAGCAACATGATGATAGTTTTTAGGTAGTCATTTCTCTTATATTTGTCTGGATCATTTGGTGACTTTTGCTAAGTCTATATTATTAAGTAATGTGGACAAGTAAGATCTGTAGAAGTAACAGTTGATGTTTAGGGCCTGACATCTGCAATATGCACATTTCAGTGGGTTTATATTCGGACTAAATTGGTCCCATGACCTGAGTGTCCTTTACAGCTGGAGTGCATTAAGTACACTCCCAAGAGCACATCTTCCAGTTCAATTCCATCCAGAAGGAATCCAGGTCATGCGCTCCGAGACCATTTTGTGGTGCAAATCAAAGCACAACCAAAAGAGACAATAGGCAATTTGTTTGAAAATCTCACTCTTCTTTTAAATTGAAACACCAAAATAGGCACCCCTCTGGGACTTGGTGGAATGTACTGTTTCTAACTCATCAGAAGATCCTGTACTGGCACACACTGAGGAGCTAATATATCATTTTAAAGCACTGCTTGTTTTTAGCGTCAAGGAATATTCTTATTTCATTATGGTTTGCAAGTAGCAGCTAGAAATAGAGGTGGGAGAGCTGGAATGAAAGACATTGATTTAATAAAGTACCTAAGGATATACAGTTTCTAGAGCTCACATTATTTAGCTCTTTGCTGAATCTGAGCCCACTAAAGCTCAGACTTTTAAAGGCTTGGGCATCTACAATCATGCTTTTCTGTGGTAGTCCTCACATAACTATCCCTAGAATCATTTTGGCCATCTGCTGAGATATGGATACCAACAGGGAGCCTGCTAGGCCCATGTGCTGCCTGCAGTGGTGTTAACCTTTCCCCAGAGAAAGACAGAGGCAGCCCCTGCAGTAGATGGCTGTGTAACAGTCTGCCCCAGGCATGAGATCACCAGTCCTAATTTAAGTGAGAGAGATCAGATTTGCAAGTAATGCACGACTAACACCTATTCCAGTGTGCTAACAATAGCAGTTCTGCCTTTGGGTACAAGCCAGATTCCTATAGAGTGTTAAAGGCCCTCCCTAGCAAGAGTGACCAGGGACCAGTAGACTCTGTAAGCATACATTTAGACAAGAGTTATCAATCAGTGACTGGTACACCACGGGGATTGTCCAAACATAGCCAGAAGTGCGCACATGACCGACAGCCAGCTAGAAGAGTATATAATTACTGACAGTAAACATAGAGAATCACCAAAACGAGAGAAGAGTAATTTAATGTTGTTATATGATAAAGTTGTCTCAAGTTATATGAGACTGGGAATCTCAAAAACTGCCCCTAAGGAAGAAACATCTTTCTTATTGTTTTGTTAAAAGCTGGGAAACAGCCTGAGGCAGGAGGCTTCTATCCTGTCCAACTTTTTTTTGTTTGCAGTTTATAAGCCTGTAACTTCGCATGGCCTCATCCATGCAAATATTCAATCCCTTTTTCAGTCATGCTAAGCTCCTGGCTGTGTTACTGCCTCATGAGCAGGTGTTCTAGAGCCCAAGCAGGAAAAATACACTTCCTTTTACTGGTTTTACATCTTTTGCCTTTTGCCAGATGGCCCCCTGTTACAGTGAAGTAATGGAGAAAGTACAGAGCAGCATTCAATTTACTACCTCAGTGCTCCTCATTAGTTTGCATGTCTCTATTTTGCACCTTCTTATTAATCTTCTCTTCATCTTTCAGTAAAATAAAGAGTCACTTTTATTTTTTCTTGGTTTTTTTGATTCCTGAAAGGCATTTTCTCTGGAACCACCTTTTTGCTGTTGTACTGTTTTTACTGCAGGAAAACCAGAACTCAGCACACAATTTCAGATGAGGGACTTGCCTCCACAGAATCTATCATCCTTACAAGCTGTCATCATACAACTCCACAGAAGTTCTTAATCTTTGCATAGATCTCCCTTCTCAAGAAACCTTCATGTTCCTCTCAGAGTGCTTTTGTCAGTGTTTTTGTTGACCTTAACATCTTCTTCTCTGCACACAGCCCAAGCTCTTTACTTGTCTTACTCTATCACTCTCACTTCATCTTCTTCCTTGTTTCTTTGTGGCTTTATTGACCTCCTTGGCACTCTCTGACCATTTGCCCATGTGTTTTATCAGAGGGCATGAACTGACAGAGATTTTAGCTGGGTCTCTCCCTACCACACATCTATCCTGTTACCTTCATCAGCTGCTAGTCATAGAATCACTCCAATATTTTTAGTCCCAGTTAGCATACACAATATTTATTCTTCCTCCCTCTAACCAATTTCCTCTCCTGTGACTCCTAAAAGTAGTTTATGTTCTGCCCAAGTCTCTGTTTCTCTTCACATTTGAATATCCTCCCACTTTCTACATTCTTCCCCATCTCGCTTTTGCTTTTCTGTATTCTCAAAACCTGCTTCTCCTTCTGAAGAACTCTGGTGCCGGGGAGACATCATAGAAAAGACAAAATACCTCTCAAACTCAGTGCCAATTTCTTTCTGGTACTGCATGTGCTCATCTGATCTCTGGTCATAACACTGACATCCTTGTGCCCTATACTGGTGAGAGGAATGAACAACTATGCTGGGTGGGGGAGTGATGTGCGGCTTAGACAACATCAGAAGCTGAAACAGATTCAAGAATGTATCTTTTAGTATGCGTGAAAAACAATTTTGAAAACGTTCTTTTTGTTTAAATTTTCACTGGGATGTGATCTCTTGCCCCATAGAATGGCTTTACTGTGGCTCAAAGAAAACACCACCATGATCTTTTAACATGGATCACATATTACTATGTATTATTTCTCTCTCTTTAGCCTTAATGCAGGTTGAACTGTTTGTCAAAAAGAGAAAAGGTCAGGATCTATTATTAATAATGAAAAAAGGACTTACAGTGAAAGATGTCAACCAGGCTGGATAGAGGAAAATGTAAAGCACAGCCACAATATGAAAGCTGTAATTTGGAATTTGAACTGGAAAAAAAAAATTACAAACCTAAGTAAAATAATTCCACATTCTCAGAGAAACATTTATTGAATGTAATTACTCAAATTCAATGAAATTATTCAGCTAGTCTCCATGAAGCACTTTAACATCACTTGAATTAAACTGAGAGATTTAAAGACTGCCTTTTGATACTTGTTTGTTAAAATCAATAAGTTCCTGAGGCAAGTTTAGGTTCTGAAGGAGCTGACTCTTCCAGAAGAAAAATATTATATGAAAAACAGAACAAAATGACAACCAGCTCATCTAGTCTTCATTTTTTTTCATGATAAAATCTGGCAAAAATCCTAGCTCCTTATTCCAAACTTTGTGCTACTGTCCAAGTTGATAATAAGCCTTTGTGCAAGGATAGGCTGTTTAAAAAGCTTCAGTTTTTGCACAGTGATCAATGTTGATAGTTCCTCTGTGGTTATATCATTAATATATTTGAGGAACAGAAAACTTACATATGCAGAAATGGGTTATGAGAAGCAACAATCTGTCTTCAGTGCAGTCCTGTTCCTCAGAGACAGTGTGCTTCTGCTGTAACAGAAAAAGTTGATGTTTTTTAGGTGAAAAAATGAATAATAAAATTCTATGTCTTAAGAAGCAGCTTGTCTTCTCAGGATTGCTTGCTGCATTCCATGTGCAATGCTCCAGTAATGTTTTATATTCAGGACTCACATTGCTTTGCACAGAGTGGTTCAGTAAATATCCACTGGGTGTTTTTAAATAGGAGATTGGAAAGGAGGCTGCTCAAGTTGAATTTTCATATCAATTTCACCTTATTTCAAATATCTATACTTTAGAGGTTTATATGTGAGATAATTCTCCTAGAACACCTTTATAATAAATCATTGTACTATTTTAGTAGTCTGTCGTAGTTGTGCCTGTTTCTTTAGTAGCTTGAATGTTCAGTGACTGCAAGCTTAAATAAAGACATTCATATGTAGTCAGATGAATGTTTCCTTGCTACTTTTCATCTTTAGATGTTCTAGCATCCCATAATGTCAAATAAAAACTTGAAAATTTTATTGGAGGTGTCTAGCATCCAAACCAGATATGCCATTTTTCATTTTCGATAACCTGCCCAGTTACAAATGTTTTGGGAAAAATACAATTTAGACATGCTGAGACTTGCTATAGCTTCACAATTAAGTCTTGTGAAAAGTCCTATCTATGTGCAATCCTATACTGAATATTACTTGTGACTTCCATTTTTTTTCTTCAGTTTTTGTTATCGTCTCTTTTTGAGTCCCTTGAAGAGGCAAGAGTCTCTTGAAATTCTCTAGACCACTCCCTGGCCAAAAATCTCCAAAACAAACCGGAACAAAACCAAAAACAAAAGAGAAGTTATAATACTGAAATTAGAAGAGAATGAGGGGTGATTAGGAAGAGCATACCAGTGCAAGCAGCCTGTAGTTTGGCTGAGGGATGAAGAAAGGAAAGCCTGGACTGGCAAAGCGAAGCTATCAGGTGGGAGCTGGTAGGATGGCAAAAGAGGCTTTCCGAAGAGCCATCATATTAGATTAGGAAAAGTAGAGTCAACGAAGCAGGATGGGGTGTCACAGCTAGAAGTGTGAGAATGGGAGAAGCATGGAAAGGGGACATCAATTCTGGTTCCTCCAGGGCAAGGACAAAGGTCAGAGATAGGCCTGGGGCAAAGTAGAGAAGGACCAAGCTGCAAGCTGGCTACATTCTGGCGGGGAGAGAAGCGATCCCCAGGAACAGCACTGATCCCCCCAACCTTCCCTGCTGTCATCCAGTACCTGTGAAACTCCTTTCCTCAGCAAGGTGTGTGTCTTGTTCCTCCCAGCTGGCAGCTGGAACCACATCCTGGTGCTGCCCTCAGTTATCCCGGGTCACCACGTGGGCAAGGCTTCAGCATCAGCATTGCAGTCCTGCTGGCCCCCGGCAGCACACACCTCCTGCCTTCCTTTGCTTCCCCTCATAGTGCTTTCCAAGGAGAGAAGGCTTTACTTTCCCCATCCTTTTTGAGAAATGAAGATCAATTGCACAGAAATAAGAAAATGACATCATTAACTTGTATCAATAAACATATTGCTCTTAAACTCATTATCACAGTCTAGTTTTCCTCTTTCATTAATTCTCTTTTGTGTATAAATGCTACTATTATTATTTGGATTATTTCAGCCTAATACATTACTTCTTTAAAGCACAGAATTAATATATAATGTCCCTGTTAATTTTTTACTGACAAGAAAAAAATAATAAAAAATTGAGCAAAGATGATGGTGTTTGTCCTGCAGAGATGTATGGAGATAGATCTTGCCCTTGGATCTTCCATAACTTCTTGGAAATATTCTTTCTTTCTTTAATTCATAATCTTAAGAAGTTATATTACTGAAGATGGAGATCTTCAAATATGGAGAGAACCACTAAAGGTGCTTCATCTGACAGGCTGGTACCTTGCACCAAGATTGTTGTGAAAGGTGCTGCTGAATCTGTCAAAGTGCTTTGTGCCTGAAGGCTGGGCTGCAGTCCTGGCCACTGCTCTGTATAATGGTGTGCTCCTTGGAGAGCTTGGGCCTGTGTGGACCTCTGAAAGTGCAATGGGCTGCACCTGTGCACCCCTTCCAGCTAACATGGAGCAAGAAGTTTTATGGAACTGCTATGGTTATAAATGCCATGTTTTTCTACTGGAATGAGGTTTAGGCTTTATTTCTTTTTTTTTTTTTTTCCTGTAAACTCTTTGTTCATGTGGGAAAAAACAACCAAACAACCCAAGATGAAAAAAGGACTGGAACAATGAAGAAGCCCCTGCGGTGACCAGAGCCTGGCAAAGGCAGCAGACTGATGAAAGGCTCAAGGACTCTGCTTTGCATTCTGCTCTCATCCCCAATATCCTAAGGAGACTAGCTGTGAAGGATCCTGGGAAGATGCGCCCTGTTTGTGAATGAAGAGCCGCTCTTTCCATTTACAGCCGCTTCAGTTCGTTTCCCTACATAAGCACAAAAATAACCATTTTGGAGATTTGGAGAAGGGAGGGGGAGCAAAAAAAAAAAAAAAGCTCCCAGAATTATCTCAGGAAAAGAAAGCCAGGTGCCCATCTTTGCATTATATCCAAATGAGATGCAGCTGTTTAAATGTAAATGTTAAACAAGAGAGAAGAATGCGTTAATTAGCCCTCAAAAGGAGACAGGAAAGCTGTAAGAATGCACCTGACACTAAGCAGTATGAGATAAACTCATTCCAGCTGTCACTGAACTGACTGTTTGAAGGCAGAGCAATGCTATTTTGTGCAAACAATGTAAAATGCTTAGGGAACTGCAATTAGCATCAACATGCATAGTGTAAGTGAATGCAGCCTGCTGGTGTTTACTTGGCTTTGAATTGCTAGGGTTTGGAGTAAAAAAATAAAATTAGTTATGCATTACACACTGAAGATTTTATTCCAGGCTTTTATGCATTACTGAGAAAAAGGCACAGGAGAGTGAAAAGAAGGGAAGGCATCAATCTGACTTTAAAAGAAGATATGATACTCAAAGGTCATTCTGAGTTTTCTCCTTCTGACTTGAACAATAAAATGTTCAGATTGAATCTATGAGAGAAATTTTCATACAAGCTGTCCATCACATAAATAAAGCTGAAATGTCTCATGCAGCATGTTAATGTTACATATCTTGCCAGGTGGAAAAAGTAGAGATCTGATTTTTTTTTTCTTTCTTCTGCATTCACAAACAGCAGAAAGCAGGTTATTTAGCATAACCAAAATCTCTAATTTCCTTTATGTCTTTATATGTAAAGTAACACATATAATTCAGCAGCATATATGAGTTACTGATTGTATACCAGTGCATACAAGACACTGAGATATATAGAAATTCAGGTCTATCAAATATATCCTTGTGTAGGACATAGTCTTGTCTCAATAACCTTAACAATAAACCAAAATTTTGCATGTCTTCTATACTCAGGAGAGTTCACCTCAGGTACTCAAGGTTTTCTTATCTAATCTCTCATCACACTTGCCTTATTAAAATAATGGAATTAAGCTGTGCATAAAATGCCTTCATTAATTTTTGTCAAATCTTCTGTAAATAAATACCACTTATAGAAAAGTAAAACCCCAGAGGGATTGAGTCTACAAATTAGAGAGTCACCTAGTGACTAAAATGAGAATCCAAATCTAAAGACATTTAGAAGGAGTAAAAAGAAAAAATGTAAATAGCCTTTTAAAAATATGTTTGAAATCACTCACACTGCTTATTTTGATGGAAAGCAAAAGTTTTGACCCATTAGGCAAGATTGAAGCCAGACCTTTTGAAGTTGCAGAGGAGGAACCATCTCAGGAAAATCAAGGTGCATGAATCCATTGGACATGATGAAAGATCTCTGTGGATCCTGTAGGGACTGACACATGAAGTGCCTAAGCTATTATTCATCATATTAGAGAAATTGTGGCAATGAAGTTTCCACAAACTGGAAAAACAGAAACATAATCATCATTTTTAAAGAAGGAACACATGCTTCTGCAAACTATTCAAAGGCATATGGAAAATAACAAAGTTTTTGGTGACAACTAACATAGGTTTACTAAGTGAAAATTGTGCCCAAAAAATGTTATGTTCTCTGATGGGGCTACAGCCCTAGTGAATAAGGAAAGAGCTGGAGAGAGTCTTTTTACAAGGGCATGTAGTAACAGGAAATTTGTGAATGGCTTTAAACAAAAAAAAATTAAAATTTAAGATTTAAATTAGATATTGAAAAATTCTTGGCTGTGAGAGTGGTGAAGCACTGGCACATGTTGCCCAGAGAAACTGTAGATTCCCCATTCCTGGAAGTGTTCAAGAACAGCTTGACAGGGCTTCAAGCAGCCTGGTCTAGTGGATGACATCCCTGCCCATGGCAGGGGAGTTGGAATGAGACGATCTTTAAGGTCCCTTCCAACCTGAGATGTTCTATGATTCTATGATATGATACGATAAACCTTCTGAGACATCAGCATTGGCAGAATTAACCAATTTTTGCATGCTTAGGATACAGGGGTACGATGCAGGGTGGATCAGTGCCTCTGGGAGTTGATGTGGTGCAACACTGGTCAGAAATAATGACTAAATTATACTCGTCTCTGGCCTGTCATACCAGATGTTTTATCCTAACTACTCACAAGGCATGCTGTTAGAGTTTTGAGCAAGTCATAGCAATTTTTTTCTTTGAAATTTGACAATCTCCCTCATATATATATTGTGATAACAAACCTGGAATACAAAAAATTATACCAGTTATTGTTCATTATCAGATACATGCATGGGATGGAATGATGGGACCAGGAACTTTTATTGTAGCACCCACAATTCAGTGCCACATCTACAGGAAACTTTCATTTGTAAATACAGCAGAAATAGCCACACTGTAATCCCAAATACAGTATGCAGTGACAGTAACACTGGTTACTTCTTTGTTTGCAGGCTTCCCAGACTTATCAGTACTGCAAAGCATCTCTTCTGCTATGGAACAGGGTGGCTCACTTGAGGGGAACGAGCAATAACATTTATGAGACCAAGTCACTCACATATTTGCATTTAAAAATGGATAGTCAGCTTGTAAACTCTCGTTTTTTGTATGGGATGTGAAAAAAGGTTTATAGGAACTACACATAATATTAATAGATCCCCACATGAGGGAGCAACTGATAAGAGATAGGGAATGTCAATAGGCATATTCTACTCATATTCTTACAAAAGAAATCATACACAGAAAACTAGAGCATTTGAAAATATATAATGTCTCTTGATTAGCATGGGAAAAAGGAGGATGCTGAGGGAAGGCAAATTTTAACCCTATCCCAAATTATGATATATTTATAGTATGCAAAATACTGGCAAATACTAGAGAGAAAAAGCCACTATACCTAGTGTAAACTTTGTATTAAAGACTGAATGTGTAAGGGAATTTGGGAGCTGGTATTGGCAGAAGTAGGAATTGAAATGAGATCCCCTAAATTCCTGCTAATATACCATACCCTGCTACCTTAGACATCATGGACTTCAGCACAGATATTTCAGTGGGGTAAAAATGGGTTTGAACTGGAGCAAAAGGCACCATTACCAAGAAACAACTGAAGGTACTAAAAAATACTTAAGTGAAACAGCCAATGAAATCTTTGCAAAACAACCACAATGAAAGATGCCATTTTGCCTATTTAGGCTGATAGATCTCCAACAAATCCAACGTTTTCCTAACAATGCATCAGAAAGCAAGAAGCTTCCTTCTTTCCCAAATAAGTCCTACAAAGGTTTATTTCTATTTGAGCAGAGCAGCAATCACGTTGGTTTGTCTGAAAAGTGTTATTCTTTTCCTTATTGTCACAATTGAGTCACATTGCAAAGACTGCAGTGTCTTCCTGTGTGCTCTGTCTTCACAAACTAAGAAATCTATGCTTACCTATTTTCAGTCATTAAAAATGGCAGTGTAGTCCCTCATTAGTTGTTTGTAATACCACCTTCAAAAGGAAAACATTCTCATTGCTTCATAGAAACAACCTCAAATTTGCCAGCTGCTCATGTTGGTCAGCCACAGGAGTACCTTCCAAACGTCTGTTCTCATGCTCACCTGTCATGTTCACTCTGACTATCCCTGGCCTGGCTTTCTGATAAGAAGCTCTCAGACAGATGCTCATGGATTTTGCAGTCCACTTAACCAGGAAATAATGCCAAATTACATTTTGTGGCTCCTCAGATGCTGCTTTGTATCACTCATATACTGTCTCCCAGCAGCCAGGAAAGATGCCAGCCGTGCCACTGAAGACCTGACCACTCTGGATGGGTGACATAGTGGTTGTGACCTGCCCATCCATGGCTGTAAAAATGATGCACTGGTTTTCACTGTGATGAGCCTGCAAGATTGTAATCATACAGTTTAATAGTGTCCAAATGTGCCTTATAGCCATCCAGTCCTATTTGGACACTCATCTTCTGGACATCCTGTGTAGGGGAGGCTGTAGTTAAGTCAATAACTGACAGAGGTTATTACAATATGACCTCTTCATACCAGGAGGCCAAGCCACATGCTGTTACACTATTTGCTGGTAAAGACAGTTAAGACAGAAAAATGGATGGCCTAGGCCAAGCCACAGACTGCTGTTTGAGAAGTCTGAAGTGGTTCTTCTTCCCTGAAGCTGATGGGAGACTCCTGCCACCCAAATGACTTCTTCCAGCTGAAGCTCAGCTGTCACACCTTGGCCTTTGCCATAGACAAGGTACACAGGTCTCCATGTACCTGTGCCATTCAGAGTATAGTTTGCTCTATCGCCTGCTGGTCTCCAAGGGCTGTAGATGGGTGCTCAGGGTGTGCTGGGCAGGAAGGATCTGTCTGGGTATCCACACAGACACAGACCTGCCATTTCCTTGGCAGACTTTCAGCCTCTCTCCACTGGAAGCACATGAAAGCGTGACAAAAATGATAAAGAAAATGTGGGTGATCATGTTTGTGCCCTGAACAGACTGGCCTGCCAGGGACAGAGTGGCGCTCCAGATGGGAGAATTTCCAGTCTGTTTAAAGGGAGTTGAAGAAGGTGAAAAAGCAAGGTGACTGACCAAAAAGAAAAGCTGTGACAGCAGCCAGGAATACTCAGGAACAGGCAGCTGGCCAAAGAACCCAAATTATCACCTCCTCAGAGGACACTACAGCTTCGTACTATTGTCCACAAATGGAGTTGTGGGGAAAAGAGGAATTAGAAGGAAGGTTGGAAGATAAAACAGTGATAGGGATGGGTAAAGACAGAGAAGGAGCATCCAATGTTAATACCACATCATCTAAAAGTGTAACATAGCTAATATTCAAAAGTGACCCTACTCACTCTTCTGGACTTTGAATGTTAGTCTTGTTCTAGAGAAAGGGTTTCCTAATATTATAAACCAAGGACAGAGTGGCATTTCTTCTGTGCCTTAAGGATTCAAAGTTTTGAGCAACCTGGACCATTCCAGTGCAAGAGTTATAAGCCCATGTTAGATGCTAAGAGACGCCCTTTTTCTGTAGGTAGGTCTGGAACAAAGACAGTGATATTTACTAGAGACTGAGGCAGATACAGATCCTGCACAGCAAAAAGGTAGCAGGCAAAATCTTGCAGAAGAGCTGGCAGCCCTAAGGGCATTTCATTTGGAGTGCATATGTGAAGCAGAAATTAAGAGCACCAGCCAGGGTTGGGGAGCAGCTCTTGAGAGAGATATAAAGAGTAGTGTAGATGGCATTACTGATAACAGCGAGCTCTCTTCCAAAATATTCAGTGGGGTCATATCCCAAATTATTACAGCTTTCTACAACATGACATCTCCACTATTAGATTGCAGCCTGGCATCTGGGTTTATAAATCAGTTTTTCTCAGCTGTTCTGTAATACATTTAGTGGTGATTACGCCTGGCTTCATGGAGTAGATTTGCTGCTATTAAGTAATATTGAACACACTAATTGTTATTTACTTCCTTTTTTGATGAACTTGAGCTCTTCACTGGCTGATGAATGATGCAGGGAATTATTGCAAATGTAACATGAAATGAAAACCATTATATTCACAATTTCTAATACTTTAAAGAAAAAACACTGATCAGTACTTAATAACAAGATAAACACCGTAAGGTTCCCGCTCATTCCCTGTCTCTGTAAAGTGATTGTTGTTCTAAAGAGAGAACCTGAACATGACTCCATTCTTTGCTCTGGCAAAGCATGACATTGTGCTTCCAAAATTTTGTATGCCACAGTGGAAGACAAGAAGGGGCCAAAATTAGTCACATTTCATGAAGAATAAAGAAATTCTTATCCCTTGGCTGTCACAGAGCAGGTATCATTGGCCTCTTTCTCTAGAGAAGGTCTCCCAACAACATAAAGACTTAATAAAAAGGGAAGAGTCAGAAATGCCCTTGGGGTGACTGTTGCTGTTGCCTCTGGATAAAAAGTGTTTGGAAGTGTTACCCAGGGTGATGGATAGCAGGATACAGCTATGAGTATAATTCCATGCCGTAGATATGTCATGGGCTTTTGGCTTTCCTAACTCATCTATTCTCAAGGAGTAAAAATTCTATTTTTGTCAATGTTTATCCAGGAGAATGGGTTCAGGCAGTTATGAGGATGTTTGCATTGTGAAGAAGTGTGGAGTAATGGTAATATGGGAATAGGCTCTGAAGATTGTATAACTGATATTGACAAGTTTTTCTACAAATATAATGAAAATTACAAGTTAGCTTTGGGATTGATAGTACTACTTTTTACCCTCTGTACAGTATCTGAAGTGTTTTTTATTTTCCTTTTTTTTTTTAATAAACAAAAAGATTCCAACCCAGTTGTCTTTCCATGGACTTCCTGGATAAACCCCATCATGCTCTCTGAGACACATCTACCATTTTTCAAAATTATAGGCAGTATAATCAATTGTGATTATTTCTGAAAAATGAAATTTGAATCATTATTTAAAATAAAAAAATGGGGGTTTTTTTTGCCACCTTTCTGTTCCTTCTGTCATCACCACCTACACACATGAGTCTGCTGGTTCAACTTCCAGTGTTCTCTCTCTCTCTGCAGGCAGTAGACTGAAACATAATGAATATATCATCTACTTTTATATATTATTTGGCATACCATTTCAAACAGTCTGTTTGTCAAAACAATTAATTTGTTTAGATTTTTGAGGGATAAATGTTTATTCCGTAAGGCCTCAATCATACAACCTAGTCAACCCCAAAATGCTTATTTGATTTGAAATTGTGCACATGGGCAATGGAAAGTCTGGTCTTGAGATCATGGGAAATTGTGATAGATGAGAGAGAAAATGTGGTAACATTTCAAAATGTAAATGAAGCTTTACATTAGAACATTGAATATTGACTATTTTTAGAATGACTGAGACTTGGCTTTGGTAAACCAGAGAGTTTAGTATTAGGCTTCATCTCAGGAAAGAAGTACATGAGATGGAATAAGATTTCTTTTTTATTACTTTTTTTTTGCTTTTCTTTCCGTGTCTAAACTGCTATACAAACACTCTTTTATGTACTCTATTATAAGATTTTTAAATAGATGAGAAACAAACTCATCCTCTATGACATTTCCCCTTATGTGCAAATACAACTCCTATCTGTGGAAAAAGCTGCTAATGATGAGCCTACATCTTACAGAGTGCTTTTCAGCTGTTCTCAGAATGTTTGACAAGTGGAGTCAACATTGCTATTCTCTTTGTACATGCTAAGAGAAACTGAGTCAGAAAATAGAGTCACAATACTCAGGATTGTTTAGGAAGCTGTTATACAAACTATGATTGGAATTAGGTCCCCTCTTGAGTTATAAAAAACCATCAAATTAACTTCTAATGAAAGTTGTTACTATAGGGCATTTTAAAGGAATACTCAGAGACACTGTTAAAGGTGCTCTGCATAGTAGAGCCTTATATCTCAATTATTATATAAGCAAGTGTGGGTATATTAATGCATATCAATGTGTTTTGGTTGGGTTGAACTGTTGTTCATGGGGTACAGAACTTGCATGTAGGCACTTCAAAGGAAAGATTAACACTATCCAATTTTTATCTTAATGAGCCAGATAATCCCCTAATATAAATAAGCACAAATCTACTGAAGTAAAAATCTCAGCCCCTATTCCCACATCTGACAGGGAGAGTAGTCAAAGCCTAAATCACAAAAATGGCTTATTACTTTGTCTTTATCCAACATATCTTTTACAACTGTCTTCTTTGTCAGTGTGGAAATCATCAACCTGCCCATCACCTGGACTCAAAGCAGAGGCACTGTCACAGACTGACTTATCTGCAAGTGTTCAGTGTGCATGCTCATTTATTTCCTGAAATTCTGGTTAAAGTCTCATCTTCATAGCTAAAATTTAACTAGACTAACACGATTTTATGGTTCAATTCTTACAATATCCTTTTCTCTTGCCCTAAATAAATGAAGTTTTTCCTCCTGCTATCAATGCAGAATACCATTGCAGTGAGAGCCTGGTATTTGGCTAGCTCTTCCAATAGCAACAGCTCCTGCATTAAACCTAGTTAGCTTATGCTCACATTTGCAGTTTTCCACACACTATTTTCTTACTAAACCTAAGGGGTTGTGTAGGCCACATCGTCATTCTCAACCAGTTTATGCTACCATTTTCTTATGCACTGGTTAATTTCCGAACAACCTTACATATCTTTTCCTCCAACTTTGCCTTTCATGCTTCTAAGCAGCTTCCTTTAAACAAAGCTGCCTCACTATCTCTTTTCCAGTCCCTCCCCAAAATCCTGTAGAGATGCTAACAGAACTCATGCATTTGACTATATTGCAGCCATGTTTGATGACGCCCCCACCACGTCCATCAGCACTGTCCCATAGCTAATTCATACTCCCTTTGCACCTTCTTGTCTTCTGTGTAAACACTTGCAGTGAGTCACCTCGTTCAGTTTTCACTCCACACCTTGGTCCTGGTTTGTAAGCATAGCTGAGGCACAGCATAGTGGTCCTGACTTTATAAATTCTTAGAAATGAGCCTTCAGGATCCAAACACAGGTGGTATATCTAGCTGCCATGTCACACTCCCCACCCTTGGAGCTCATTAGCGGAGGTAAAAGCCGTGGGTGTGTGAGTCTCACTTGGGAAAACTGCTCTGTGTGATGCTGAGAATTCTTTTATTTTTACTAATTTGTAGGTGATGAAGCAGTGCCAAGAGAATGTGAAATGTACTTCAGCAAATGTTTTGAGGGTTCAAAGAATTCTAATCTGGATCTTTGCCAAAATCAAGTTAATACTTACAGTAGCATAAAGAGCAACTTAGAGACTGGGCCGTAGGTAATTAGTCTCATTATGTTTGATTCACAGAAACATATTGAGCTTGTTTTTCTAACTAGACTCCATACCTTATTCTTGACTGTATTAACACCATGACTTTGTTGCCAGAACTAGAGACTTGCAACAAGGGCTTACCTTTGTTGCAAGCATCCTCCAGCAGCTGTGACTTCTGTTATCTGCTTTAGGCTGTCATACATATTTTCCAAGCAAGCACAAGTATATGATTCTCATTAATTTATAGATAACTGTCAGGACTGGGAACTCTTCCAGCAGACCTTATTATAGATGTGTTTTATCAGTGGAGTTTAAATTAAAACAGCTGTAAAAGCACTAGGATTATTCTCTCTCACACACAAAGATACAAGCATGTTCTGAACCGAGATCAATAAAGACCCTGACTCAGAGGATGTGTTGCGATTTACTTTAATGTGTATTATGGAAAATGATAGTCCTGCTTCTGCCTGGTGTAGACTATGCAAGAATAAGTTCTATGCCTTCTTTCAAGGATGAAAAATGCTACAAAGACAGAAAATTTATTTGGCAGCTCATATCATTTCTTCACAGCACTTTTTTTTGCTAGATTAAATTGCAAGAATTGGTAAATGAATAATGTGAAATCTGTTAAAATAGTCTAAGTTGTTGCACCTGCACTGTAATTTCTACAGCTAACAAGAAAATTGTATTGTCATGCAAAATCTATCTTATAATAAGCCAAAAGGTCATCTGAATCAAGAATGCCAGTTCTCTCCTTCAAAGCAGAAAAAAAAAAAAAAAAAAAGGAAAATAAGAAAATTGAGAGATACAAAGGGATTTTTGTAAAACGTTTCTTGAACAAAATTTGTATTTCTATCCTTTGCCAACAAGGAGAGACTAAAAGCCTCTGGAAGCTTCCTAGGTTCTCAGTCAAGTTCCTGATACTATTTTGTGCCCTGGAGAAAATTATAGCCATTTGTTTAAGGAATGAAGTTTCCATCTGTTCTGTCTTGGTTTAAAGAAGCCGTATATTTTCAAGAACCTCAAGGCAATGTTTACTGAAAGCATAAAATGTCCCTGAAGTGACATAACAGAAACAAAATATAGATGGCAGAATTTTAAAGCTCACAATCAGAGGAAAATGCAGTTACAGTTTCATCCAGACACATACACATAATTATATCTGTATATATAAATAAAGAATAAACAGGGACAGAAGGAGCACTGGATTTGCTTTAAAAATAAATGACCAATTTCAGCTGACTTAGCTGGTTAGCAGGGAATCACTTTAAATAAAATAAGTGCATTTTTACTTTGTGTGAGAAGGAGAAACTAAATTAAACATCAGCTTACATGTAACTTACTTACTATATGAAATATTCAAGTTATGTATTCCACTACAACTTTACTCAACATATACATGATGTGTATTCAGACAATTTTGGAACAATGCAAAATGTCTCAAGAAAAATTCTAAAGCCAGTTAATTTAGACTACTTTTATTTATACTGTATGCCACATAGAAAAATGTTAGTAAAAAGACTCTTAAGTGCAGCCCACTAGTGCAGGGTTTTGGATAATTGATAACAAATATCTAGTTAGTCTCCTGAGTATTTGGAATAAATCAGTTGGGCCCAGAGATTGCTAGTGGTCAGTTGAAGTGGTCCCCAAGGCTCAGTATTTGGGCTGGACCTGTTTAATATCTTTGTCAATGATCTGAATGAGGGAATCAAGTGCAAGTTAGCAGACAACATCAAGCTGGGTGGGCATGTTGATCTGCTGGAGGGCAGGAAGGCTCTGCAGAGGGATCTGAACAGGCTGGATTGATGGGCCAAGGGCAATTGTATGAGGTTCAACAAGGCCAAGTGCCAAGTGCTGCCCTTGGGGTCACAACAACTCTGCGGGATGGGGGCAGAGTGACTGGAAAGCTGCCTAACAGATAATGACCTGGGGGTGCTGGCAAACAGCAGCTGAACATGATCCAGTGTGTGCCCAGGTGGCCAAGAAGGCCGATGGCATCCTGGCCTGGATCAGCAATGGTGT
>JAWWMU010000001.1:40451681-40472294 GCA_035048155.1 Cinnycerthia olivascens
GGGAACCTCATCCCTCTCTACAGCTGCCTGAAGGGAGGGTGCAGCCAGGTGGGGGTCAGCCTCTTCTGCCAGGTGACAGCTGACAGGACAAGAGGTAATGGCCTCAAGTCGCGAATAAGGGAGTTTTAAATTGGATATTAGGAAAACTTTTTCTACTGAAAGGGTTTCAAAGCATTAGAACTGTCTCCCCAGGGAAGTACTGGAGTTATCATGCCTGAAAATGTTCAAAAAACATGTAGATAAGTCACTGAAGATGTGGTTTAATGTTGAACATTGTGATGCTGAGTTGATGTTTGGACTTGTTGATCTTTTCTAGCCTTAACATTTCTAAGATTCTATGATTCTGTGAATGTAGTCCATATCTCAATCTAACTTTACTTCCATTATATTAAAAATAATATAAATTCTCGTATTCTGAAGCAACAAAATTATAAGCACGTCCAGTATTTTCCAGAGTCCCAAGTATTTGGGGGATTCATTAGGAGCTGTAGTTGGGGTATGAATTTGGGGATTTCTCTCATCCTTCTGAAAGGCTTTTCCTCAATGTGCCTTATGTACCAGAATGCAATAGTCCTCTGTATTCTGAATGCTAAGACAGACTTTCTGCTTGTTGACAGGCATACAATTTTCACTAGTCAGGGCATAATTCAATCCATCATATTATTATTAGGACTTCTGAATAGTAATTTCCTGATTCTCTTCTTACATAATATGGTGAAGACTACCAGTATTTAAACATGACTATCATGAATGAGTCATAAATAAGAGCCCTGATGTAAAATATAAGAGTAATAAAAAATCCCTAAGACAGAAAATCAGATTAAGTGGAACTTTGCACAGGAGCCAGAGGAAAAGATGAAGAGACTGAATATAAAACTTAAAATTGCACACATTTGGAGGAAGAAGATATTCAGCTACCTTGACAACAACCTATTTCCCACAGCTCCTAATGGGAGTATCTATTTAGCGATTTAGGGAGAAAACAGAAAGAGGGAGGAGCAGGATAGAGAGACTGAGCATATGTTTAAAGTAGATAACTCAGTGTTTAAGGTAGCCTGAAAAATGGATGTAAGGACGATTGCCATTACTGCATCTAGATAGCTTGCCAACGTGAAAGTGTCTGTGTCCCCACCAATCTGCTCCCTTCACCCAGTCCTGCAGCACCGATTGAAGTCCTGGCTGCTCCTCCTGCTCCCTTCTCTGTGCTCCCCATCCTTCTTTGCTCAGTGCCACTAGGAAAGAGTTAAGTTGTTTTGCTAGATGCTTTCTGTTTCCTCTCTCTCCTCTTTTTGCCCAAGGAATAGGCTCATGGAAGCAGGGGTGGAAGCTCTCTCCACCTTTTGCAATGGCCCTCCTGTTTCTTTTGCTCCTGGGCAGGCAGCAGAGGGGCAGCCAGCCAGGCAGATGGAAATTCTCTAGAGGGGAAGCTGGAAATATGCAGTGACCCACTTGCTGTTTCCAAGCTATGTTGCCCAGTTCTCTGTTCTGCCACAATCTGGACCATTTTAAACACCACTAAGTACAGTTAGCATACACTGTGTACACACTAGAGGGGACTTCCAGCACTGTTATAAAGCTGGCATGCAGATTTAAGTTTAGTCACTATGCCAGCAAGACTGAAAAACTTATGCTTGTTCCCTATACCTTACATCTGTTTATTGCTGATTTTATGTACCCTATTGATCTATGCATCCAGAGGTCAGCCTAACTCCCTAGGCTTACATATTTATGTTTTGTGGCTGTGCCGTTCTATACCACTACCTGGTTCCTCAATAATTTCCATTACATTTGTGCTGTACAGCAAAAGTAGTAGACAAAGGCTAAAGAAACAGTACTTGATTCAGTGCTTCAAAACCAATAAAAAATATTGGATCAAGACATTGAAATTTCAGGTCTTTGAGCCCAAATAACATTGAAATATTTCATAGAAAAAATGGTAATGATGGAATTATATCCACATTTAAATTTACCAGTAAGTGTTCTGTTTTTGCAATTGCTCTATGTTACACATTTTCTGCCATAAAAGTTATATGTAAGCCTATCTAGGGCTGTTTTGTATGAGGCCTGGGTATGATTTGTTAAGTGGCAGCAATGTTACAAAGAGTATTGATTTTACGATGTTTTCCATGCAATGCTTGGCAACATTTTTTCAGATGAACAATTTAATTTTACTAGTTTAGAGATCATAGCTCTTGTTGTGTTACGGCATCATAAATGAAAGGCTTCAGTGAAACTGCTTTATATTTAACCCACAGCAATCAAGAATGACTTTATGTCTGTGTCTTCTCAGACAACTAAGTATACTTCATATACTTGGGAGCAGCAGAAGTTTGACATAATTTTCAGCCTATCCACTGTACCAGTCGCTGCATTTTGTACATGCTTTCTGGTACTAGCAGCAGTGAGATATTAAAGACTACAGTGTGAGATAACCTACTAATCACATACAGTGAATTAGTGATAAATAAGATTCTGAAGATTTTTTTCTGTAACAGGAGAAATTGAGAATCATCACCTATGGTTATATTCTGTGAAAAGAGTTGCGGTCAAGACCTCATTGTCCGCATGACCGGTGATGTGTGGTGTCCCTCAGGGGTTGATATCTACTGAAGTGGACACTGTTCAACATTCAAACTTTGTTAGTGACATTGACGGGGGATTGAATGCACCCTCAGCAAATTTACCAATGACACTAGCCTGTGTGGTGCAGTTGACATGCTGGAGGGAAAGTTCCCACACTGGAGGGAAGCCATCCAGAGGGACCTGGACAGGCCTGAGAGGTGGCCCTGTGCAAACCTCACGAAGTTCACAAAGTGGAGTGCAATGTCCTGCACCTGGGTCATAACAAACCCAGACATTCCAAACCCATACAGATTTGGTAGAGAACTGACTCAGAGTAAGGATTGGGATTGATTGGTTTGTGAGAAACTCAACAGGACCCACCAATATGCTCTTGCAGGTCAGAAAGCCAATGGCATCCTGGGCTGCACCAAAAGCGGCATGGCCAGTCAAAGGAGGTGATCCTGCTCTACCCTGCTCTTGTGAGACCCCACCTGGAGTGCTGAATCCTGCCCTGTGGCCACCAACATAAGAAGAACATGGAACTGTTGGAACATGTCCAGAGTAAGCCACAAAGTCGATAAGCAGATTGGAGACCCCCTGCTATGAACACAGGCTGAGAAAGTTGGGGCTGTTCAGCCTGGAGAAGAGAAGGCTCTGGAGAGACCTTTTAGCAACATTTCAGTATCTGAAAGGTATCTACAGGGAAGCTGGACAGGGACACTTTGCCAGGAACTGTGGTGACAAGACAAGGAGTAACGAGTACTGAAAGAGGGGAAATTTAGTTTAGATACTAGAAAGAAATTCTTTACTTTGAGTGTGGTGAGACACTGGGACAGGTTGCCCAGGGAGGTTGTGGATGTCCCACTCCTGGCAGTGTTCAAGGCCAGGCTGGACAAGGCCTCGAGCAGCCTGGTCTAGTGGGAGGTGTCCTGCCCATGGCATGGGGATTGTGACTCAAGAACCTCCCAGGGTCACTGAGTCCTTTTAGAGATAATCCAGAGTGGCCTTGCAATGGCATCGTTGAGCAGTCTCAGCACTGCTGGGTATATCCTATTAAGTCCCATTGACTTGTATATTTTGAGTTTATTTGAATGTTCCCTAAACTGATCCTTCTTCACTGAGAAGGAGTAATCCTTGCTACAGACTTCCCTTCTGGTGTCAGAGGTCTTGAATTATTGATGGCCAGTCTTACCAGTGAAGACAGAGGTGAAGTAAGCATTGAGCACCTCAGTCTTTTTTGTGTCCTCTGCCTCCAGGACCCCATTCTCTCTCAGCAAACCACAATCTCCCTTGTCTTCATCTTTTTCTGCTGATATATCTGTAGAAAACTTTCTTGTTTCCCTTCATTCTTCTGCTAGATTAAACTGGCAGATATAGATTTTGGTTTTCTAGCATTGCAAAATTTTTAATAAATTTTACCTGTTAAAAAACCAATTTTCTTCCTCCTTTCGAAACCAAGGATTAGAAATTATTCTGCCACAACTGAGCAGGGAGAGTATGGGTGCCCTGACTCTGAGGCCACAGACTTGGTAAACATCACTGCAAAATTTTAATTGTGTGAGAGATGATTTTACTGTTTACAAACATATGAAAAGAATGGAGTTACATTTCTTCTTAAGCTAATACTGAAAATATAATACTCTTTTTTTTCTGCTTTTACTTTAGTGACTTAAGGAAGAATTTTGAAATATTTCATTTGTTTGCATTTCAAAGCATGTAATTCTTATGCAATTGCTGTGTTGTTCAGTGCAAATCTATCCTGCATAATAAAAAATGGTGCAGAGGTAACTCAGTTAAATATATTCCGGCAGCTGAACAACTCTACATATAGGTGGCAAAAAATATCCACAGCTAAATGTACCATGCAAACTACTATCTCTGCATGGTTCTGTGATGACTAAACACTCATCTGGAATTAGGCTGAGTATCTTTTTTAAAGAGCTTATAAACAAAGTGCATTTAGAGAGCTGGTTGCTTCATCCTAGGTTACTTTGCACCTAGGCAGTGATTAAATAGATTTTTCTTGTCCACTCTCTCAAGTATCTAGACTTTTTTTTCTAAACACTTCAGCTTCTCATGCAACTTCATTTTACCCTCTTGACTTGACCATTGCACATTCCTTTCTTATTCTGAACTTGATTCACTTTGTTGCTGAAAAGAATTTTCTCCATATGCCACTGCTGAAAAAAAAACCCAAAGCCCAAATTGGTGTGTCTCTCTTCACATATACTTCCCACTGTTAAATAAAATTTATTTATCATTAAAACCTTCCACAGCCTGGTGCTGCTCCAGCTATTGTCTTATGTTGGATCATCGCTCTCCTCCCTCCATCTGTGATGCTACTTCTTATTGATGTCTAATTTAATGCACTGTTATCAATAGCTTGTTTTCCTGGGAAGCTTTGGTTTCTTCAGGAAGAATCTGTCCTAGGGTTACTCCCACTCCATACTTCAAGGAATTACTTAAGCAGTGATTTACATTAATGTCTGTATGATACAAATCTGAAAGGGTGGGAAGCTTTTGAAGAGTGGAGTCAAAATCCAACTAATATAAACTGGAGAATACGTAAAAATCAACGCAATGACATTTGTTAAGGGCAAATAGAAAGCACTGGCTTTAAGGTAATCAAAAACATCAGCCTAATGCAGGAAATAACTGCTTCTGTAAGACTTCAAAATTGTAGGAATACGAGTCATGAGCGTCAGGTGTCACTGTGTGCATTGTGCAAATGTCACCAGGGCTGTATTAACAGAACTGTTTTGTTTAACATGCCAGCTGGTTTCTCTCTTCAGAAAGTGTTCACTTGCTCACTCAGCTGGTATTTTCATATCTTATACGACATAAAAGGCCCAGAAAAAAAAAAAATCTGTCAACTGAGCACTGAAGCTTTGAGATGTTGCAATGGCAAAAGTGTGTGCAGAGTACGTAGCTCAGTGTCTTTTTATCCCAGGGTCACATACAAAGTCCATTCTGGCCTCACTTCTAGAAGACCTCTTAGTCCTGTGCTGAGCTTTCTAAAGATTCCCAGCTCCCAGATCTGGCTGAGTTCTATGACAGTGTACCCAGAGCAGACCAGGAGAGGACTGGCTATTCACAAGGTCTTCCCCAGAATCTTGCCTTATTTGAAAATGCTTTGTGGAGTGTGCAATGGGGGGAGCTGTGACACACCCCAGTGTGGGACTGGGGCTGCAGTGCACGCTGCACAAAAACACCAACAGCCACATCATCCTTCCTCAAAATATCTCCTGGATGGGACCTCAATGAAATGGAACACTTGAAAGAAATAAAAGTTTGTAGGGACAGCTGTAAGACATCAGACGCAATGACTAGGGAAGGATGTATGAAAAATTTCTTGAAGAACATTTACAGCCCAGTAACAAATTTCAAAGCATATCACCCAAAAGGAGGAAAAGCAGAAAAATAATGATTTTGCAGAAATAAGATCTCCAGTAAACACAAGCAAAGTAAAAGGAACTGTGATCTCATTTGTTGGATTTTAGGATATCCCTTTCTGTCTGTAAATAAACTAATACTGGTTTTAAAGGAATGTCACACATTTATCATCCATTGACTGTAGTAGAACTAAGCATACTACTGAAAGAAGTGTACTTACCCTCTAGATAAGAACTGGCTTCTTTTCCCCCTCAGCTCTTTGCTCTGTATTCTTCAGTTCAGAATTCACCAGGGAGATGAGTCAACAATTTTTATCCTTCAGCAGGTTCCTTACATGAATCTATGAGTTTCTTCACAAGTTTTTTCCAGAATCTAGAACAGGCACCTTCCTTAAACAACTAAAATATATATAACCTTATCTTATCTTTAGAGCTTCAATGAATGTACTTATTACAGAGGTGAAAAGGCATTAAAAATAAAAAAGAATATACTGAATTTATAGCCTCCCTCATAGAGCCAGAAACATATTATGCAAATGCAAAGAGTAAATTCAGTGGATATTAGCAAAGAAGCACTATATTTAAGTACCAAAAAAAGCTCATTGCTTAAAATATTTAAATATACATAAATAAGAATGTAGACAAAACATAAACCACATTTTTTTTCCTCACCATCTCATTATCTGGAACTCTGTGGAAAACTGACTGCAGATCTCTAGCTTGAACTCCCAAAGAGATTTAAGTGCAACTCTATATCATTGAATACACATTCTAATCCTAAATTTTAACTTTGCTTCTTTAGGGATTGTTTTACAGCCAACCCACCAGCCTTTTGTTAAAAACAGTCTGTGCATGTAGAAGACATTCTAACATAATGAGCCAAAGAGAGTTTTACAGCATGAATGTTTAATATTCCTGATTAAACAGAACTCTGGTGCCACTACTGTAATTCTGTGTTTGCCCACTATTGTTGATCTGTAGGCATTCTTTCAGTATTTTTAGCTCTAGAGATTTTGAAGTTCTAGGATCTCGCTGTCAGCCATACTATCACTGCCCAGGTCATAGTCTAATCACAAATACTGAAATATTCCTGTAAATGAATCTATTTCCATCGTCATCCAAAAGGTGAAATATTAATTCCATTCCTGTTATAACCTTGGTGAAAGATGCACTGGTGCTGTACTGCAGCCGTAGATAATTGATGCTTTCTTGCAATGCAGACAAGTAAAACCAGTAGGAATATGCCCCAACTCCTGAACAGTTTTGTTTGAACTAAACCCAGGAAGCATTTGGTATCTTCTTCCTATGGTAGTTCATTTAGCAGTGAAGCACATGAAGACACTGGTATAGAGACAGGGGCAGGGCCTCCACCATTCAGCACAGTGGTAAGAGGGAATTGGACATTGTACAGATGATGACTGCCCACCTTCCCATTTTTACTGCTCCACCCAGACTGACTAAAGAAAGAAGCTTCTTTGCCCTGCACATTACTTTGTGGTCGTCCAGGAGAATTTGTAGAATCATAGAGTATTTTGTGTGGGAAAAGACCTTTAAAGATCATCTAGTCCACCCCTCTGCAATGGGCAGGGATACCTTCAGCTCAATCAAGTTGCTCAAAGACCCAACCAACCTCACTTAGAATGTTTCCAGGGATGGGGCATAGACCACATCTCTGGGCAACCTGTTCCAGTGTTTTACCACCATCACTGTAAAAGACTTCTTTCTTATATCTAATAATGTGATAACTTATAATGTGATGCCTGAACCTCTGCTGAGAACATATTTGCTGTTGAAGAGCACAAAGAGGATGCTTTTTTGGTGTCGTGCCAGCAAGATAGAATGCTGCCTCAGTCTTTCTGAAAGAGGAAAGAGATTATCAAACCTTACACATTGAAATAAATAGTCAATAAAAATTCATTGAAATACAGTTTTTACTAACTATTTATGATGTAGAAGGCCTAGTGCTAAATCATACATTAAAATAAAGCTTGCACAGAATTCCCATTTGTTATGGCAAATTTTGTGACAGATGGAAAAACATTTCATCAGTGATTGCATTAATGCAATGTGTATTTTTCCAGTGACACTTTGCTTGTACGCTCACTTGATGGATGGAAGACATTTATTTACAGATGATGCATAACTACCCAACTATCTACATATCTAACTGCCTGTAACATGTCAAAATACAATTATATTTTTTCATATATATTTCCACTGCAGTACAAATAGAATTTTCCGAAGGCCCCACAGACACAGTAAAAGATATATAATAAAAACATAACTCCTCATTTTACTTACAAATACTAATTCTCCTAAAAGCCTCTCAGAAGTCTCTTTCAAAGCCTAAGGCTGGGATTCAATTCTGATGCTACTGGAATGGTCTGGGGAAAAATATGCTTCAATCTATGTAGCAGGATATTTCCTCTGCCCAGTAAATAGCTCACAGGCAGTTCCCAGTTTCTCAGGTCGGTTTTACACCTTGGGCCAAAAATCTCTGGTGTTGCAAAAAAGAAACAATAACATTAGGAGCAAGAAGACAGAACTTTCAATGCCTCCACCAAACACCTCTTGTAACTGATATCCATATGGAAATAATCACTTAAATCAATGATCCTCATGACCTCAAAGTTCCTAATCAGCCACTCAAACTGCACCTATTGAAAAAAGAAAGGGCTTTTCCTGCCATGAACACAGTACTGCTTCACTGTGTTCACCTCATGGTGAGGAATGCCACAGGATTGCTGCATCACTCTCATCTGGCCAATGCTCACTTCTGAGCAGCTCTGAAGGTTGCTGTAGATAAAAATTACTGTATTGGCTTAATGTAATATAGATTCACAGACCTAGTCAATGCGATTCTTGCCTTCATGCAGTAATTGGTGCACTGCATTTAACGGAAAAAACGTCTTGGCAGGAAATAGGAAAGTATTCTCCTAATCAATTAAGCAGTGCGTTCATCAAAAACACCAGGGAACTTAGCTGTATTCTTCGGGAGGGAATTCAAATGTTGAATTCTGGGTGACATTTTTAAATGGCAGGCACAACAACTTGCAAATCCTCTAGTCTCTTATTTACATAAATAATTGGTATTTAATTAATAATTTTTTGAGAACACTGATCATGCCTGGATGCAGTCACATGTATGCCACCAATATTTTTAAACAGCTGGAAAACAAGGAGAAGCACTACTCCTGGCTAATATATTTGAGCTATTTCTGTCTGAGGTTTGAATTATCACAGGCATCAACATGAACTGTGGTGAATCTGTGGCAGTGTAACCCCAACCATTCCCCTTTCCTGGACCTCTGTTGTCTCACAGACGACATGAAAGGAAAGCTGATGAGGCACAGCAGCATCTGACTACACAAAGAGGGTGGTGGGAGGCAGGTGGGAAGTGAGACTGGTTATGGATGCCTGTCTGTGAAACAGCTCGACCTACACTCAGATGTGGCACATGTCCATGTGCACCTCTTACTGGGTACACCCTCACCAGCTGTCATGGCAGATGACATGGGGGGCCAGATGATGACGGAGTTTTCCAATTCAGACCACAAATCCTTCCTCCTCTTGACCAACAGAAAGATGAATTTAAGTCAAAGAGGCTGTCCTTTCGAAACTTTAATGATGTCTCCCCAAAATCTATATGAATACAAGGTTTCTCTAAGATATACTTGAAAAAAAAAAAGAAAAAAGCAAATTCATATGGATAAAAACCCATAGAAAATCACTGAAAAAGAAGTTGAAACACATATACCCACAGCATCTCCTTTCTGAAAGTGTTTCATAATGTCCAGGTTTCCATGTTTTGTGCCAGTTTAATTACATATCTGAAGCATTTATGTTTCTTTTTTTCCTCAAAGAAACAAATATTATAACTCCCCAAAGGACTTTCTACCCATATATTTTGTCTTAATTAGATTTCTACCTCCTTTCTTCATATCAAGTATTCCTTCTGTTGCCCAAGTTTCAAGACTGTTCTCATCTACCCCTTCTCTTAGTCAACTCACAGTTAAGTTATATATACTTGCTGCTTTTAATCTTTCTTTGGTTTCATTTTCCTGAGGTTTGGTGAGAGTAAGTGTTCAGACAAATGGGTCTGAAGACATTTTTCAAAATATGTATTTCACTGTGCTCTGGCTAGGTTGTCTTCTGCTTTTAATGTTGAGGGGATGGGATGACCTACTGCAATCTATCTTGGCTTCTGAAAGTACTGCCATTGCCTAGTTGTAAAGCCAAACAGCACCATAAATGTTTTAGAAGAATAACACAAAAAGCACAAGCAAACAAACATGGCAAGATACACCAGCTCTGTTGTATTTACTCCTGGCTCTTGTCCACCAGCCATCCTTCCTTCAGCTGTCCTTCCCTGCCCTGTCAACTTGACAGAGGCACCATTTACAAAACACACATTCAGTAGTTGGCTCCCAGTACCCATCTATTGATTAGCTGGCTGCTGCCAGGAAGGTCTAATCAAACTTAATTGCAAAAAGGATGTCAGAGAGGGCATTAATTTTGAGGTCTCTCTTCTGCTCTCCTGCTGGTTTTATCAAAATATGTAACAAATTATTTAATAATTGCTGGAGGTACGGGCAGGAACAAGCCCTCTAACATTCCTGTAGTAATGGACTATGGGATGGGAAGATGTGCTACTGCAGTGAGCTGAGAGAGATTTCTTATGTTCTTAAATGTGAGACATCTGTTCCTGTCAAATGTGGTTGAAGTTGCCTGACAGCTTCAGAAGTTATGGAGACTGTGGGGGAACTAATAGGAAGAGGGACTGTAAAAGCTTCATTTCCTTAGAAACCAGGCAAAAATATTCCAACCCATTATCTCTTTATGAATTATTTCTGTAAAGATTGCCCTTTACATGCTTTAAATATCTGAGCTACACCAGTAGAAATCTAGCAGTGTACAGGCTTATCATAAGCATTCTGATATTATGTCTTGGTTTGCTTGAAAAACACAAGAAGGTAAGAATGTACAGATAAATGCATCAATTATTTTTTACCTGTCTAAATCTAAACAGTGCATTTCTCTGTGTAACAAGCCAGCTCTGCCTGCTGTGAAGGCAGAGCACAATTTGCAGCTGCTCTGCTCTCCGGCCAGGTGACCACATGTTCACAAAAAAATCAGGATTGAAAGGGGTCACTTCTGAGGCTTCATCCCCCAGCAGACCTTTTATACAGTGCCGTCACTTGTGGCCAGAAATTGTAGCAGTCCTCGTAGTGCACCAACTCTGTAACATATGGATTCTCCTCATGTGGCAATTTCAGAACGTTTATTACTTTACTTCTGAAAGGAATGTTACTGCTGCAAGAAGACCACAGGAATTGGCTTTTAACCAGGAATCATGTGCAGCCTCCCTCTGCAGCTTGTGGTGTGTCTGTGGAGATATGCTGTGCATTCAATTAAACCTCAGGATTCTTTTGTTTTTCCTTTGTTTATCTGACATGACATGAACAAGTTTTGTGATTTATACCAGTCTGGTATTTTTGCAATATATTCTTCCAGATGTTTGTGAGACTTAGTTCAGGTCAATCAGGGAATCTATCAAATACATCAAGATTAACACTGATAAATCCAGATGCTTAATAATTGTATACAATTAACTTTCTTAGATTTTTTTCTTTTTATCTTTTTATCTTAGGACTTCTTATGAAATACAGTAGGAGAAATATAACCAAACCAGAACTCTATTAATCTAGTTTTAGGTCTGTATCCTCTTGCTTCTTTTAAAAACTACTAGATATTCAATATTAAAATAATACTTGGAGTCTGGGTGATTCTGCAAACTAAAACTTGAGAGATTGGTAATACTAATTTTGAAAGAGAAAACAAATGTATATTCAGTGGTGAAACTGTGACACTGAGAAAAACTGGAAAAAAAATCACTGAAAACTTATTAGTCTCTGCTGAGAATTTATAATGATCATCCTTGTATTTTTTCAGTCAAAAAGTAACACTGGCTTTATTTCATCTTTAAAATGTGTTTCAGAAACATTCATAGTTGGTGTAATATCAAGCCCGCAGAGCAGAGGAAGTACGGCCAGTAGCTGAAGCCAGCAATTAATGCTGGCTGCTGCCCTTATGGGCTGAGTAGCTCCGATTCTCATGTGCTATCCTATGACTTCTCACTACATGCAAATACTACTTCAATAACAGCAGAGATTTATCCTTGTTTATAGGGCCATTGAGATTTATGCTTTCCAAGAATATTTGTGTTAGCAAAATCCAAATTTATTTGACACAAGCCATCAGCTTCATAGAAAGGAAGACATTTCAGTAGTGAGAATAACCAGGGAACTCTGCTCTTCTGTATCTGTAGATTGAGATTAGATCTCTGTTTTAGAAGATATGCTGTATCTTAAAGTGAGTGTAAAAACCTGAGGGAAAATATTAGTGGGTGAGGTTCTACAGCATGAGCTTTTTACCTGGGTAGACTAGTAGTCTCCAATAACATTTCTGGATAGATGTAAAGTTCTTTTATAAGTTAAACAAATTACTTCTTGTAAGTGCACATGGAATCACGGAATATACTGAGTTTGAAGGGACCTACAAGGATTACCAAGTTCAACTCCTGTTTTGGTCCAGCAAGGTGTAAATGTGTGTGGTAGGCAGTTTGCCTGAGGTACTGGTGTTTCAAATAACTGTATGAGGTTTTTCCCTTCATCATACTTGTGTTTAAATGTACAGCCTGTCACTGCAAAATGGACACAAAACTTTGTTTTTTAAATTCAAGTATCCCACGCCAATCTGGTTATTGAACTTGTTTAATAATCAAAAAAATAATTTGAGGCATTAAGAATTAAATATATAGCATGAATATTAAATCTTTATGATTTCTGCCTAAAGTTTAAAACTGATCTTAAAGCAGGATGAAGAGTATTTATTTATTCATTTAAAATAGGTTTCTAAAATTGTGCAATAATTACATTAAGTACACTTTTATTTATTTAAAGAAAATAATTAATATTTAAATGCAGAGATGTATTTCCTAATTTAAGGAAAAAAAATAGAACTATACTAAAAACTAAAATAAAAATGGGTAACATGAATCAATGAGTAACCCCTATTCTAAATAGTTCACCATTGCTAAATATTTAAAGGTTAAACCCATTAAAATTATGTTATATGAAAATTAACTAGTGTTAATTATGAAATAATAATTAATTTTTTTTTTACTGCTTATTTTGTAATTCGACTTTTTAATGGCTGTGGTTACTGCTTCTCTTCAGATTGAAAACTTACAGAAATATCTCACTTGGAAGAGAAGCTATTTGACAGCAGCTGTAATACACTGAAATTCTTTTTTAAATTTCTCATTTTATTATGATTTTTGAAAAAGTGTTTTTCAAAAACAAAAGTCAGTTTTCTGGCACATATACTTTGATTTGATCCCTTTTCTGCAGTTGTTTCTGCTTCTAGTTGTTAGGAGAGCCAAAATCTCTTGGATCTGCAGAACTCAAGCTAGGAAGTGTAATGAGAATATTTATTATGAGAAAGCCAACATGCTGTTCTCTCTTTCTTTCTTTCTTTCACTCATTGGTAGATATTTTCTGAGAATAGGACCATATTTTTTTATGTCTTACAGCTCATGGGTAGAACAGCCAACACACACAGGATAGAAAAATTCTAACTAATACACTTAAAAAAAAATCATGCATAAGAATGAAGTCATAATATTCTGGAAGATTTATATTGACTTCAAACAAATTTTGCAACATCTGACAGTGGCTGGGTATGAATTACTGCACCTTTATTTCACAACTGGTCCTTACTTGTTGTCAAATTCCTTGGAGCCCTTCTGCGTAATTACATGTTTTAGTGCACAAGACAATGCATAAAGGTAGAGCAGTTTTAAATTCTCCTTTTTTCATGTTCCTCCTACTGTAGCACCAAATCTTGGAATCATTCTTGCTGAAATTAAGCGATAATCCCCATGGCTGAAGCCTGCAGAGAGCGTGGCATTATAGGAGCAAAGTCGCATTTGGTAACCTGCATCCTCCCAGAAGGGTGTCCTGGGCTCTGGCAGATGCGGGTGTTGGTGGAGAGGGAAGGAGCTGTTTCAGGTCGGAGCTCCAACAGATGCTCTCACCTCCAGAGGTGCTGGCTCTCATGCCAGAGCCCAGCCCAACCACCCTGGCATGGGTACTTGGCTCTGCGTGGAGGTCAGCTCACCTCTGATGGACCCAGGATGCAAAGCTGCTGGAGATGTAGAGTGTGGGATCTTTTTCTCACCACCTTCAGGGCAATGGATAAGGCTCCTGCCAACAGGAATCTTCCTTGATGGTATCTATGAATGGTGTCCCCTGGACTACACTGTCGTACTCTCTAAGGTGTAAGGGAACAACTTCTCATTGCTTACTGACCAGGAGAATGCAGTGTACCCAACCACTGTATCTGAGTTGGTATCTTTTCCAAATGATCAACCAGGAAGAAAAAGATGGGAAATAAAACATATTAATTTCCCAAGTAGAGAGGAAATATGATTTCAGGATAAAAAGAAAATAGCAGTACATATATAGTTAATAAGAACAGCAAAGTTAACATAACGAGTGATAAAATAAATGTAACCCTTTGATCTTTTAACAGACTGACTTTTTTATTCAGTATCATTTGAATATTTGAAAGATAATATTTCCTAATTAGCTCTTTTTTAGCCCTTGGTATGAATATCTAACATTTTCATGCTGGGGAATATAATCCAGTGAGATTCACGTGGCTGATAGCCCTCTCTATGTTCCCAAGTGCCTTCAACTATGCATGACACTGGGGTGAAGTTTGTGCATTTTAACTCCAGCTGGAAACCTGGAAACCTGACTCCACCTGGAAAGATGTAGCAGATGCCAGGGAAAACTCTCTGTCGTGTTTTATAACTGGAAGTTTTGCCTCAGCAGAGAAAGAATGAAGAAGATATAAAGCAAAGGTTGGCATTCACAAATCCTATCAACGATAAAAGCAGAAAAGCCGTGCCTGTGCTAAAAAGGGAGAATGTCACATCTCTCCACTCAGCCTGAGGTGACCTGACAGAAATGGTCTGCAGAGACAGAAGAGGGCCCAGGGGCTCTGAGGAAGACTTTTAGGACCTTTGTCATTTCTTCCCCTAGACAAAGAAACTGCTGCTCCATAGTGGTTATGAAAACATATGAAAAATGGCAGCATATATTACTGAGTGGAGATTTTCTATGCCACCACTTCCTATAAAAAGTGAATGCAATTTTTACATCAATTTATCACTGGAGAGAAAGTCAGTGCTCTTAACTTTCAAATACTTTGGAAAGCAATGTTGTATGATATCCATTAACGAAGGCACAGTGTTTGAGCTAGATGCTCAGGCTACTTCTGTGACCCAGAGTGGTAGATCTTTCCAGAAAGGGACTCCTTTCCAACCCACCCAAAACCAGAAGACCCCTTACTCTTCACTGAATTCAAGGGGAACTCAGCCTGCCAGCTCAGACCAGATGCCAAACTTCTTGGCAGTTAAAGGGAAGCAAGATAGTCCCACAGATTGTAGGTGGAATAAAAATGCTTGTGATAGAGATACTGAAGTTCTACAAGGAGACAGAAGCAGGCAGAGTGGGCTTGTGTAGGCAAGCGTATAGTTTATTCCAGATGGTGTTTGGCTTCAGTAAAAGCTGCAAATTCTCTTAAAGACACTTCTGTGCCCCTTAGTGTGGCATTTGAACAATTTGCAAAGGATGTATTCATAAAATTTATAAAAGACATTGCTCATACAAAAATGTCATGAAGCACTGGTCTTGTCAGGACAGGAGGAGAATCGGTGTTGCTGCATTAATAGTGAGAGGGCTTGGGAACACTCAGGAAGCGGTGCTGAGGGACTGCAGCTTGGAGTCCCTAAAGGAAGAAAATAAATGTGCTCACTGGCCACAAATCCAGCTGCTTCTGGGACCAGCTGACATTCAGGAAAAATCTCCAATGAACATAAAAGACATTCTGGCAAAAAATCCTTATATTTTTTATTTCCACAGATTTCTGTGGAAATTACTCTGTCACTGACTACAATCATTCCTGTCTCAAAAGTGTGCATTTGTAGCAAGTGCCTGGGAATATTTTGTTTTTTCATTTGTCTATTTTCTCTTTTTAACAAAATTCTGTGCTAGAACTATAAACAAGAAGGCAAATAACAGACCATTCACACAGATACTCATGCACATTCTCACTCCAAAAACATTTGGCCAGCTAACAGGTGATGTGTCTTTTAAGTATTTTGTTCCCAGAATGTCTGATATCTTGAAAACCATGATATCTTGTTCAATTCTAATCCTGTGTTTCAATTGTGGAAAGAGACAGTGGAAAATACCAAATTATATCCTCTCCCCCTCTAATTCTTTTAAACAATCCTTCTTTTATTCAAGCTTTCCAACTCCTTGCATGCAAAGATACCATAAGGAAGAGAACTCCAGCACAGACATGGCAATCCTCCTGTCCTTTCTATCTGAGTTAGACTAAAACAAGAGTTCTTCTTCCTAACTGTAAAACCTAGGTAAGCATCTTAAAAAATTATTCATTACATAATTTAGAATCCACATTTGCAGCCAAAAGAAAAGGTGGTTGTAGGGTCACATCTGAGAATTTCTGTTAATAAAGTTAAAGAACCTGATCGCAAAAAATCGTAATTCTAAATAGAAATTTTGAGTAAAAAATGAACTAAAAATTAGATGAGTTTTAAATTAAAACCCCAAATTAGTAAGGACTAGGGCTGCACAGTCATGATCCCTGCACATATACAGGAAAATCAGCTACTTTGGAGATATACAGCTTTTGACTTCATGGCCTCGGCAGCCTTAGCTATGACAATAAATTATCAGACTGTGATATAAAATGGGTATTTCTGCTGAAATCAGAGGCGCTCATTGACCTGTGTGTTATGAGTCACTTCACTTTTGCTTAATTTTTTTCTGCTCATTCTTTGTCTGCCTTCCCTCATACTTCAGATTAATCTTGGATTAGCCTTTATCTTGATCACAAGTGCTGACATTAGTGCAATAAAGAATATAAATAGTAAAACAATGTATTTTTTCCACAAAATTGCATGGTTTCAGACCAACATGATCCACATGTGCTTGAGGCTGTTTATTTTTAAAAACATGAATAAAACTTTAGTCATCATGTTATCACAGTTTGTCTGTTAAAAGAATCAACAGTGAAGTTTCTTTCTATTATTTCTGGCAAATATGGAGCAAGTGTGACTTGGCTCCCTTAGCCACAAAAGCATAACATGAAGAAAACACTCCACAATACAACATTCCTAGCGAGTTAAATGTGTCTTTGCCTGACTGTGCCAGCTCCGGGCTATGTCCTTCTTCTGGTTCATCCAAAAGAAAACAAAACAGGTCATTAAAGGTCCATGGTGCTGTAATATGGTTTTATTTGTCCTAGGAAGTGTTTATCAAGTACCGCTGTGAAGAGATATTTTTCTCTTTAAAGACAAAAAAGCAGAGATGTCTCTGCTCTAGGACTAATAATGTAGTTCTGAGAAGATACTTCTAACTCAATTTATTTGAACCTTGCAGCTCAAAAGGTGACATGAAAGTTGAAAAGGATAAAAGAACTGGCATTTTAAAAGGAAATAAGAAAAAGTGCTTTTGATAAAAATAACAGAATAGCAGCAATTTCTGAAACACAGTAATTCCATCCAAGTAAAGATATTGTAATGATTATGGATAATAACAGCTAGGTTTCAACCACAGAGTCAGTCAGGTGCATATTAAATTGATCAAAATAAACCTCTAATAGTCACCTCTGTATGTGACAACTAGAAGATAAATAGAATTAAAATAAAGATGGAGATTCAAATAATGTTAAAGAAAAAGAGAAGGCAGAAGAGCATTAATAATGAAATAAAATAACAACCTCAAATAACATGAGAATAAAAGTTGTGTGATATTTTACATATCACCCTCCTTAATAAGAAAAAAAAAAGGAAATAATGCAGTAATAAGATTTGCTAGACTTATCTCACACGCAAGTTGTAAAGATTCATTAAGCAATATTCCAATGGTAGCTGAGGATTGAAAACACTATGTAAGTATAAATTATAACCCAATAATCAAGTGGCTGAACTCAAGCCTTTATATCCAGGCAGAAAACTAACATGGCACTTCAGAAAGGGGAAAAATTATGTTTAAAACAAGAGGAAAAACTAGATAAAAGGCAAAGGAGATGTCAAAGAGTACCAAAAAAAAAGAAAAAAAAGGTTTCAATATTTCAGTAGAAAATGAAGAGCAAAATTCTCTTGTGTAGAAGATATAATGAAGGAAAAGAATGAGTGATACTAATGTCACAGTCTGGTTACTGCTGAGATTTACTCACTGAACCGAGGTGCCCAAGTCAGGGTCCTAAGCTGGCATCCAGACAACTGAGCTGGCAGCTTTAACATATCAGTTACCCACTGAAACCATCCTTCTGAAATAAAAACCTGAGCTGTCTGATGGTGAGGAGGCAGAAGTGTGTGCTGCTTCCAGAGGGAGAACCGATCTGCCAGAGTCCATTTAAAACATCAGGTGAAGATTCATGTTGTAGGTGGGGGTCTCCTTTCCTTTGTCCTTTCCTTACTTAGCATGTCAATGAGGTGTCTGTGTCCTAAAGGCCCCAAGTCTGATGCCTGGAATTAAGTAACATTTAAATTAATTAAATTACTCTCCTCTGAAATTATTACATTAACAAACTGTGTAAGGTGCTGTGTATAAAAACAAGGTCATAGTTTTCCTCAGTACTGGTGGCCTCTTTCAGAAACACCTATCAGACCTTGAATTTATGGCTGGCTGACAAGTGAATTTTTTCACCTACAAGTGTCTGTGTTGGCAGTTCAGCAGCAGAGACACACCTTAGGGTGTGTCCATGCTCAAGTGCATGAGTGACATTGACTGGGAATCCCTAGTTCCTAACAGACTTGGAACTGCCTTTTCTGGATCTCCAAAGAGTCCTTCACTTTGAATTTATGTTGATGAGTTACTCTGAAGATATATATTATCCTGCTTTAATAAACAAACCCAACTGAAATATCTTATTTTCCTTCAAATTTTTAAAAAAATTGACAATTTTTACCTGGGCATTTATTTATTTTCAAAAGACTTACCTCCTCCTGAATGTATTGTGTAAGGGTCATCACGGGCTGCCTCCGTATAAAAGTCAAGATGAGAAAAAACATATTAAATTGTATTGCTTTTTGTTCTAGCCATTGTGGTCAGCAGCGGAACAACACAGAAAGGAAAAGATAAACTAAAAAAGTAAAGTATCTACACTTTTATATTAATTTAAAAGAAAAAGCAAAGGAAGAGGTTCATTGAATAATAATAATAATAATCTGAATTGATTTACTGGAGTATGCATCACTACAGGAGGGACATCTTGGTGCAGGAAAGGAAAACCTGCATGAACTCAGATTTGTCAGTGGGGTGATGTGGAGAATAACTGTGCAAGCTGACGCAGCAACCTCTGCAAATTTCCAGACCAATACACAGAGGTTATATAAGGAACACTCATACGCCAAGCAAAATAGAGCACAAATGATTGAGCCGTCATGGGTTTCCTTGTCTCTAAATACTTACTGCTTTTCTTAAATTGATTAATCTTGGTATGGACTCACATTGGCAGGGCCTTATTGAAGCTCTGTGTACATTAGTTAAATCCTCACAGACAACAGAACTGCTTCTGTTTGACTGTTTCTGCAGCATGTTCCCATAAAAAGAATGCATGAGAATGTTAATGTGACAGTCCTTCAAGGCAAAGTCTATTTCATCAGTCAAGAGGAAATCTTTGTGGAATACAACTGGAAGAGATGAACGCATTTTAATTTTACGAGATTTTCATTATGAAAGGAATTTAAATAATTTAATTTGAAAGCATGTTCTCGAGTGATTTTTAAAATAGATTTAAGTTTGGGTTTTATGGTTTTTTATCACTGAATGTGATCTAAAAGAAGCCTGAAAATAATTTCCCCCTACAGATTTCTTTCTCTTCTTCCTACATGGCAAATTTTATTATTTTCCTCTTGTTGTTTCAATGAAGTCAAAGTAATTATGATGACTTTTATTTAAACTAAACCTCTCAAACCTCTGTAGATAGCACCTTATGTGTCCCAAAACACCTATGCTCTGAGAGCAACCAAATAAAGCATTGTTTTTGTGCTAGTTGGTTGCTATGACTTCTACATGACAATCACAAAACCAGTGATGTTTACACTGTTTCCATAAATCCAGCACCCACTATTTGTATTGCTTTAGGCCAAAGCACATGAGGAAGAGAGGGGGTTGTCTCCCTTACAGCCTTCTAGAAATGTTTAATGTGACACAAACAGCAGGATTTCTGGCTGTGTTACACTACTAACACACGTGCAGCGAGGAACAGATAATGTGATGTTATCATGCTGTTCTTATTACTTGAGCTCCAGGTTCAGCCAGAATACTGAGAGTCTTTACTGCTGAATGCTGGAAAAATGGAGATTTTTCACACCAGTTTGGTCTCTGATGACTTTGTGCATCACTGTCTGAGATTCTGCTTTGATATTACGACATGTTCAGCAGTAACACTCATCTTTTCCCTTTAGCTCTTTTGCTTCTTTATTTTCCTATTTTTTATTTTCCTTCTTTTCTTCTCTTCTCTTCTCTTCTCTTCTCTTCTCTTCTCTTCTCTT
>JAWWMU010000001.1:40472419-40585335 GCA_035048155.1 Cinnycerthia olivascens
TTCTCTTCTCTTCTCTTCTCTTCTCTTCTCTTCTCTTCTCTTCTCTTCTCTTCTCTTCTCTTCTCTTCTCTTCTCTGAATTTCCCTTCCCTTTTTCTCTTCCCATCTTCTGTCCAATTTTTTTCATTACATGTTTTATATTTCCCTTTAGCTATGTGCTTTGAACTGCTCCACAATGTCACTCAAAATATGAACCCTTGCCAGCACAGATGGAGAAACAGAGAACAGAAGCGCTGGAATAAGAGGGTAGATTATGGTGGGACTTTCTTATGCCTGGTTCACCACCAAAACTTTTCTTTTAGACAAATTTCTAACTATAGACTCAGTTTTTGAGGTGATTTTGATCTGTTGAGAAATGGAGATTATTTTTGATGTAAAGAGAAGTCAAAGTAAGATTTTTGATTATTATGGGATAAATTCCTCAAATGTTCTGCATTATTGTTACTCAGGTCTCCCTCTTTGTTTTTCCCAAATAAAGTGTCTAGCAGTCTTAAACTGGGGGTGAGTGTTGAGTCCCATTTTTCTTGTCATTTTAACAGTGTAATGCTATAAAATCCTCATTTCCTAAGATTGCACCTCTTCTGTTAAGTTCCAGTCAAGAAAATATTGAAAGACGTGACAGTCCATCAGGGAAGGGAGGATCTTCACTCATTGACTACTTGAAATGGACACCATACCAATGAGTTTCTCAGTGTATGGAGAACAGAGGTTAAATTTTGGGCACTATAGAACTCTGAAAAGTAGAGGTATAAAGAATGAGTTGGGGTTTAAAAGTTTCATGTCATTTAACAATAACTGTTTCCCCATTTTAAAACAGATGTGTCTCAAAATGCTTTCCTCAAACAACTCTCAAGTATGTATAATCCTAACTTTTCTCAAGAAGGCCGTTTAGAGGTGGACAGATGAGACAGCTCCTCAGATTTTTTTATGCAATCAGTAGATGTCACACTGATAGATCCATGAAAGCCATGTAAACAGTATTGGAGTTTATCAATAATTCTAACACACTTCAGATCTGGGGACCCAGGAGTATGACACTGGACTTCTGAATAACATTCAATAGGAGGTGCATTTGTAATTTG
The DNA here is from genome assembly GCA_035048155.1 of Cinnycerthia olivascens. Classification (NCBI taxonomy): domain Eukaryota; kingdom Metazoa; phylum Chordata; class Aves; order Passeriformes; family Certhiidae; genus Cinnycerthia; species Cinnycerthia olivascens. The sequence goes on from JAWWMU010000001.1 coordinate 40,473,501, forward strand.
AAATTTTCTCCATCACATCTTACTTCAATTTAATAATTTTATACATTTATGTAGTGTGCGGTAGAATGAAAGGAACATGTGATAATCCATCAAGTCTGTTCCAAGTCTCTCAATTACCCAATTTTGTTGTTATTATTGAAATCTGCATAAATTCATCTCACAGTATAAATCTGTAATATTCAATAAAGCCCTCAAAATTGCTTCTGGTCTATAAATGCTCTGAAATAAACTTGGCATTCTCTTTCCTTAAGTCAGGCTTTGAAAAATGTGCGTCATTAAAACAAATGTTTGCAAACGATTTATGTCCTGAAGGAGTTCTTTTTGTAACATTCATAGCTCTTAGGGCAATGTATTATACTCAGATCCATGACCATGGGTTTTGGTTTTAGAGTGTTTTAACCTTAATCCCTCCGATTAGGTTTTCAGTAAAAGTATTCTGTGCCAGAAGAGAGATTATGCTGTGCTAACACTCAGAGGTACACAGGGGCACACAGAATGATGGCTACAGCTGATCAGCTATGGGACCAAAACTCCCAAGCCAAGACTCTTACCAGAGGACCTCATGGCTCGCAAAGAGCGAGAAAGAAGTCAGTGTGTCATGCAGCTTTGCTGGGTTCCTATAAATGTTTGTTTAGATCCTTAGAAGTAGTTTTGTCTTAAGTAACAAGAGGCCAGTTGTCCACTTTTCACTCTATGCTATTTGATTTTGCTCCTCAGCTTGTGTTTCTTTCTTTATTCTTGAATGGGCTTTTTCTTTAAAAACTAAAAAATAATAAAACTGGTTAAATGTTGCCCAATCTCCCAAAATACATCTAACATCTTTTCTATCTCTTTACATCTCTATTCTTTTGCTTTCTTATGTATGAGTTGTCCTCCAATTACAACAATTCATAAATTATCTTTGGGTCCCATAGGACATGCTCGATTTGTAGAGTTTCTTCCTTGTGTAAATATTTGTTGGATTTCTTGACTTGGTCTCCAATCACCATTATCAGAGAAGCAGGTAAAAGGCAATGAAGATAATTTTGATAGAAAATCCATGAAAACTTAACCAATTAAGTGACAATTTGTAATACTTGAAAAAATGGAATTGTGCGAAGATGAACAGGTTCTGGCAATCTTTTATTTCCTACGTTTGTGATTTTAGGTGCCTCTATGCTCTCTTTGCTTGGCAATTAGAACCACAGTAGGAGAAAACCCTACTTAATGTCTTAGCTCCATCCAGCACAGATCCTAACACCCAGCTTTGACATTCTAGGACATCATTGTTCACTGTGGAGATAAAGAAAAAGAATCATGAAGAAAACTTAATTCCCTCTTGTATCATATCCCCTTTTATTCTGGATTCTTTCCATTTACTCTTCTTCCTTATGTCTATGTCTCATCTTGCACCTATGCACAGGATTCCCAGAAACAGAAAAAAAACTCTGAAGCCAAAGAAGAAAAAAAAAAAAAATCAAGCTTCTTCTGCCAATACTGTTGCAGAAACACTGTCTACAGGAGGGAAAGGAAAAAAATAATGCTGGCAAAGGAATTGGTAGATGAATTTTCCTGAACTGAACCAAACCTTCCTTTTATTTCAGACTTAAACCCTTTTACCTGTAAACCTGTCAGGTCTCCAACCTAAGTTTATGGAATTCAGAATCAAAATATTTAAAGGACAAATAGAGGGCATTTTTTTCTTGTAGTTATTTCTCCCTCACTGAAAAAATGATGACTCCTTTCTGTATGAATGAACTGTGATACTTGAAGATTTGCAGAGCATCTACTAAAAGCACTTTTCCAAATGTAAGCTAACATCAAGGCATCATGGTTTTGAACTAGTTACAGTAACAAAGAGTTTCTTAACATGACTCTGTTATGCTGCTTTCCAGATGGGATGGAGTTCTGTGAAATCTCTGTTCTTTTTGTGCCGCTAATCTTGCCTTATGACTCAGAAGCTGAAAGCCCTAAATAATGTTGATAATCCTCTGCAGTCTCTTTTCAGTCTTAGCAATGTCTTTCCTCTAATGAAACATGTTACATGCTTTGCAGGAGAGATCCCATGATTATTTTTGATACTAAGCCTGCAGTCCATGATTACTGACATTGCAAGACATTCCTCTGATTTCTATCATATAAAAGGATTTGTACATCCAGACTTGGAATACATTATAGGAACTGTATATAATAAAAAATATAATTTTCAGAATCTACAGAATAATAAAAAGTATTCTTTTCAGAATCCACAGAATATTTTTCATGCAAGCGTAGTTGGTTTCTCTGTGAGAGACATAAGGATTTCACAGCTGGATCACAGATTCCTACCTTTCAGCACCTATGTGGGACTGTGCAAATAATAACTGTCCTAAGCAAAGAGCTTCCTTAACTTAGAGGGTTACTGAAACCAAAAGACAAGTAGGATATCTGAAATAACAAAAGACAAGCAGGATATCTTTAGGTAACTGGCAGATGGGGCACAGGATCTTAGGGTGACACAGTCTCAGGTGGGCAGCATAACTGCACTGGCTGAACTGATCTCAGTGAGACCACAGGAATATGTCTGGTACACAGGCTCCAACCTTTACACCCAAAGTTAACTTGTTCCTAAACTGATTCCCATCCCAATCCTCCTTTAGCTCTGTTCAATCATTTTATTGCCATTTCAGAAGGCGTCTAGCTGCTGCTGAAGCAGTCATGGATCCTGCTGGTGCTCTGTTGGACAGCTCTTTGCAGGTGTCTCAGGTGCCCTGAATGTATTTCAGACATCTGTGCATGACAAGGAAGGCAAGTCCATCCTGTGTGTCCCTGGCAGAGCTTGTGTGCTGTGTGGATCCATTGGCATTGCTCTAAAAGCTGCAGAATAAAAAGTTGTCTGTTTCTCTATTTAGGCTCATGCAGAGAATAATTAAGCAAGTTCTCAGCTTTGTGTGTGTTAGTTAAAAATTAAATTTACAGTCACGTGTTATGCATTGTAGTGCAAAGCAGGTCTTCTCTTTAATATACTAAAGGAAATCCTCTTCTGTGTTTTTCCTATGTGACTGTGATCTATAGATCCCAGTGAAGAAGGCAGAATTTTCCCATGCTCCTATTGAAGAATGTCAGAAGTAGCTGTTCTTTACATTTTGATAAGAGCCATGACAAAAATGCACATTAAATATGTACAAACACACACACACACACACATGCATGCATGCACACACACATACACAAAAGTGCCATCCAGCTGGGGAGGCATTGGACTTTATTTCCCTAATTTAATGAAGTTTTTATTTGTATCTTCTCTTTTGTGACTCAAGTTTTGTAGAAGTGAAACTGTGTAAACAACAACCAGTGACAGAAGGAGCTTTAATGACACATGGAACATGTTAAAAAGTAGTACACAATTTTAAAGGCGTGTGTTAGAGCAGGGAATTTCTTTTATCTTGATTTTCTCCGCAGCAATGTTAAAGGAAAATATAAGTTCTCTTCTAGAAACTCACTGTAAGAATGATTTTTTCTTTATTCTTTTTTTATTATTATTAGAGATTAAGGCAACAAAAACATTAACTTTCTGCACTAGCTGAAGAGATGGTCATAAAAACGTCTAAATATCTATTGACCCTATGGTCTCAATTGCAAATAGCCTGTACATAATAGAATTGAACTATAAAATCTATTTTTGTTATGAAAACTCTCTTTATAGATGCATAAATTATTTATATTAGCAGTTACAGTTCAGGATAATGAAGGTTCATATCTTCAGTAATGCTATAGGTGGACTAAGTGGAAACATTTATTTGGTTCCATAAAATATGCATTCAAATTATGTCTGTCAGGTTACATTATCCATAACACTCTCAACTTTATTAAAGTTATGGAAGAAGTTCAGCCCTATGGACTTGAACTGGATAGAGTCCCATGTATAGGAGCTGTATAAGAACTGGAAGGAACCTAAGGAAGAAAAGTATCATACAAGAAGTTGTTCCTCCATTGGAGGGACATTCAGATAAAGTAGCAGGCTTAGGGCTTGGAGCCTATTCTCACGTTGTTGTCTGGCTTTACTCTTACAAAGATAGTTTGCTATGAGGAATGACTGAATTCCTCTCTGGAATTGCCCCACAGATGCCTTGCTTTGGTGCAGACATTGTCATTGCGAGGCATTCTGACTTCAGGGGTGTCAGAGCAAAGTGGTATTTTAGGAACAACAAACCCAGAAGGACTGGCTGTCAAATCCACATTTAGAAAAAATGGCTGGGGCGCCTTTTAGTGAGTCTCTGAGACCTGGTGTCCTCTCTTTATTGTCCCTATAGGGATCCCAGCTGGTGTGTGGACTCTAAAAAATCATGACTATTTTGTTCTCAGCCACCTTCCAGCTGAATGAGAGACAGGGCTTAGGCGAAGTTCTGCACTTCCCTGAGCCTGGTCCTTACAGGTCAGATCATTGATCTCCCAGCTGTCCCTGGGGCTTTTGCACTTTTGAAAGAATAAGCAAGAAATTAAACTTTCCCAAACTACCAGTATGGCATGATTCACAAGCAGATGGGCTCTGTTCTGTAAGGTACCAGATGCCACCATGGAGCAATGAGCATGTCTTTGTGCAAAGAATCACTGACAATGTCCCATACTTTCTGGGAAGATTCATATTTTTAGAATTTCATAAGCACACCCACATTCACTGGGGGATGTTTGAGTTACAATTTTATAAGAAACGCCTGTTTCTATTATTTCCTTTAGAAGTAAACAAGTTACTGCTCTCCTGCTTTTAGAAAATGTGGGCAACTAATGCACAAAATAGAGTTAATTTGCTATATGGGTTATATTGATTCTGTACCATTAACAGACCAGCTTAATTTGGTGAGGGATAAATAGTGTAATTAATTAGTGACTGCTTCTGTCCATAAAACTAAACAATTGGTTTCAAACCACCCGAGACTACAGTGTTTTTGAAGGATCTATGCAGTATTTATATGCCAGGATGCTGTTTAAACTCCCCATAGTTCAGGACTGCCTAAATTCAAGTCTTGAAGTACAGTCATGTCTCCATTTTGTTGAAAGTATTTTCAAGGTGCTTAACCTGAATCTCTTTTGGATGGTGAGAAGTGTCTCATTTCAACACATCACCTATACAGAAAACATAAAAATCAGTCAAAAAAAGGCCCAGACACTGACACCTCTGGTCCCAGTGAGGTAATCCCTGTCAGTGGAGAGGCTACAGGTGCAGGATCCCCCTATTATGTGTTATTATGTGGGTTTTTTTTCTAGCCTTTGTTTCCATGTAGAAGTCTGGCTCCCTCACAGACACAGAGTGGCCCCATGTCCTGTGCTGAGAAGGTGTCAATTTTTTTAGCTGTGATTCTGCCCTAGACATGAGAAACAATTCTCTGGCAATGTTTCATAAAAAATGCTCTATTTCTACAGAAAAAAGTTCTGGTTTATACGAACCCAAATTTGCAGAAAAAAAACCCAAAACAGTTTTGCTAATAGATTTTAATCTCACTCTTATAGATTATTGCACAAATTATAAAACAAGAGGCCAAATGCCTGCCACAGTAAGGTTTATATCTCAGGATACTCACTAGCTCTGTCCACTGTAGTCCTGGAAATCAGATTTCCTGCAGCTGTCTTTGAGATTGCTCCTGCCTTGCAGACCTCACTCATTTTCGGCTATTAGTCCCAAAATTTATCTTTTCTTAATTTCATCCTATTACTTAATTTGTAATCATTACACCGGGTTCATAGCTAATGGTTAGAATGTCAATGCAATATCACACTGATAAGATTGACAGTATCAGGGCACATTACTCCTTTCTGAATATCTTCCTCTACCCTTTGTGAAAATTAATTTATGGCTGATTGGGGATGTCAGGCTCTGCAGCAAAGCCACACAGCTACATCGTGTTCTGACTCCTAGCTGGCTTGACTCATTAAAGCATTTAAAAACTTGGCATCAAACTGTACAGGAGCTGTGAATTGCTCTGTTGTAGCAAAACAATCTTTCTGTCACTTTTGTTGGTTTTAAAATGAGGATGCTCTGATCAGACCTTTCGTATATGGAGGTGCACAGCTGGTTCTGCTGCTTTCAAGTGCATCCAGAAATATGCCCACTGGGCCTTCATGAGGCTGAAGGGAAAATTTTATCTTATGAAACAATTTTACCTTCTGAGGTGAGATATTTCAGCTGGTAGTGATAGCTCTGTAGAAACAAGAGAGCTAAAGAACTCTACAAAGATTTTTCACCATATTCATATTTATTTAAAGTACAGCTTAAATGCTGTGTTCTTTGGGGGAAAAAAAAATGAAAACTGAGAAAATAATAACTTTGCCTTGCTTGTAAATCTTTAAAAGGAAGTTGGTCTGATGAGAAGATCTCAACCACTATTTCAGTTATGGCAAATATTCTTCCACTTTTAACTCTGCACAGAGGACAGATGATGCTGGATCTGCTCCCTGCTGAATTAATTGCAGGGTTATGGCTTAAGCACAGCAGCTTTATTTTCCACTGTTGTGGTCACAGCATAGGCTATTTTCCAAGGGAACAGACATATGCATGAGTGTGTATATGTTGCACTGGCATGATGTCCATAGTAGGGATGTTAAGGCTGTCTCTTGTGAACCTTAATTGACTAAAATCTCCACTTTAGCTAATGTATTTCAGGTACTCAGGACAGAAACTGTTTTCAGCACTTGGGATCAACGCCTTATCAAGCAGCTAAATGCTGAATGGATATAAAAAGGATATTAAAAAAAAAAAGGGAGGAGGGCTAGGTGGAAGAAAATAATGCTCCTAACATTTTTTGAGTAAGATGATCTGCTGGTGTCCATGCTGCGTCCTTACGAAGTGTCTGCTGGTGGTTCCATGTACAGCAAAAACAGGATTCAAGAGTTCAAGAAGCATTTGTTACAATATCCCCAGGTACACATTGTGACTCTTGGGAGCCAGGGCCAGGAATTGAACTGTGATGATTCTTGTGGGTCCCTTCCAACCCAGCATATTCTGTGATTCTGTGGTAAGTGGAGTTTTGCTTACACATAGTTTAAGTGATACCCCCAGAAGAGGGAGATTCTTATTGACTTTTACAGGATGAATAGCTTGTTGTGCTGCAGTTTGACAGACCCCTCACTCACAACTGCTTCTCTGTGCCAGTACAAGAAATGTTTTGGAAGTCTAATAGGGAGATGACAGGCAGACATTGATGAACTCACATGGCACTATTTCAGAGAAGCACGACAGCTTAGAGACTAGTTTCCTCCACAGGAAGGTCTGTCCTCTTCATAAAGCCAGAAGGAGCCTTACCTTTCTCTGACACAGAGAGTTCTTCTTGAACTCTCTTCCCCACGGTCCTTCCAGAGGCACCTTTTTTTGTCATCTGGTATTGCCAGCTCTTCTGTTACTTTGCGAGGTTTATGACTGGGAGAGAAAATTCAGACCTTGGAAGGGAACATACCTTGAGTCAGGAATTTCCAGACTCTCTGGCATCCCAGATTATACAGAATAGTAAATTTCTTCTTATTCTCGCAACTCTCATTTTTTTGGTGTTTCAGGGCAGATTTAGGAGACTAAGGAGTTTCTTTTTCATGTGGATGACAGATGGGCAGCAGCAAACAGGTTGTAATGGAAAAAAGACATGACAAATGAGGCAGCTAACTTTGTTCTCTGCAACTCTCCTTAGCATCTAAAAAGCATAGTAATTCAGGGACTGAATGTAATGTAGTTCCTAATATATCAGTAGAGAAAGTACATAATAAAGCTCTGGATCTCACTGGAAAGGGGCAATTCCACTTCATAGCAAGTTCTGAAGAAAATGAAAGGAATAAAGCTTACAGAGTCAAGGTCTCTGTCCTTTTGTTTAATTTTCATTTTCCTGTTTATGTTACCTCACTAATTGTTTATGCAGCAATAGTATCATTTCAAAAAAATTTAACAGAAGATGTAAGGTATCGAAACTGGGGCATTGCATTAGGTTGATGTGGGTAATGGAAAGAGTCCTTACAGGTTACACAGTCTCATACATCGCTTTTCATTTACTTTGAAGGACCGGAGGTCAAATTGCTTTGCACCTGCTGCATGCAGCACTTGTATTCATTTAACCCTTTGAAAACATATTTTGTCTCACATTTCATCCCAGAGGAAGATGAGAAAAAGGATGCAATCTCATAGCAGCCCAGGCTGCACCAATTTGCAGTTCATGGATCTGTTTGTTTCCTGTGCATTAAAATTCTATTTTTCAGTTTGGAATGCACAAACACATTTAGAACACAACTGTATGTTCCAGGAGTATGAACACAAGGAAAGCTGTACTGGGTGAGATCAGATGTCCAGTTAGGACTGTGAAGGTTTGTCCTCTTTTTTCCAGCAGTGACAAGTGGCAGGTGCCTAAGGAAGAACACAGGAAAGGGGTAGGATATGGTGAGACTGATACTGATATTGACTCAATGGGAATTCCTCTGAGCTCTCTTCCTTTCTCCAAGGGCTAATGGTTTACAGATAACACTAGGAGGGATTTCATTTATGAAATTTATTTATATATTTAGCATGAATAATGTATTTAGCAGTTCTTGGTGTATTCCTGTCTTTGTTTTCTTTTTTTTCTTCTTGGACTCACATAGAAGTTTAGATCCAAGTCATTAAATAAAGAGGTCCATCAGGTAACTATGCACCATATATTAAATATATCTTCTCACTTCATTTGAATCTGTCACCTTCTGGCTTCAACCAATGCCCCTGAATTCTTGTAGTGAGAGTGATATAATCAAGCTGTCCTTAGCTTTCCCAGATTTCCATTGATTTCTGGACTGTTCTTGCATCACCTGTTGAATGTCTCTCCTCCTGTGGAGTCCTGGTGCTTGAATTGAAGCAGTTTCACATATTTTGTCACTCTCTGTACTATTATTTATGGTTTGGGATTATTTGGGATGAAACTTGCATATTAGATAAAAAACAAAGACACAACATGGAAGAAAGAATCCTTTTGTCTTCTGTATTCCATCTGTTATTCAGTCCTGGGCCAATCTGGAATTTCATTACCTATATCCTCTCCCTGGACTTGATACAGATTACTCATACCCATATATAAACCAGTCTTTCTCACACTGAAGAACTTCTCCTATAGAAGTAATATTTAACCAAAACATAATTTGGAAAAAAGACCCAGTCACATCTAGTTCAAATATGTCTGAAGACATTTTATTTATTTAGGGGAGGACATACTGGTTCATTTGGGTTTTTTGCAGCAGTCCCTATAGCAGAATATTGGCTAACCCAGTATTGTGTCTTTAAAATTACTTGGAGATGATTGCAAGTTGGGAAAAACTCTATACACACATCTGTAGCTAAATGCATAGGCTCATCTATGTTGTTTTTAAATTCCTTTAAATTCTCTTTCAGTCAGCTCTTAGGAAATGGTACAATATCCAAGCTATCTGGTCTAGGTGAACTGAATAACTGAAACAGCAAGCTGCAACACTACAGCCAAAGTATATAATTCCCCTATATTTTTAAAAAACTGAACAGAACAGCTACATACATATTTTTTAAAACAATTAAAATTGCTAACAGAAATGTCAATGCTGAGCATTTTTTTCACTCATAGTCTGGGCCTGAATGAAGAGGTGAAGATTAAATTCTATGGACAGTGGATTGCATTTCTAGTTTATTTTGATGGGCAAAATAGATAGAAGAAACTGCTGACTTAGACAAGTACTCAACTGCACATTAACATTTTATATGTAGAAACTGGCTTACTGAAGGGTAAACCCTTTTTTACAGGGCACATCCTTCCTATTGCTCTCTAAAAAACAATTTTATATAGTTCAGCATTGTGCTATTTCAAAGAATTACTGTTTAAGCATAAGAAAATGTTTTGCTTTCAGAATGAGGCACATTTATTTCTACAGTGCTTGTAGAGAACAGCAGAATTTTGAATTAATTATTTACAAAGCATTTATGAGACAGGATTTGTAAGCTTTAAATGGTTAGAAAAAATTGTTTACATCCTTCTGATATATTCCTGGGAAATACAGTACAGGCAGACCCATGCAAGTTGTTTTATTTCTCACAATGTGTTTCAGTTCCTGTGAATTTGATCTAACTTTAGGATAAGGAGATCAGAGAGACACTGAAAATATGGGGGCTTTTGCCTTTCACTCCTTATTTGTACATTTAATAACTGGTAGAATGTATCTGGAAGAATGTTGTTGATAGAAAATAGTGTAATCTTAAGGAAAGAAATGCTGATTTTAAATTCAGGATGGATTACATCCTGAAAAATTGCACCATAATTTTTTTTCTCTTGAGCCACCTTTACAATCCAGAAGGTGCAAAGTGTATGCAGCTAGTTATTATTCCCTGTTGTGATGAGACAGTCTGCAAAATATATATCACTATCTGAGTTCCATCTGCACACTCTGCAAATCTCAAAGTAATTTTTCAGATGCACCAAGGCAGCACTGAGAACATACTCTGACACAGCTTAAGGAGTAGAGTCTGCTCATTACCTCTGGACATAGTCGTGTGTGTTAAACATCACACACACACACACACACACACATACATACACACACACAATTGTATTAATATCCAAGTTTCCATTTAAAAATTGATCAAAGTTTCATGGAATCATTAAAAAAATTAAACTGGAAATAACATTTTCACCCTCTAAACTCCTGGTCAAGGGCAGACTTGTTTCAAAATCTTCATCTAGTGTACATTGCCAGAGGAAGGAAGTCTTGTCTTATGCAACCTGAAAATATATCAGTTTTATGACTAATCATAATCTACACACACAATTCTAGGAATAATGATTCTAATAAATCTAAACTTCATTATTAAGTGGTGAAAGCTGCTTTTACATGACCTATCATATAGCTCTTCCCTTAAAGTAAAAAAACCTTTCCCATTCCACTTCTTGTATCTGCACTGCCAGCAAACAGTTCTGAAATGGTTCTGAATGGCTCTTCTGGTACAAGCAGGATTTACAGAACTAATTAAGGATAGTTTTATGTGATCCATATGGACTTAAGTGTCCTTGCTTTTCTTGTTATTTGATTTTTGATCATCCATTCACCAGCAATTTCAGATGATACGGTCATTTGTAATTTGCATAAAAGTGCTTCATGGGATCATAAAGCAAAATGCTAGGGCAAAAAACAAAAACCATAATTTAAAAAATCCTAGAAGTTCCTTAAGTCCATTCCTTACCTATATTTTTCTTTTTCATTTCTTTTTCTTTTTGTTTTCCCCCACTTTAAGATTTTACCAATGGGGCAGCCATCACAGTTGTTTCATAATCTAATGTTTCTTGATCAGCAAATTTCCACTATTTCCCATCCAGCATTTAATTTCCATTATTTAATTTATTTTTTATTAGGTCCACCTCATGACTGAGAAAAACTGAGCTCTTCCTCAGAAACACACCTACAGAGATATTTTTATTTCTCAAATATCAATCAGCTAAATTGATATTACATTGAATATCCATCCTCTATATATTCAACCTTTCTCCAACTACTTTTTTCTTCCATTTTTTTTCCAAGTGGGTCAGGTCTATTAAGAGGTACTTAAACAAGGCAACTCACCATTTTCTAGGAGGACAGAAGTTCACAAATCGGGTGAACCACAAAGTTCATTCAAATCCTTTGTGCCTTTCTTAGTTCAATGTAGTTCTTGTGAATCATCATAAGCATAACAAAAAGAAAAAATGTCTGCCAACACCCTATCAGCAGGTCTATGTATCTGCTTTCTACATTTTTCCCCTGTTTTTGGAAAAAATTGTTTTTGACTGCCTACTCATCAAGATGATTAGCAGCACAAAGGAAGCAGTAGCAAACTACCAGCTCTTCACTTTTATTAAGAAAATAAATTACCCTAGGAGGTAGTTTAGCACAAACTGATAGAAAACATCAATCACAGTTTCTTTGGGGAGGACAAAATGCAGATGAGTGAAACAGTAGAGTATTTTGTGATGAGGAGAAATGCAGGTTGATAAGATTTGTTTGATGCTTTTAGAATGAGAAGAATCCTGAGTGCAGCTACAGCCAAGATTTGTGAGTTATGTGAGCTTCCTACTCCAAAGTTCCGAGAGAGAAAAAAAGAAAGGAAGCTGAAAAAAACCAAGGTCTCTAACAATGCTGAAAATAATGTTCATACTATAAACCACCATGAATTTTATTTGCAATCTAGGATTCCAGTACATAGACCTGCCATCAGCTATGTGTCTGGTCAGGATAACAGGAATGAACTGAATAATTCAAATAGTTTCTGCTCTGAGATGCATCTTTGCATATGCAGTCCATCTACCTTAACCATACCCATTTCACTAGGCAGAAAAAAATCTCTTCTTACTTTACAATTTATTGTCCCATACATGTAATGAGCTTGGTGGCTCAGTTCTGACTTGTTCCTTGCAACAGTACAATACTGGATTTTCATTGTCTGTCAAATTGCAGTGAGGACAGCAAGCGTATGGGACAAGATGACTACCAGAGCTTGTCTGTTCCCACAGATCACAGCTGAGTCATGGTGGTGGGACAATACCTATAAGTTATCTTTACTGCTCCATTATAGATAAACTGAATTTATTTTTCCAGGTATCACTCTGGCACCTTCTACTTCTGCTGCTAAAGTCACACAAGACTTTGGAGACAAATTTCATTGCCTCATTATGTAAAACTCATTTAGTAGAAAATATCACGTGAGACATTACACAAAATTGAATAGATATATTAAAGAGTTCACTGCTCTTTGTGGAAAATCCCTAACAAGATCCTGTATTGCTTAAGATTTAATTTTATCAGACTGTTTCATTTTTTATCTTGCTAGAAAAGTTATTTTAGAAACAGGAAGGTTTCCACATCAAAGCTATGATTCCACCTTTTTTAGTAAGATCCTAAACATCCTCTTTGTTTCCTGTTGCTTTTCACAGTGAACTCTGCTTGCCTAGTAGTTTTAAAATTGGGGATTTGGAAGTTGATATTCAAGAAATTGTTCAGAGAATGACAGGCTGGCTTTGAATATGTTTTGTTTTATCAACATTCAGGAAGAGAAAGAGGAAGGAGAAATCTTTGTAGCACAGAGCAGCAGAATATATAAAAAAGAGAGCAGTAGGAAAAGAAGGTGTTTGTAAGTGCACTGTGAATATGGATAGATTCAGCTCACCTTCCCTTGTCAAATAGAGCAGAATAAGAAATAATTGGCTTGTTTTGTATGAGAAAAAAAGATTAAATATTAGGAAATTCTTGCAAGACTAAGAATGGTTAGATAATGGAGACTTCTGCTGAAGATTCAATATTATTGGAAAAGTTCAAAGTAACTTTTAACACTCTTCTATATTGATGGGTCATGCGAAATCACACTTTCTCTGCCTGTGTGGGAATTGAATGCTAATAATGTCATCAATTTTCAGATACTAAGGATGGAAACAGTAAAATTCAGATGAGCAGTGATCTTCTTCCCTCAAGAAAACTCAGATTGTCCAGTTTGTGATCATTGCCAAGAAGCCTTACCTAATGAACAGATCTCCTGCCAAAACGCAGAGACCTTAGGGCAGAATGATTGAAAAGAGACTAGAATTGAAGGGACAAACTACAGGGAACAATACATATCAAAAGGTTGCATGGGATAGTAAGAAAAATGAAAGAAAGGAGAACAAGACTGCACAATTCAAGACAGTGTTGCTTTCCAGTGTTCATATTAATTTTTGGAAAATTTGTCTTGTTCTGGAACCATTTTTTTTCCTTTTCATTATTTTGGTGCTAGATCACAGGTGAGAAGGGCTTATGCAAACTCTAGAAGTGATCAATTCTGGAGAAGATAATAGCATTCGGTTGGGGATAAGTTCCACACAAATTAGATACAAAATATGAAGTGGGACTGCAGGAGAGATGACAGAAAATAGTTATATCCAAACAAAAGGAGTGAGATGTTTAAAAATTATTTCAACCCTCAAATTCCTATGCCAAAAAATGCTGAAATGTGTTTGGGGTACAACTATCACAAATGCGTTGATCATTAAACAATGTTCTCTGAACAAGGTGAAATTCGTAGCATTAGGGAGATGCTACAAAATTGTCAGATGAAGAAGGACTTGAAAAATGCAAATCTTTCTTAGCTGAGATCAGCTGAACTAGAATTCCAGAGCAGATTGCTCTTCTTACATAGGACTTTAACAGAAATGTGCTGGGAATGCTGTCAGATGGTTTGCATAATCCTGGGTACAGACTGGAAAATTCACATCAGACATTACTTACATGATCTTGTGATAGAGGATAGAAAACACAGAAGAAGAGCAGGAAGAGTGAGAGGAAGAAGAAGAAGAAGAAGAAGAAGAAGAAGAAGAAGAAGAAGAAGAAGAAGAAAAACAACAAGAACAAGAACAAGAACATGAACAAGAACAAGAACAGCCTTTGAAATGAGTCAGGCTTGGAAAAAAAAAAACCAGTTCCGAACCATTTACAGACCCTCATATCTCTTCCTTTACTGATTTTGATTTCTTTAAGTTCTCTGACTTTTGAACCAGGTGCAAAGTCTTGGCTTTCTATCTTGTTTGTTGTAAAGCTAATGGTCCACATTATCAATTTGGGTTTGATCATAATTATTACTGCCACACTTCCTATTTTTCTCAAGGTACAAAACTACTCAATCACTGACCTCTAACTAATCTCTTATATTTCCGTGTAGTTCAATTTAAAGAAAGATATTCCAAATCATTTCAGCGTTATGACAACCACGGTGTGGGGAAAATGAAACCAAAATATTGAGAGTGGGCAACTTACTATTAAAGAAAAGAAACAAACTCAGAATTTTTTTTTTTCCACATGTATATTCAAAGCAGCATTCCGACTTGGAGAATGCACTCTGCTTGTCCTTCACAGGCCAGGGAAGAGAAGAAGCTGTGCCTGTGCCTTACATCACCCAGCACACTTTCGTCGCTGAACTGAGGCACTGAATGCTCCAGGGATTCAGCCATTTCCGCTGCCAACATCAAAAAGGATTGCTTTTCAATGCACTGTATGGGCCAAATCCATTAATTCCTGTGGTCCTTCAAAGTGCTCAGGACTGGCAGGAGCCAGAAGGAGGACATTGGAAGGGTACTTACCTGTGCTATGAGGCAGAGCAAATCTTCTTTCATAGCTCGGGCTGGACAGCCTGACAAATTTACTGCTGTGTTGATGGCCGGATTTAGGGCCAAGAAGGAGAGGGATTTTCTCACGTTAGATCAGAAAATATTACCTATATATTGCCTTCCTCTCCTAAATTGAATGTTGACTGCTTGTGAACATCTGAGGATACTGTCTGGCTTTTCTACGGGCATCTCACACTGCCATGCTATTTCTACAGGGCAAATAACATATTGGTCTTCCTAGCAAAATATGCTTTGCATGTTGGACTCAGGATAGGATAACTGACATAAGAATAGCGTCCCATGACAGCTGAAATGATAGGTTTGGGTAGTTTCATAATTCTTTTTGGTCTCTGTGAAAATGTGTCAAAGTAATTCTTCATGCAAAATTCCCTAAAATAAAAATAAACTGTGCCTATTTACTTTGAAGTTTTGATCTTGCTTTTCCTAATTCTCTTCTCCTATGGCAGTGAGCAGAATGACACTGCTGAGATCTGGTTTTAGTAAGTGAGGAGTAAAATTCTTGTAGTGCAGCGCACTGTTCTATACCCACCCTCTCCTTACTCCATAGAAGTGCCATGTTTATGGTTTTGCCACTCCTGATCTATGCAGATAACTTCACAACCCTAGCACCACATACACAACAAAATTATTCCCTAATGGGAAATTGTAAGGGATGGTGATAATAATCAATTTCATAAACATTAACTGGAGTCCTGCAGCTATGATTTAGAAGTTTTCTATGTTCCTACTGCCCTTCCTGTTATCATACCTTCAGTGCAGCACTTTGAATATGAAATAACCTGCTGAAATACGTATTGTGATACAGATTTGGAAAGAATGGCACTGCTATGACTTTAATTTTTGTGTATCAGAATATAGTACCTCCAAATTGTAAAAACCTTTAACACAGCAAATATAAAATAATTTCAAATAAGAACAAATTCTAAGTCAGAAAACATCAGAAATTCCCTTACAAACAGAGAAAATTATCAAATCTAAAATGTATACTTGTCACTGATCACAGATCTGCATGTATGCTTGTGAAAGAAAAACAAATCATAAGCTAATATATACATTGTAAGGAATTTAACATATCCTAGCTCAAGCTATTTAACATAATGTATTTTTGTTTCATGTTTATTTTGTGAAATCACTTGATTTTATCTTATGACTGCTGTCATAAAAACAGCTTTTCCCTATGAATAACATTTGGAACAAAGCCAAAACCTGATCTAGCCCCTGTTTTTCTAGGATTAAGCAAAGAAGGCATAAGCTCTCAGTACTTTGTAACACTAAATGAAAAATCCCCATTTATCTCTGGTAATCACTTTGAAAAGTGACCACCTGAATGAAATAGCCTGTGTGATTGCAAAGACAGCATCATTATGCAAGGACAGGAGAACGAGAGGAGCAGATGCCTTCAATCTTATGTAACCAATCAAGAAACTCAACATGTCAGAGATGCTAAAGGAAGAGATGGGACTGCCTCATCTAAAACCTCCAAGCTGCAGTTAGGGCCCTAAGGTGATTTAATGCCTTCCCCTGGAGGGAAGGAGCTCGTTCTGTCCAGATGCTTTAATTCTCCCTTCATTTCAGACTATCATAACCTAACAAATAAAACAAAGGAGATAGTGGGAAGAGGAAGCTCTGCACAGTTCTGCATTATAGAGGATGCTGGCCACTGGATTGCTGTGTGGGAATAATTTCTTTGCCTATATAAAAGCTTTGGCAATTAGAAATCGGAAGCATTTGGGTAGAAGAAAAGAAAGCAAGGAAAAGAAACGGAGAAAGAAGCAGAAATAGACATGAAAGGAGGATAGTATGACTTCAACAAAAATTTTGGCAGAGGTAAATGCAAAGAGGGATAGTTTTGAAGTTGACATTTGGTAAAGCTTTAATGAAAGAGAATAGACATAGCATATTTCATTAGAGGAAGTCTGAATTGGAAATTTGTATTTCTCTGTGCATTACTGACTTTTCAGGTTTTTCTCTCCCTGTAAATATCCATTTGGGTTTCCCATTTCCCCTGCATTGTCCTCACAATGAATTTCACCATGCCACGATCTTCACAGAACTGTAAATGCATATTTCTCATTAAAAAACTGTATGTGGTATCATCTGTAGATTTGCCTGTCATGTTATTTGTGTCCTTTCTCAATATGTTCAATGGGATATTTAGTAAGTCTAAAGAGAAAGGTGACCCACATAGCATTTGACATGCACCATCTGCCTTTGGGATAGATATTTATCATTATTCGTTATGCCTTGTTTCCACCAAGCAACTGTTTTTCAGCCTACATGTCAATATTACTGTCAGGGACAATATGATTCTACAAAAAAATTTCATGAGATAGTGCATACAGTAAAATCTCATATATTATACCACCTGGCTCCTGTTTGACATCAAGTGATGTCATTCCATTGAGGAAGAAATCCATTCTGACAAGAAAGAGATATTATTTTATTTCTTGTTTTCCTTTGTCAGTGAAATGAAGTCCCAAGCAAGACCTTCAGAGATAAAACAGCAGTGCCACAGGAAGAGCCCCGATCACCTCACTCCCAGTTGAGTTTCCTCCCCACTGGGCTGCTGCAGCCAAACCCTCTGAGCTTGCTGTCCTGTGTCATATTTGCTCTGGGGGGCTGGATTGGCTCAGAGTGCCCAGCAAATCAACATGGACTAAAAGCAAAAGACCAAGAGAGGCTCTCTTTCTTCTCAGGACTAAATCCACAGATTTAATGGTGAACAGTTCCTGGGGAGAGGGGAAGAGGATGAAAGGAAGAGAAATGAGAGGGAAAGAGAGAAGGAAAGAGTGAAAAGAAAAGAGACCGAACACCTTAAAGAATATTTAAACTCAGGGGAAGGGGGGCAGAGGAAGGGAACCAAAGCCAATGGGAGACAATCGTTGGGACAGGTGAGGAGAGGAACTAACCTGGCAGAGGGGGATAAACTAACTACAGGATCCGGAGGGACTGCACAGAAGGAACCATGTGATACATCAATGCAAAATAGTAACTCAGTGATACATTAGTGCAATACAACACTCCTGATCTATTAGTCCTGACCTGACAGGTTGCCTGCTTTTGACAGGATCTTGTTCCCTTCTTCTGTCCATACAGACTCCTTCCACCAAGGCAATAACTTAATGTCTAGGGAAGCCTGGATGCTGGGTAGACCTCTGTGTTTGATCTCCCTCAGGCTGAGGGGGAACTTGTGTATTCCGAGGTAACTGCTTAAATCTTAAACTCAGATTTTGAAGTCTGCTGTTTCAGATTGAAAACAAATCTAAATGATCACAGAAAAGTTGAATTACATGTGAATCTCATTCCTCATTCTTACAGAAATATGTATTGCACTTTTTTCTCAATATTTAGTTTTCTTCATGTGCACGTGCATTCTTTATAATCACTGACCATTTTTGTTGCAAGTATTTTAAAAAATTCTGGCAGTATAATATGTACTATTTCTCTCATTAGGACAAATGGAAAAGTTCATTAGTACTATGAGAAGAATGTAGTTTTCTTTCTGTATTTTAAGAGTAATCGGTATTATACCAGGAAGACAGTAATTTTCTACTGCAATTGGACAGAAAGACTGCCCTGTTGCCCTTGAGAGGAGAACATATACCTTTTACATCACTCTTTTTATTCACTAAGAACTACCAATCTATAGAAGTCAGCTTGCCCATAGGTGACATTTCTCCTCAAGTTATTTGAGCTTTTCACTTAAGTCTATTTAATTATTTATCTGTATAATAAAATCTGCACAATCTTCCCAGAAGAAATAAATGACATAGTTTAGATATGCAAGGGATGCTTAGTTTCTGAGAAAGAACAAAGCCTTTGCAAACTCCTCCTGAGAGAACATAACATTGGAGAAAGATCAAAGGAGAAAACTCAATCCAATATTATTAGATGGATTAAGATTTATGTGTAATCTTGCAGTGGTATTGCTCAAGTTTCAGCACCAGAAAGGTTTTGTGAGCATTCCCAAGAGAAAAAGAAAGCAATCAGCATGATTTGTTCAGATTATGTTCCAAGGCCAGAAATGAGCAGATCTGCTCTTTGGAACTTCCTGTGTACTTCTCAGCACCCTTATCCTTCCAGTATGAGAATGAAGTCTAATGCTCTTTTGGAGAGGCAGAGTTACAGCCCTTAAGATGAGCTGCCTTAAGTTACTTGCTTGGGATTTTTATGATGTGCTTTTGTTCCCATGGGGATTTGAAGGAATAGTTTTTGTGAAGAAGTTGGTTTGGTAGAGTTATCTGAGCATGTTCCCTCCTAACAGTTCTGCCTTCTTTGTGGTCTTTAATGGGCTTAGTCACATTTCTTCATGTTTTTGGATGGGGGAGGGAGATTGTCCTTGCTTTGACATAAAGTAGTGCTCTCATCACTACTGTTTTGTAAGCCCTTTTAGGGGAAGAGCATGTGCCACATTCCAAGCCTTCCCTACCTGAGTGCTGCCTGTGACTTGAAACTTGCACATTTCCAGCTTCTTGCTGTCACTCAACCAGTGCATGTGAAGAATTTCTGCTTCACAAAACTGTTTTTTCTACTATTTTACCACAAAATTAATATCTACTGAGTATATATCACATATTGCAAATATCACATCCCTGCCATAATTTGTCCATATTTGCTCTGGTGAGTGTTTACAAGAAAGATAAAAACATTGTAAGTTGTGACAAGGGACACATTTATTTACTTCAAGCATATGTAAAATGTTTATTTTTACTGTTGTGTCCCAGTTTGACACATAAGGTTTTACATTAGACATTGAATGATAAATGTGTCCCTGGTGGTTTTAGTTTACCTGTGGGAAGTTAATATCTGCAAAGTAAAGTGACAATAGAGGAGCAAAGCAGGGGCCCAGGGACATAAAGATATATTGATTCAAAATGTAGAGCCTCTTCCTAAAAAATATGTTTGTGGGACATAAAAGGCTACATAACAAAAACAAAAGTAATAGATGAGCTTTTGGATGGACATCTGTGGCAGAGATTATTTTCTTTGTTTCTGGGAGATTATAGCAAAAGCATGTAATATCTGCCATAAGGCATTATCACATTTAATCGCATTTCACAAGCTATTGTTTCTGCACAAAGCAGTGCTTTTCTCAGACTGCAGGGTATTTGGATATTTCTCAGAAAACTCTGAGATATTGTACTTCCTGAGAAGTGTATACCATGTATGGATTTGAACAATTTGATATTCTTCATGCAAAAGAACAACGGAATGTCATGAAGAAGAGCTAAAGGATGGTAATGTAGCTATGTGTTTAAAATTTCTCTTTAAGATCATCACAGTTGATCTTCACAATATTGCGCTAACTGGATAATATAAACTAGAAAAAGCTGTTGAATCTTATGTCAAAGAAAACATGCTCTGCTGTCCTGGAGAAGTTACAAACAGAAATACATTTCAAGCTGGGATACTCACAAAATGTGATAGAGATTTATGGGGAAAGAGTTAAGCAGTTCAGAAATTAGAAAAAAAATACATAAATTTAGTTTGTAAAGTCATTCTAATGAAGTAATTAGTCTGTCAGTCTCTCTTGTTTTCATCTTGAAATATCATTCTCAGATGAGTGCATTAAAACATTGCTTCTGTTAAAACTACACAATTTAATGTTAAAAATATTCAGATAATGGCAAGTAGATTTGGCCTTAAAGAACTTATTACTTCAATCTTCTTTTTATAACACAAGTAATCGGCCTGCTTAATTTCAGCTTAGCAAATCACTACACAAATATATTTTAGGTTTTCTACCTACTATAGAAATGTGTTTAGAACTTTTGAAAATGGGGAAGAATTTTCTTGATTGGGCTTAATAACAAAATATACAGAGTCACGTATGTCAGCTGAATTCCAACTCTGAATCTACAGAAATGTAGAGTAGTGTTTTATCTATTGATACACAAAATATTACATTGATGTCACATTAAAGTTATATAAGCAACAATCCTGAAATGTCATACAGTGGCCAAAAGACAAAAGAGAAATTAATCTCTTTTGTTATATACATGTCTTGCATTTTTCTGGATTCTTCCATTTATTGCTAATATTTTCTATAGGAAGTAGTTAAATCTCTTTTGATTATTTTAACCATAAATTGGAGGATATACACATTTTGTGTTGCTTACTCATGTTGACTCTGCCATAAGCTTCAATATGGAAGTCCAAGCCTCCCTGCATTTCCCTGAAACAGAAGGTATTCCCATCTGTAAGTATTCAAAGATTGTGAGTAAGCTGGTGAAAAATTCACAAGACTGACCTAAAACAATAATGTAAGCCCACCTCATTTTAGGTTGTTTTTAGTTTGTAATTTTCAACTCCTTCTGGAATATTCAAGTAATTTTTTTCAAGCTATTGGAACAATGGAGGTCAGAAAGGAGAGGAAAGGCAAGGCAGGGCATGGGACATTGAGTCAGAAGACTAGATATACAGCTCGCAGTGGAGATTCAGTCCATATTTGGGTTATAAGACTTGATGGGGTGAAGACACTTCTCTGAAGATTTGCAGACAGACACAGAACAAGAAGATCCAAAATGCCAGTTCTTAGAGACAGAATTAAATTTTGACCTTCAGTCATGGTGCAGCATAAAATAAAGAAACCTCAGAAAATATTACATGAAAAGTTAAAAAGGCGATATCTGGGAATCAGGGAGATGGTGACTTGTATGACACTGAAAAAAATGGCACAAGCAAGTCTAGGAACTAATGGATTGACCTGCAGTTCCTTACAATATGCTCACAGCCACCAGAAGGTGATGCTATTCCACTTGTTCTTCATGAGAGAAGAACAATGTGACAAAAGTCTCAGTGACAAGGCAGAAACTTGAAATGCAGAAATGGATAAAGAGATTGCTAGCTGACTGGCAGCATGCTGTGTGCGCTGGCTCCTGTCTTGGATCCTATGTTCCTAACTGCTGTGGGTAAATATCTTCAGAAGGGCAGATGGTATACTAAGAGTTAAAACTCTGAGAAAAAAAAAAAAAACAAACCAAGAAAATGAAAGAAAACCAAAGACGAACAAACAAACAAAAACCGTGGCAAAACATCAAGAATTAGGGACCTTTTTCGGGTGACATTTGCATTGCAGATAGCATCCCATGAGCACTCTGCTGTCCACAGAAAGACAAACCAGTACTTCTAAAGACAGTTTATTAAGGACAGCATTTCCAGATGAAAGGAAATGATTGAAAGAATGAATTGTGCTCTACAAGTACCTCTTGACTGCATTGACAGCTCAGGTGTAGATGTCTGTATATACCTCTGAGCTTGCTTTCCACTTAGAAGAAGAGCAAGGTTCTTAACTAAGAATTTCCAAGACAGATTTAGTACTGTTAGGATTTGGTGAGAATCACAAAGCCCTGTTTTCTATTTAGTGAAAATTATTGTCTCTTGCTATTTGGTAGCAAGACAGATGTGTCATTGTCTATGCAAAATTCTCCATCTTCCTCATCTGTAATGGAAGAACTAGAAAATTGGTAGGATGCTCAAAAATGGTTTCTTTGAGAAGTTGTTAATGAATCATTTATTTTGTCAAGATGATCTCCTGTGAAAATTTGTCACATATATACAATATTTTTATGAGAACAGGCATACAAAATTATTTTATTACTTTTGGTATTGGCACCTAGGAAAGATTTTGTTATTTAAATTTTACTTGCATTGTTCAGTTTTCTCTGGCATAAACAGATGGGTTTAATAATCTTCATTTGTTGTAAGCTTGTAAAATAAGAAGTGAAAAACTGTTGTTTTTTACCAGGTTCAACAAGTTAAATTGCCAGAAAAAAAAAGGTGTTCTTCAGAACATGCAACATAAGTGATGACTAGTATTGTTTAGTTCAAATTTCTTCTAGTTGAACTAGTCCAAATCTTAACATCTTAGATGATATGATTCAAACACTCTTCTCAAAGGGGACACAGCATCTATTTCTTCCCACTGGAAAGCATGTTGTCCAAATTGCTCAGGTTTCCACCAAAGCTAGATTAGATTACTGTTTCTTTGAATTAACATTCAGGATGTCAGGGTGACAGGAATTGACCTCTGGCTGCTGGACCTACAGAGGGGAGACCTGGGGACATTTGGGAGATCTGAGGACATTTAAACCTCATAGATGCACCTGGTTGGTGACCTCCAAACTGATCACTCCTTTCTGCTCTGTATGCCTTGCAGTAGCTGTTGGGTAGCCTGATTCTTATTTTGCAAATGGATGCATCTCACTCAGAGAAAAACCTTTCAATTAGTCAGCAGGTATTAAAGGCTTCTCTGGAGTGTTCTGTTTTTATCTTTGTCTCTTTTTTTCAGGGAGGTCCGGCTGCTTCTCAGCCTTTGGGATTACCTTTATTTCAATTATTGCTGTCTTTAATTTATTGGGGGTTTTTCAGTCTTATTCCTTGTTTAATATGTGAATATGATGAATTTTATACATACAGTCATAAAAAATGAAATTATGGCTGGAATTCTTAGCATAGCACCGCATTTTGAAAGAAAGAGAAATTGTAGAAAGCATATTTTCCCTTTCCTACACTTTTTCCTGGGACTCTTCTCACTGGCAGGCATGCAAATTCTTCACGTTCTGCCACAAAACTTTGGCATATTCCACTATCCATTGCTGTTTTCCATCAGTGAGTGTGCTCCAAGGGGGCTATAATATTTTTTTGACTGCTTCACTTGATGTTGATGCATTAACCTGTCAATGTTATTTTTGAGATGCAGGGGGGATGGGGAGTGTCTTCTGCTCTATTCACACTCTCCAATAAATCCAGATCTGCACCAAATCTGTCCCTCTCATGACCCTCCTGGAAACAGCCTTCTGGAACCTGATGGCAAAGGACAGTTGTCTGATATGGAGATAGAAGGCAGGCTTTTTTTAGTTTTACTACTTGGAATGCATGGTATAAGTTCTAGGAACTAGGGATGTTAATACACAGTAATCATCTGAACATTTTCATGCACTGCTTTTGTTGATTGACTTAAAGAAATTTAAAATTGACTGAAATCCCTTGACAGCAAGAAGGTGCTTCATGTGAATAACAACTGATGTTTCTTCTGTATACTCAAACAGCCCTGACTGAGTAACAGGGAAATGTATTAGCCAGAAGAAAATGATACTTGTTTTCCTTTTCAAAATTGTTGGTGTATTTCCTCTAG
Organism: Cinnycerthia olivascens; assembly: GCA_035048155.1. Taxonomy (NCBI): domain Eukaryota; kingdom Metazoa; phylum Chordata; class Aves; order Passeriformes; family Certhiidae; genus Cinnycerthia; species Cinnycerthia olivascens. The sequence goes on from JAWWMU010000001.1 coordinate 40,497,738, forward strand.
TTTTTTGCTAGATTTTTATATCTAGGACAGTATGTATTGTATATTCTGAGAGGCAAATAAGACAATTATTGACAAAAACTTAGTGGTTAAGTAGCATCAGTATGTACAATAACTGGGGGAAAGCAGGATGGGGAGAAGCTCAGGAGCATTTAGGTGGCATGGAAAGAACTGGGATTTGCTGTTTATATACATAGAAGACACTATTTAGGATATATGGAGTGGTACTTGGTGTGAAAGACACACAAAGTAGTAGCTTGAACTTTGCAGGTCTCAGAGATGTACTTCAAGAAATTAATCAGTGTATACTCGAAATGGTAAAAAATAAAGTGTTGGTAAAAATTTTTTATCCTTTTTTATTAACAGCTGTCATCAAGCTTTCTGAACTGTAACACTAGGAAGAAAAATGTAGTCATTTTGGTGGAAAATGCATTTGATAATTAATTTTTACATTGTTTATTGCTATTTAGAAGTTGTCCGAGTCCCATTTAAAATATTACATTTTTAATATTAAATCAGGACATTTTTACACACATCATCATTATCACATTCTTTCGTTCGTTATCCTTTCTTTAGAATATCTATGGTCTAAAAGCAACAAGAAGGCTGCATTATCTGAAGAAAAGAGAAATTAATCTCTAAAGAAAAGAAAAAACAAGTCTGTTTCATGAATCATGGGAAGTAGAAGACAAATGAATTTGACCTGTTTTCTTAGGACCTGTCTGGAAATTTTTTTACACAAGTTATAGGAAAGTACTACACAGAACAGATTCCCCCTCCTTTCTCAGACAAAAGTCTGTAAGCAAGTGGCCAGAAAATCAAGGCTATTGTTTGATATTGAATTCCAGAGGGAGGAACAGGAACTTTAATGAATTCAGTGGTTCCACATTGTAGGATATGGTGTGGCTTCTTTCACCAGTATATCAATCTGCATCTCTGTTTTTCTTCCCACTGGAAGTCAAGGCTGGTCCTCTCTTTCCACTCCTCCTTCCCTCTGCCTGAGGTTGACTTCCATTGTGTTGACTCACTTGTTTATGCGTTTGTGTTCCAAAATCATTCCTTGAAACAACCTGGTTTAAGGAAAAACAAAATGCCATGATCCCACTTTTCACAAGGAAAAATCAAAAAGTGTGCTTTCTTTGGCTCTCTCACATGGTTTTTTCCTTCTTTCCCTATGCCTATAATCAAAACAGATATTCTAAATGCTAAAACATATTGGCTTTTAAGTGAGTTTCTTGAAGCAAAATGACCAAGGCATATACCACAAATAATGAATAACACTGGATGGCAATTCATCTGGACATTTGCACATAAATACTTTAAGGGAAACCACTTAATTTCCAAGAGAATTTGAGGCAGAAAATATAAGGAAAATACTTGACTCAATAAAGAAATTGCTTATCCTACTATAGTAGTAACACATTCAAAAGATTAATTTCCTCTTCTGAAAGCTCCTCTGCAATGGTAGATCTGTCCTTTTCCTCCCCTGTGAAATATGGAAATGTGCCTGCAACAATTTGTGAAAATAAACAGCCTTCTTTGCCAAGGAAACCATAAGCTGAAACTGTCCTGGTTTTATATCTATATGGATTATGATCCATACCCTCCAGAAATCTATTGTTTGTTGTCTTAAAGACAAGTGAAGCAACTTATTGTTCAAATGCATTGTTTAAACAGGACTTTTATTTGTTATGGCACTTTAAGGTTTCTTGAGGGACTTGTCTGTAAATTGCTACTGGCAAACCTTAAAAAATGGAAGGGAAAAATGTGTTATTTTTTGAGTGTTGACTGTGTGTTGAAAACATACCCTTACCCAAGAGAGAGTGTTGCTTGATTTATATTATGTGATATAATACAAGCACACAAATTTCCTGTATGAATGGCCAAAGAATGCTCAACAAGATGTCAAAATATAGGGTGCATAGTAGATAATCAACTTTTAGTAGATAATCTCTAGAAAAGTGTATCAGAAAATATATATTGAAGAGGGATTTGAAACAGCAAAGGCAGAAGGGGAAAAGCAGAGATATAGAGAAGAGTAGAAGAAAAAGTCTCCACTGAGAGAACGTTTTTCAGTTACCTGAAAGTTTCTTATTATTGAACTGTTCTTTAATAAGCAAAACCACTTTAGATTCTTTCAACACTCTGGAATTTGTTTCTACACACCACGATTTACACATCTGTTACACTACTGAGCAAAGGGGCACATAATAAAAACTCATTGATTTGCATTGATCTGAATTTATTTGCATAAAATAAAGGAAGAGGCTGCAGGTATATTGACTTTGATCCACTCAGACCTTGAGTTTTGCAATATTTTCAAGATTTCTGACTCTCCTTCGTGTACATGTCTCTTTAATACCTTGACCTTTACTCTTACCTTTATATAGTCAGGGAACAGTGGGGAAAAGAAAATGCAGTTAGAAAAAATTAATCTATGATAAAGCAGCAATTCATCAGATGTGAGAAAAAATGAGAGAATATCAACTGTCCCCTCCTTTAGTCTCTCACTAATATTATTCCTCTAAAATGCATGGAATTTCATTTCAGTCTTTCTATCACAATTAGAGATTTTTGCCGTCAAGACTCAGCACACAGGTGAGTTTCTCTCACTCAAAAAAATCTCCCCAAAGTTTTCTGAACACATCTGTACATTTGCCAATTACTTTTTTACTGTCCTCCTTAAGAGTTCATGGTTTCATAAGGACTCTGTAGGCAGAGTTCTGGAGTGTTCAGCCAAGGGTAGGAATTGAATTTTTAGACAGAAGTAAAAAGGAAGCCAGCTGCCCATCAGTGGTGAATTTTAGTATTGTTTCCAGAAGGAGGTATGTTCTTTGCCAGTCCAGGGTACCTCAGCTGGTCCATACAGATGCAAGACATGGGAAATGTATTTTCTGTTAGGAAAACCTGCAGGTAGAGAGGGTCTGAAATGCTCTTTTTATAATGTGTGTGGTTTTAATGCTATTTCTTATGTGTTATCATTTCTGTGATAAATTAATTCCTTAATAAAATATGCACGCAAGGTATCGCAGGCCAGAACTTTAAGGACTTTGTTTATTTCCCAAATTTAGCTTGTAAGAAGCATGAAAACAAAATAAATTTACAATTTCAGGTACTACTTTGCACTGTTCAGAGTAGCTATGAATTTTTCTATTAAAAATAAACAACTGACAAGGACTGAGTCTGCATTACAATCTGATTAGATTTTAGGATTATAAAATAAAAGACAAGATGAAAAAGCAGTGCTGTTTTTTCTTTGCGTTGTTTTTGCATACACAGTGTCTAAATCTCCTTGAGCTTTACAGATTTTACATTTAGACTGAGCCTTTGTTTGAGTCAAAAAGATGAGAATGAGATGCTGCTATGATAGGATAGGGTTTCCAACCACATTGCAGATGTGAGAGCTCTGATGAGCTTTGGTGTGTTTCACACCATCATATAGGAAAGATATAAAACTATTAGAGAGCGTTTATAAGAGGGCTCCAAAGAAGCCACTGGGTGAAGGACCTAGAGGAGAAGCCATACAAGAAGTGGCTGACGTCACTTGTTCTGTTCAGCCTGGAGAGGAGACTGAGGAGAAACTTCATAATTGTCTGCAGCTTCCTCACCAGGGGAAGAGGAGGGGCAGGCACTGATCTCTTCTCTGCGGTGACCAGTGACAGGACCTAAGGGAATGGCCTGAAGCTGAATCAGGGGAGGTTTAGTTTGGATATTGGGGAAAGGTTCTTCACACAGAGAGTGGTTGGACACTGAACAGGCCCTTCAGGGAAGTGGTCACAGCACCAGCCTGACAGAGTTCAAGTATTTGAACAACACTCAGATGCATGGTATGACTCTTGGTGATGTCCTGTGCAGGGCCAGAAGTTGGACTTCAATGATCCTCGTGTGTCCCTCCCAGCTGAGGAGATTCTGTAATTCTATGGTTCGTTTGGTTATGTGACATGAATTATGTCATGCTGGACAGTTCTTGTGTCTGGAAAGGAAAGAAAGAGTTGTATCCAGCTGTCCTGCTACACTAGTACTATGGTAAAGCCATGGTTGTGTTGAATACATCAGTAATATTGCACAGGGACAGAGCCAAGGAGACAATAATTTGTCACACAATGCTACAGCCACAGAGAGTAAGGCCATGCTCTCTATTGTTTATCCTCTGAAAGAATTCTGTTTTCTCCCACTCTACAGCCTTCACAGAGTCTAATGAGCCCAGGAGACCTCCAGCATGCCAGCCAGCTGGAGGTACAGGCCTGTGGGTCCTGTAGGGATTGTTACCATTAACCACTGAGCAGTGGTACTAGGATGAGCCTGGGGTTATCTGCAGGTAGAGATGACAAGAAGCTGGGAAGTTGAACTGCAACTCTACTAAAGTGTCAAACTTTGCCAAGTTTCCCCTGTAACAGTAGTCTGGGTGGCTCCTGTTTTTCCTGGTGTTCCTGCCCTGCTGTCAGAGCTGATGTCCAGTGTGTTACATGTGATGGCCAGGTTTGCAGGAACCCCGACAAAGGCATCGAGTGACACCAGGGCTGAGGGTACTGTATGCCAGTCAGATCACCAGCTGACTGGTACACTTGGTTCAGCCTTTCCTTGGCTGTTTTCATTTATGATAGACGCCAAGTTAAGGAAAAGGGCTGGATTGGATGGAAAATATCTTCTTGAGAGGTTTTGAAATGTGTGCTGGAAAGCACATAAAGCTTGTGACTTGTAATATAATATTAATGAAAGTATGCAAGAGAGTTTTGGGGGGTTGTTGGTTGGTTGATTGATTGGTTGGTTGTTTTTAATAAAACAGCCTATTCAGAGTCATTATTCGCTCCTCTAATTTCTGAGAACACCAGGTTCAAGCAACAGCTCTTCCAAGGCAAGAGCAGTATCTCAGAAATATGTTCTTTCCTAGGAGTGCTATCTTAGCAAATATGGGAAACTTATCCCTGCTTCACCTGGAAAAAATAGTGTAATGTGGGTAAACTATCTGGATTGGTCAGGTGGTTTTAGATAAGAGGGAAGAAAACAGAAGATTCACAAACATCCTATGACTAAATATCATCTCCTTTTTTTTTTTTCCAGAGACTCACAAATAGAGAATTAATATGGAATGTGAGAAGTTTCCATTGAATTCAGTCCTTTTCTGAGAAGCATTTCACCCACATTAGGACTCTAATCAAATTCATTGTGGATATAAATATATTGTGGATATTGTGAACTAGAAATATAATCTTAAGGATGTTTTGTTTCCTATGAATAATTAAGCATGGCAGGAAGAATTAGAACAGAGTTTTCTCACCCTCTGATAGTATCTGCATGTCTTGCTCTCCATCCTGTTCTCTAAACCATAATATCCTTCATTTGCTATTCTTCTTTCTTCCCTGCTCCCTATTCAAAATAGCTCTTAGACTGGTGGACTATAGGAGCACTTCTACTTCTGGCCAGAAATATCTTTCCTGGAGGAGGGCTCCTCACTCCTCTTAGAGTGTCCCTAGGGGAACATAAGGAGGCACCCCATTTATAACTAAGCTCACACTTAGTAGATACTTCTATGTACTCTTTTCAGTTATCATAGAGTGCAAATAGTGTCTGCGTGTGCCCACATGAAATGCGTCAGGGCTGTCATATCAAAGATGCAATTTTATTAGCTGAAATATCTGGAGTACTTGTTCACAAACTGGACTGCCATTAAGTGTCTAGGTAATCCCACTCCTGAGCACATTGGTCACCTATGCACAGAGTAAGCACCACCATCATACTGTTAAGGCTCCCATTATCCTGAGTGAAATGGAAACACAATGTCTGTATGCCCTTTCTCCTTTGCATTTTAAAGACAGTTACAATGCTGTGAGCCCATTCCAGCAGGGACAAAACAGCTTCATTAAGATTTCTGGGTCAGCTCCAACTCATCCATAATCTATACTCTGATCTTACTTAAAAAGGTTTTGATTTTGCACAGATTAATGAAGAACCAGGTGAGGAGTTAATTGAGTCTGCTTTGATAAAATTTCACGTAGTCTTTTTCATGGAGGTTAGTCATACAAGTATTTTTCTCCCTCTGCACTTCACTTTATTTATCTAAAGTTCCTTAACCAAGGAAAACAAACTTTACATTGGTTTCTAATCAATATTTTCTTTGCATCCCTGCAACCAGCAGCACAGGGTGACAATGTCATATTCAAGATAAATGGGCTTTGGAAATGCACTTTTCCTGTATAATTGAAAACAGAGCTACACATTAAAAAGGCATTTACTTTTTGATGTTCTCTTGTACTGGAGAAATTGTCTGGCAGAATGAGTCTAGGTTTGTGCTTCAGAGAGGCAAGAACCTTTCTGATCTCTCCCTGTGTGTGGTCCCCTTCTATCATGCTCTCTAGAAGAGTAATTTATTGCATTTTTCCAGTTCTCTCAAAACAGAAAATCCATCACTTCTTATTTTCTTTCTTTTTTTTAATTTAATCAAAACCCAGTATTTTAGGAATGATATTTTACAAACGGTTAGAAAAAACTATTTCCAGAAATTAATTTTGATAATTTTTTTATTGCAAACATTCATGACAGCAAAGAGGATTAAAGAATGTTTTCCATTACTCTTTTTTATTATTTGAAGCATTCATCTCTTAGAACTGCTGCATTATTCATCTGTACCATCTGACTTTAAATGTGTTTTATTCTTTAATATTATCTATGTTTTACAGTAATAATAATGTAATGATTTCTTGGAAAGAAGTATTTTGCTCACATCACTGATTTGAATTATAGCTTATCTGCCAAATAGTTCAAATATAGTTTGACTTCAAGTCTCTTCGTGTTTTATGTTCAAATACTGTGCAGGTATTAGTTTTACAGCCAAAAGCACTGGTTTAAGTATAATAGTTAAAATTAACTTTTTCTGTTAGTTACAGAATTTACTCAGACAGATTCATATTTTCTTATGTTATTCTATTAATTTTATAAATCTTTTTTTTCAGGACAATACAAACAACAAAGTGTAATGTGTCTTGTAGAGTGGCTGTATGACCCATATTCTAATCAAGTCATGCTGTTTCCTGTTCCCTAAATGCATCCTTTGAACAAGTGAAGGCTGTGGACTGCACACCGGAGGATGAGTTTCTTTCAAGGAGAGTGTTGGCAGCTGCACAGAAGGGAAATGTTGATACACAAACATTTTCAACCTTTCCCTTTTATTCATTGTATAAACTTTACCTCCAACACTCAGCTTACACCTCTTATCATGCTAGGCCACAGCAAAGGGAGAAGGTGGTAGCTGAAAATCAAATCAGATAAAGAAAGAAGCAGTTGCTTGGGTTAAAGAATGAGAGCTTCTGATTCTATGCCTTCTGCCTTGGCTGACCATCTTTATTCTCTGTTCATTGTTCAGCTCAGAATCTTATTAATCTCACACAATTTCTTCAAGTTCACGTAATGGCAGTGGCAAAAAAATTAAAAACTGTTTGGCTTTTTGCAGTAAGTTGTGTTTGAGGTTACTGTTGGTGACTGCTCAGATATCTGGTGATGAACATGCTATACTATGATGGTGAGCACGTCCCAAAAGTCCACAATTATTCCAAATTAGTTTCTAGTCTTTTTATTTAATAAATCAATAATTACAGTCCTTTCTGGATGTTAAAAGGTAGATAAGCTGCAAATATTTCTGGTAAAAATTCTAGAACTGGACTATCCCAAATCTCTATCTCCATTTTAAAATTATCTGATAGTTCTTCCAGACATTACAGCCTACAGAAATATTTCAGAACATTGCAATTTTGTCACTTCGTGTTGAGTAAGAAATTCCATTTTCATCACCTGCTTCGTGAGAATCACTGAAGAGGTTTATCAGGAATAAATTAGCATATTCTTAGGACCTCAGATCTGAAATGAACATAAATCCACTGATCCTTGACTGTTGAAAAAACATTTATTGCATGAAAAAAGGTTATATTTAACAAAGCGAGCCCTTCTTTCTTGTCTCTGTTCTTCTTTCTGGAAGATGATTTTGAAAAGGGTCAATGAAACAGCAATGAAAACTAAACCATGAGCTTGTAGGTGCACCTGCTCTAATCAAACAGTAGAGGAAAAGTAATTTAACCATACCCCAGTGGTTTTGCCAATATAGTTGCAGTGAGTCTAAAATACTTTTAAGTCTTGTGTGCCTTGTAGTGTCATGAAGTTTCTACGGCTCTTAAAGAAATAAACAAATCTTAATTTGTGCTGTTGTTAAGGAAAAATTCTCCCAATACCTTTTGTTACCATGTTATCTTCTCCTTTACTTACATTCTCCAGATCCTCTTGTATGAGCTCTTCCTTTCTGTAAAACCTCAGATTTTATGTACCAAGAAATTTATGATCATTCTCATTCAGTTTTGTTCTGGCCTTGTATGGCCCATTTTCAGTACAGAGCTCGGTTTTGAAATTTAAACAGTACTTCAAATTCAACCACTGTGCCACACTTTGATTTAGCTGTTAATGTCCTACAGAGATTGTCACTCCCCTATTAGAGCTTCAGTAATTTTAAGCTGTTCTTTCAGATGCATTAACATGGCACAAGGCAGAAATACAATTTGATTGACAAGGAGATGTTTTAGCTGGAAAACTCTTGAATGTAAACTTGACAAATGAACAAGCACAGCATGGAGATCACAGGAGGAAAACAACTAGGGAATGGCATGAGATTTTTTCACAAAATTACTTTTCTGGTAAAGTCACATTTTAAGCTGAATGATTACCACTTACTCAGCAGATCACCATGCACTGACCTTGGTAATATCACCAGGGTCACATTTGCATACATATTCATATGCATGAATAATTCTCAAATTTTCCATTACATTAGACACAAACAGTTTTGGGTTTTTTTCTCTATCATGCATGAATGTCCTCTCCATATTCTTTCTGAAAAGAAGAAAAAGGGTCCACTCTTAGAATAACTTAGCACACTGGTGCACTTTCTCCTAACAGCTGTTTCCTTGAAAAGCCCTCTTTCATATTAAAGTTTGTTTGGTTTTTTTTTGCAAAGTGATTTCCCTTTCTTCTGTAGTCATTAAGTAATGGCAAAATACTGATCATCCATGCTTGGGATGTGGTATCACCTGCATTCAGGTCACTGTCATTGACTGATACTGTGCAGTAGCTTGTTATATCCTATCATGTTATCAGGTATTACCTAATATTGTTAATAGTTTTCCCAGAGCAATAGTGGAGAAACTGTAGGATTTCTTCTGCAAAAATAAGGTGGGAGATAGGGAATAAGCTTTCTTTTGCTCAGACTCGTCACTTAGCAACACATGGAAATACCATATTCTATAGCAAGTGGAATATTCTATACACAGAACTCCTTGTTCTTCTAATGCCTTCTGTAAGTTTTTGTTTTCAAGGTCACTTGGCTCTCTAACATAGCCACACACTTCCTACTAGAGCTGCACAGAAGATAGAAGTCCCATCTTCAAGGGTTTTTAAATTTTAAGATATAGATTTACTTTGGACCTAAATGAAACCTAACCATCAGCAAACTTTATATGTAGAAAAAAAATTTTATATTACAATAATTTTATTTTTCATTTTATAGTTATGTTCATAACCTACAAAATATCAATCTTCAGATAAATCTTCATGGGATTTTGGTTTATCAAGTAGCTGGCTCAGAATATAGAGCATGCAACAGAGCAATTTCTAAGGAGTTAAACAGGTAGATTTAAATAATAGAGGAACTGTTGTATGTATGGCTAATAAAATCCTTCAATTGTAGTTAGCCTTCTGGTAAAGTAGAAACCTAAGAAATGTTTTGAATATTTGGAAATTATTTGAGTTTCTTTTGCAATACTGAAAACAGCAATATCCAAGTAAATAGCTTCATTCATTTATTTATATGAGAAGCTACAGCAATTCTTAAGGTAAAATCTGTTTTTTAAACAGTAAATTCACTATAGTAATTTTTAGAAGTAAGTTGTAGTTTTCAGTGTATTTCATATCTCCACATAGCAAAAGTATTTTTCCTGCATCTTTTCAATTTGCTGAGTGCGTGATCCTGAATCTTCCCTGCCTTTGTCATTTTTGTAGGTCATGCTTTAACCTACATCTATAATGTTTGCACAGCATGAAGAGTGCTTACTGTACCTTGACTTATCACATTCACTTCCACCATTGTCAATTCAATTGGACAAGAAATAGTTATAGCCTTTTGGCAGGTCACATATGATTCAAGGAGGATCTTCTTACCTGTGTGAGAGATGTGTTTTTTTCTATAATTTGAGTTCATATAGTTTCATCTGATGCTGTAGGATTCACGTATGCCAGTGACACACCTCAGTGCAGCTACGTGCTATCCTGTTCACACTACCTACTCTATATTTACAGCTGAAACCTTTAGTTTATAAAAAACACTTGTAATACTCTCATGCAGTCATGCAGTTAGCATCTGCTAAGAGAAAGGGAGCAACCTATGCAAATTCTTTCAAGCCCTATTCTCATGCTTGCAGAAAGAAAACTTTTTTTTCCCATGATTGCTTTTAAACTGTTGACTCCAAGGATAAAACGTATTCAAAGCTTTTATGCGCTTTAAAGAAAGTGTGTGGGAGGGATCAAGAGAAGGAGCCATCCTCCTTGCCTAGTTATGGGCATGAGAGAGATCTATAGTCCCAGCACAATGCACCTCTGTGTGGATGCAATGCTCCTATCCTATGGAGATGGAATCATGGCCACCATCTACAGCAGCATAGTTCAGAGCTGGTGATTGAGTCCTTGATGAGTCCTTGTGTGGTTCATTTTTGTTCTTGACAGAACATCTCATCAGCATTGCCTATGGTCTGGGAGAAAAACAGTGACAGCTCCAAGAGGTTTGTTGGCAAAAAGAATAAGGATAAAAGATAAAACAAACAAACAAACGAACAAAAAAACCTAAAGGAGGTATTTGAGCCAGCAGCTGGAGTAATGAGGTCATGTTCTAATTCGCCTTTTGGCAATTAAAGTCTTGTCTTCATAACTCAGTTTTGTATGTACCTTAAAGACTGATTGGTTTCTGTCTTTTAAGTTGGACAACTGTACAAAGTCTGAGGTACTGTCAGGTTAGGGGGTCACCCTTGTTATGAACTGTACTTCATTCAGCCTGTGGATATTTTGCTTCATGTTTACAAGGAAAAAGGTGGGGTCCAGAAGTTAATTTTAAATATATAGAGTACAGTGATGTCTAAATCATTGCATATTAAACTATTTTCTTTTGCATAAAAGATTCAAAAGCCTATGAGGATACAAAACTCCAGATCATTAAATACATTATTTTAAAAAATAAAATGTGCAAAAACTCCCCACCTGGGCTAAATATGTTTTAGATGAGATAGATATATCCAAGTGAGGAAGGCCTGATTGACCTTAGGGCCGAAAAGGAGCTAGACAGTGTAATAGTTAAATCACTAGCAATTATGTTTAAGAATTGTGAAAAGCTGAATACCAAATATATTCTTTATCCTTGAAAGGGAGAGTATGGAGGACCTGAAAAATTATAGCTCACAGCACTTGAATTTAATCCCTGCAACAAATCATTAAGCAATCAGTTTAAGTACCTAGAGAAGGTAAGACAATGATAAAAACTGTGGTTCTTCCAGAGTAAATCAAGCCAAACAAGCCTTGGAAAAGGTGGTAAATGTAAGATACTTTGACTTCAGTGCAGTTCTTGGAACTGTCTCAAACGGTACTCTGTGATTATGGGATTCTCAGAAGCATACTGAGAAAGTGAAGATGAAATCTTCATCAGATAGGTGTGCAATTGGCCAGAAAAAAATCACAGATAACATACACTTATCACCAATATATCATGGCATCATAAAAGCTCTAGGGGGACTCTTTGGAGCTCGGTTATATTTGATATTTTCTGTAGTAACAGAAAATGGTATAACGGTTTAATTTATGCTGTTTGCAGTTGAGACCATGTGGCTTTAAAAAAAAAGGGCTAGTAAACCCTTTAGATCAAGATCAGAATGAGAATAAAATGTCAGCTTCTGAAATATACCCAAATTCATGACATCAGAAAAGTTACAAAGACAAAATAATGGTTAACAAAAAAGGGTATGAGATGCATACAGGTTCATAAAAGCAAATGCTATTTTTGCCTCTACTTTTTTTGGTGTGGTCTGTGTAAACAAAATGAGGCGGCCAACGTGTTCCCTTTTTACTACTTGTGAAGTCTTGCTTGGCACACTACACTATGTTGCCAAACTAGGGAGTTACCTAAAAAACAACAAATAGAATACTGGGGAATACAAAAAAGCCCTGCAAAACCACAAAGTCACTGCATGTGACTTTGATCTGCACAAAACATGATAAATGTGGCAGACATGGTAAGTATGAGAAGCTTTGCTAGTCACAGTTAGATTATTGGATATTTTAGCCCTATTATTTGAGGCCATATTGGGGACACTATTATCTTGAGCTCAGCACCTTGGTGGGAATGCTCAGTCTAAGGGAGGCCAACTTTCAATCTGATTGCTGTGGGCTAAAACAAAAGTTTGCACAGAATAGTGAACGGAGTCAGTATCCAGGGTGGAGTGAAAAAGGCTGAGATCTGTACATCATGATAGTTGTTATAACATCACCTGAATGATGCATTATTCTTGGTCATCAAAGAAGACTTTTTCTATTCAAAGGAGTCAACAAAAAAGAATATAAAATCCAGTTCCAAAGCTCAGGACCTTATATTTTTTCTAAAGTGCCTAATTCCCAATAGATCTGATGCAAATATGCTTTAATTAGGATGAAAAAAACAAATAAATTTATATCTTCTGGGATTAAAATATTTCAAATGAACAATGAAGGCACTGGACTGCACTTTCAGAAATATATATTAGTGTGCAAATTTTGAGGAAAGCAAAATATTTTTTGAATCTTGATGTGATTCTCATCTTCCCTTTGGCTTTGATTCTTCAAAATCTCCCAAGCCAGGGTTGTTTGGGGCTTTTTTAATAGGCAATATCAGCAAAGTTTTGATCAGCAATGATGCATCATTCTCTGTTGTCTTAGACACACATAAATTACAAGCGACAGATGGGAATGAAATTGTTGAATTTTCATCTGTCTGGGAATTATTGAGCAGAAACATGTTTATTCTTCCCTTCCTCATCCCTACTGTCCGTTTACAAGCTCCCCAATCTGACATGCCTACTCAGGTTCTGCTTGTCTCCTCTTGGGTGATTTTACAGTATGGGGAGAAAGGAGGTGCCTCCTCAGTGAAGTGGTGTCAATGGTACATCTGGTCTCACCTCTCAGCTGTTTTAGAGGCAACTTTACTTGCAGTTTGCTTCTGTTTCTAATACTTTGTGGATCTCTTCTACAGTCCAGACACTCACTGAACAGTAACAAGGATATACCCACTCCTAACCTAATAAATCTGCATTTGGCTCCTCTCTGAGAAGCCCCAGTCTGTACTCACCATTGCAGTCACCAGTGAGAGAGACAGTTCCAGTTACAAAAAATATTGTTACTTTGTTTCTGCAGCATATCAAAAGATCTCAGCCAGGGCTGCTTCTAGCAGAACTAGGCATATGTGTTTTGCTCATATCTCATCAAATCCTAAGCAGGAAATATAAGCTTTACATTCCCAATAGGAATATTAATACTGCTATGTTGCATTTCCTATGTTATATGATACATTAATTTAACAAAATAAAACACAATATGTTAAACAGTTTAGAAATAAAATGAGCACAGAGAACGCTTCACAGTTAATGGTTTTCAATATTATTCCTGGTATTCAGTGCAGGTTTTCTTAAGGGATTCTCAAGAATTTTGCCGCTTACGTTTCAATGGGACTTTTTTGTCCTTTCTTATGCAAACACTCAAAGTGTCAGCAGCTTGTATCGGTTTTTCTAGGCTGTACATGGGGACTGAGAAGTGATGCTGCAAAACCATGGAGTGCTCCAAATAATTTCACAATGATGACCACAGTGAAAAGAATAGAGTGTGTAAAGGTGATGCTTTAATGATACCTCTGTGGGAGACAACAGGGAGACAAATAATAGTAAAACACTTGAGGAGAAAAAGTTAGACACCTTCAAGTACAGAAATCATATAAATAGAACAAAATATATCAGCTCAAAGAATAAGCATTATGTACATACGGACCCAAAATTTTGGGCTATAAATTGAGAATTCAGTTTTGGTATTTGTGGAGGAAAAATGAAGTAGATTAACAATCACAAGACCAAAGCATCCATTTGACACTGAAAAAAAAGACTGTAGGATGCATCAGTGGGGACATTTGTATTTGAGATACGAAAATAGTCACGTCACAGTGGTAGTACATCCTTAGGAATATCATGTGAAATTTTAGTCATTCTGTTCAGGAAGAAAAAATTCAGACTGGGAGAACTGCATGAGAGAACTGTCAAAATTATCAAGGGAACAGAGCTTTTTTCATATAAGGACTAAAATAGTCTGATTCATGTGGTTTTCAGGGAAAAAAAGTAAAAAAAGAAAGAAAAGAAAAAAGAAAACAGGGCAATAAGCCCATTCTTTTAAATGTATAACATGCTGGCATGGGAAAGAATTATGTAAGTTCTGCAATACTTTAAAACAAATGGCATTGATTTGGACTGGGAATCAATAAAGTAGAAGCCTGAAATTACAGGACTATATGTCAGAAGACAGAAATTTTAAATAGGAAGTGAATACTTCTGGAAACCAAAATCCTAGCATTTCAGCAATGTGTAATAACAGCATTTCTGGAAAAGATCAGGCATTTCAGTGTATTTCAGTAAGAGTATTCAACATTATTACAAAAGATAGGGATTATAGTTCAACATAACTTCTGTAGTCCTTAAAAAGATGAGATGCTAAGCCAGTACTTATGCGACAGGAAGAAGCAGTTTCCACACTGTTTGCTTCCTGTATCCCCATCCAGAATTAAATTTCAGCCATTTTCTTACTGAGAACTTTTCTGTGGATAAGATCCTTTAAAAAAAAATTCTGTAACAGAAATACAGAGTTTTAATCTATATGAACCTATAGAACATATAGAAAAGAATTCTATAGAAAAGAATTCTAACTCAAAAGACTAAATGTCTCAGAAAATTTTTGACATCAGTGTTGAAAATAAAATATTTTTAGAAGAAAATGTCCTTAAAAGTCCCTCATAAACAACCTAGGTACACTATTTCAAAAAAGTTTATGTGTACCAGAACTTAAATTTAAGGGCTCTTATATCAAGTTTACTCCAGCATACATCATCAACAGATTTGATGTGTCTCAGAATTAAACCTATCCTAGGCTTAACTTTGAAAGAAACTGTCTGAGCTTGTGCAGGGAAATATCAATAGGGTAAGCCATGCAGGAAGTGATCTGTGGCTGCAATTTAGGTTTCACATCTGTTTCACTACCAGTGCATGAATGGATATTTTCTAATTTCTAAAGCTCCATATAGCTTATGACTCTACAATATAATGGGGTGGGTGCTTTGATTTTTTTGTTGTAGTAGATCATTTACATTTTGACATCTTGTTTTACAAATCTCCTGTTTTTACAACATTGGAGAAATATTTGAAAATGTGTCCATCCAGCTGCATTTATTTTGAAGCTCCCTTTTGCATCTCAAATTGATCATCTACATAATTTCCATAATACAAATGAAAGGGAAAGAAATACAATTTACTAAGTATGAATTTCAATGGAAAAAAGAAATTTCAATGAAAAAAAACCAAGAAAAAAAGGCTCATGAATTTTTATCGTATCCTAAGAACCAAATCTAGGAAAACCAATTCCTTTTTGAAAACAGAAGAGATTTGAATAAAATATGGTATGTAACATGCCATACACATGAAGATAAGAAAGGAACTATACCTGTGAGTTAAGAAAGCATTTTTTCTTCAGTGCTACTTAATAACAGTAATTAACTAAAATGCCATCAATACTGTTTTTTAAAAAAGGCCCTGTTCTCTGTATCTTTGACTATTCCCCCTGCCTGACAGGCAGTCCTACTCCCTGCAAAGGTGTGTGCTGTGTCACACAGACATGCCCTCACCTCCCCAAGAAGTCAGTGGCAGATGAGCCTGCTCAGAAATGCCCTTCCCAGTCAGCCCCACACCTGCACTTCCCTCTGCTATTAAGTTATCTCAAAACATTGGCTTCAAGAGGAGTTAAAAATTTTATATGAACACAGTCTAATATGCAAATCATGTATGGAAAAACTGTGCAAAAAATCAAAATGAACTTCAGTGAAGGAAAAAAATGGTGTTTTGGGGACATATGTATGCTCAGCTCCTGAGGTTCAGGGACCATTTACAGCAACATGTAACATACAGCAATTAATATGCTTTGTTTTGATGGCTATATGCCCACAGAATAAATTCTGGAAATTATTAAAGGAAAAAAGAGGAAATGTTTGACTACTAGTGTGTCAGATTCAAGAGGAATTTGCACATACATTCTCTGTACATATTCTGAATCCCTTGTTATTTCATTATCTAAAATTGCAATAGTCATATTTCTTGCCTAGCCCCATTCAGGCTCTCTGCACAAACTGAATTTCATCCATTAAGCAGATTGAGGCTGTTCCTACTATATTGTTAGTGTCATTGTCAGCAATGATTTATGTTTAAGAGAATGTGGACAAATGTACTCAGATTCATATGTAGTGGTATTGTCCATAAACTGGCTGTCATTTGCGGGAAAATATATAATTTCATTTTAAACAAGTTGCCTATTATTCTCTACTTTAGCTTTATTAAGAAGCAATAATTAGTCTGCTAGCCTAGCTCAATATGTATTATTTCATCTTTTGTTATTAACTACTGGAATTATTATCCCTGCCGTTTGGAAAGGGCTCAATATTCTTTCATTCGACAGATGGCTTACCAAAATCTGGGTAAGTCTTAGCCATGAGGAAAAAAGCCTCCAAAACATTAGACCCCGGAACAACTCATAATACAGATATCTGAATATATGATTTGTTTTTAGTATTATGCTGCTGCTAGCATTAGAAGAGAAAGTCAGAGGTTTTAGTAATTCTTGTCTTTACCCTCCCAAATGACATGGATCCACAAGGATGCAAAGAGATTGTCTGAGTATGTGGTACTACTTTTCCAATTTAGATGTATCCTTCTATGTTCTTTGGGAGATGTAAATTTAAATTTACTTCTGAGAAAGAGGACTTAAAATAAGATCTTTCAATTCTCATTCAGAAAGCCTGAACTTACTCTGAAATTCTCAGTGCCAGTGTAGCCTTATGCTCATCCAGCTAGCTCTTTAGGACTTGGACCTCTATAATTTTTTCATCGTGCTAAGGCTTACATGAAGAAGTAATTTGCTTTAGTTAAAACACAGGGTAGGTAGAACACATGAATGAAATTTTCAACACAAATCTGAGATAGAAAACGGAAGGATCAAGACTCTTGGGAACTGGAAACAACTGCTTTAATTTTAACTTATGCTACTGAAATAATAGAGGAGAAGGGAGCAGTTGTGAAACAGTAGAAGAAAGCAGGGTGTTGTCAAAAGTGAGGTTGTAAGAGATTAGTATTTTCTGTATGTGTGGGTAACTATGGCTGAAAGAAAATTGAGGTGTTAGCTGAAGATCTAGGATTTTTATAGTCAGTAGTTTGAATCATGCCTGAGAGTCAGATCCAAGCCATCTTCCTCAGAGTAAGCAGCCTTCCCCATAAAGTGTCATACTTGAGTTTAGCAGACTGAAAACCAGGATATTTATCATTGTGGGTAATACAGCATTTGGCCTTAGCTTGGGCAAAGGCAGTCATTTTGTTCTTTTCTTCACTTCCACATTGACACATTCTGCACTCCAGGCCTGCTAAGCCACAGCTAAAATTGTCTCCATACTCTTGCTTTAGATTGGTCATTTCTACCTACACACCAGAAGCATTGGTGCAACATAATTATGGATTTGGGAACTTTGTCATCCTTCCTCTATCCTTTATTCCCTTTCCTACTCCTTTTCCTCTCATTTTCTTCTGGCAGCAAGAGCTGAGAGGGGAGAAATGACAGGTGGAAGAGCATATTCCTCCTGATACAAAGGTTCTCTTGTGAGGACCTTCATTCCTAGTCTGTCAAGGTGTCCATTTCAGTCCCAGCAACTCTGGTTTTATTGCTGGTGGAAGACATTCTTGCAAAAGTATTGTTCGTTCACTTCTGCCTTCCTCCACATTCAATCAAGTTACAAATTACAAAAAAGTTACAAATTCTCAGGAATGTTTTCAATTTGACTGTTATCACCTTAAAGAAATTGCTCATTCCAGACCTCATTTTCCTTTCCCTCTTTTTTTCAAATGACAATTTCCATTGTGTTCAGTGAGATTGTAGATGATGAAGAAAAGATTTTAATCTGAAAACGAGGAACATATATATTATTGATCTCTGATCAGTGCTTTGGAATTAATTCTCAAATGTAGCACAGAAATTTCTTTCAAAGTATTTGCTATTTTGAACAAAATTATCCTTATCAGTAAAACGGTTTTATTTTTGTAAAAAATGCTCAGTGCCAGCTATGCATGAGAACAAGAAAATATTACAACGGTTGTGGTAAGATGAGATAAATACGACTTGCTGGATGTTGAATGATTTGAAACATACCATAACATTGACTGATTAGGGAAAAGACAAGAAAATAAATGTTGCAACTTTTTCTTAACTCTTTATCTTTTCAAAAAGCTAAACCATTGTGAAGCTATGTAAATAAAGTATGGCTAGCCTGAAGCTGAGAAATACAGCTAATTACGTGCTTTTACAAGACAAGCCATGCTAATTTGTTCTAATGTTTGCATTTCCATTTTAATGAGTTGTCCTATCTTCCACAAAGTTTGTAGTTTTGTTCAAAAATCTAACAAAAAGCATTTATGGTGAAGTTTGGCTTGTAACAAAGGTAGACCTCTATGACCCTGTGATTTTAACTGCAGGTTTTGTACAGGATGTCTTTAGCGAGAATGATACCTGGAGACATAAGGAGCACTTCATAGAGCAGCTCAGTGACATCTGCACAATAGGACACTGATGACTGACTGAACACACGACTCCTGCACTGAAGGTTGTGTGCTCACGTGTCTGGGTGCATCAAAAAGAGGAAGTCATCAGTTATTAAACAGGCAGATCAACTACCCTTTCTATGCATTTGTAGATTTGTGTTGATTGCTCTTCCTTGTTTCTCAATGATTATGTGATTAAAAATATGCCTTACCTTGGGAGTTACTAAATTGAAATTCAAGTGCAGGAACACAAATCATGAAGATATAAACTCTCAGGCGTGTCTATATTACAAAGATTTCTATGCATTAACTGATTGATCAAATAGAATCTCTTACTTTGTATTAATTAAAACCAAACCAAATAATATATAACTCAAATCCTCCTTGAAATTCAGTCAACCACTAGACGTCAGGTTTTAGGGTAAAGAAAAGTCACACGTGAATGGTAGTAGAAAAGAATGAGAACCCCATCAAACAAGCTGGGCTAGTTGAGAACAATGCACTGATTCCAAGAAATAGTTTCTTTGAGAGAAAGAAATGCCTTTGAGGGATGCTGATTTCTAATTGAAGGTAAAGCATTTTATGAAATAAAGAACTGATAAGCCCAAAAGTAACACTAAGGGAGGGCTGAGGGTCTAACATGACTGCCAAAGAAAAATCAGTACTTTATTTCATTGACAGCTCTTCTTTCTGTTCTTTTGATTAGCTGGGACACATCTTTTATTACTTTATGCGTCACCTGTTATCCCTTGGAAAAAGGAAAGTGTCAGTCATAAAGTTAAGAAGTGAAGCCTACTAATGCAATATATTTTTCCTTCCATAAAAAAGATGGTAATGAAAGCAGAAATCCAAGCATTTCTCTTGGTGATTATTACCACTCCAGAATATGGTAAGTGAATTGAATATTGTATTTTGCATATTTAGCATTTGACCTATTCTTCTTCATCTGGAGGTACAGATCATTTATGTATCTAGAGCTGTACACTTGAGTAATTATCTAATAGCCATAAACAATGGTTCAGTCAAGTGGTAATTATCTGTACAAAAAATTATTTTTAGAAGACTGAATGTTCGCTATACTAGGCAGCTAAATGTCTTCAATAATGCATGATAAGATTTGATGAAAATAAAGCTATATGAGATTTTTTTTGCACATCTAACTTTGACTGACACTATTAGTATGACTTTTGAATTCATCATTCATTTTTCTGGCATTCAGCAATGTTCCCTATCATATCCTTGCTGTTCACCCATGTTTATACTTGCACACACACATTATTTGGGTCCCTTAACTGTGGAGCTCTTTGCAGGAAAGAGGTAAAAGGCACAGACAAAGCAAGTTATATGAGGAAAAAGGTATTCAATGCGTCATTTTCCTTCACAGTTCCTGACAATGCTACTGAGAGGAAACCCCTCATGGACAAGAGACACTAAAAATAGAGGGCAAAAGAAAGAATTCTTCAGTGCATACAGATCTGTTTGGTTTCATCTACATCAGTGGAGGTGTTGTGGTTTCACGTCAAGGTCCAATAGCAACTGTTCTGGAGACCCTGTAATGGCAGTCATAATGATATGTTTGCAAATTCCTATCTTGAACAGGTTGATTGAATAAAAATAAATTGAATGAGAAAAATCAAATAGAATAAAAATAATAAGAATGTAGAGTTGTGCGTTGTCCCTCCTATGACATCCACCTTTCAATAATACCATAAATAGCTGTAGTAAGTGACATTTTTATGCATTTTAAGAAATAAAGATTTGATAAGAACTCTAGGTAGCTGGCCTGCTTACCAAGCCACTTTTAAGGACAATCTCTGAATAACAGACAATGCAAACAGCTTTATACTTTCTTTAATGTTAATGCTATATTGATCACATGATGAAAGTTTTAATTCATGTGCTAAAAAGCCACTTAATTTCTCTTTGGAAACACCACTTAATTTTCTCTTTAAATACTCCATTTATGGATTGGTTTCTAAAAGCTATAAAATCCTCAAATATAAATGTTACACCTTGGAATTTAGTCCACATATAGATGTTCTTTTTTGGGATTGTGTCATTCTGCTGGAATGAGAGGTATTAACTGGGCAACTAGGTTATTGTTAACTGTTTACTACAGCTCCCAGACCAGACACTACCATCTCCTCTGATCCACATATGTTTGATTGTGAGTGCTCCCTACACCACTCTGTCTAAAATAAAAGAGAATAACTTTAGTGGTTTATAGACAAGCCTTTTGCACTTTCAAAAGATGCACTGAGTTCATTCTCTGGCCCAGGAGAAAAGCAGTAAGGAATGATGTGATAAGAATAGACACCTTTTCATTCAAAAGAGAGCAGCTTTATCCAGAGTGCCTCCAGAATTATCCCTGTCCCAATTACTGCTCCCTGAACCCTAAGTGAGTGTTCCCCATGGTGGTCTGATGTCTGCCTAAAACACAGCAGAGAGGATGCCAGCAATAAATCATTACAGGCAGTCCCAGGAAAAAGCTTACAGACCTGAGTTCTGGCCCTATTTAATTTACTAATTCCACTCAACAAGGTAGCTGAAGCTGAGAGCCAGTTCCAGTGCCAGTGCTACTTTTGGGGTGGGTGGAGCAGAAATTTCCTGCTTTATTAAGGAACACTCCTTTCCCTCATCTGGAATCAAACCCCCAGATCCTCACCTCTTCTCATTTTCCCTTTACTGCTGAGAATCCAGATGATAGCTGCTTGCTGCTGCCCCAGACAGCTCAAACAAGACAAACTGTTGAACCTACAAATGCCATTCCCACTGAAGATCAGTCCACAGAGATGTTAGCAAGATTTTATATAAATATATCTCTTTTTTTGGAAATAAATTATTTGAAGATTTAGTAAAATGTACATTGATGCACTTCAAAAGAAAAAAGAAGAAAAGAGAGAAAAAGATAACCAGCAACAAGAGGGGAAAAAAGAAATATTACATTTTCACAATCAAGCGTACAAAATAAGGCAAATGTCTGAAATAAAGCTGCCTGTGATTTTTATTTATGATTATTTATAGGAATACCCAGAAATATTTCTAATTTTATTACTTACAGGTTTCCTGGGATGTGAAAGAACAAACATAATAATGTTCCTTCAATAGACATATCACCTCATTTCAATAGTAATGCAAAACATTATTACAGTAGCTTAAATGACAAATGCATATTAACTGTGTGCAGGAAGGTTTTGTGTCTTCCTCAATTTTGGCACAACAATTTCAAATTTGATTTGGATGCTTGAAACTTGGTTTTGGAAGTAGCTAAATATTTTACCTTTTAGAGAAGTTGGTATGTGTGAATTTCACGTCTGTTTATTCCTACCTTCAAAATGCAGGAATTAAACTCTGAAGTCATCTTCAGGGAAAAGGCATAAATGACAACGTCATTATCATAGAATCATAGAATCATAAAAACACAGAATCATAGAATCATAGAATCATAACGGTGCAGGCTGGAAGGGATGTAAAAGACCATCTTGTCCCAACCCCTCCCTCTGTGGGCAGGGAGATCTTCCACTAGACCAGGGGCAGGCTCACATAGTTCCATCTAACCTGGCTTTGAACACTTGCTAGAATGGAGCATCCACAACATTTCTGAGCAGCCACTTCCAGTGCCTCATCACCCTGATGTTAAAGAATATTTTTCTAACATCTAACCTAAACCTGTTCTCTTTCAGTCTGTACCCATTCCTGTGTCCTTTTACTACATGCCCTTAGAAATTGTCACTCTCAATTTTTTTATTGTAGGCTAACTTCAGGCTCTGGAGGGTCACCATTATGTCACCATGAAGCTTTCTCTTTTTCAGGCTGAACAACCCCAACACTCTTTAGATTTTGTTATAGTAAAGCAGCTCTATTCTTCTTATAAACACAAATTATTAAAGTAGCTAAAAATTTCTGTTACTTCAGATTTTGATATAAGCAGTAGATAAATATTGTTATCAGTTTAAGCTCTTAATGGGGTCAGGTGTTACATGAATCACAAAGAAGGACCACTCATCTTCACGTCCTCCAGTCTTGGGTTAGTCATTGCTATGCTTTGTTCACTAGATGTCTTTTGCTCCAGGTGCAAATGGGAAAAGATATTGTGGCAGGACCCATGTTTTTCTCAGTTCCAGCCACCTTCCTATGCTTTGAGCAATATTGTGCTGAATTTTGCAGTATGCTGAATTCACTTAGTAAATTTTGAAACATTTTCTTGCGTTGCCAGTTGGTGTATTTTCTATGGAATAATTTGTTACCTAGATTTATACCCTACTTTTATTTAATTTAAATTTCTTGTTAAGAAACAAAAATTCTTCTTTATTTTCTCCATCTCTCTGAGTGTTTCTGGCTTATAAATGGAAAGTTCTGCCAGTCATAAATTACTTCACTTCCTCCAGCAAGATAATACAGAACACTCTCTGACAGAGAGGTAAATTGTTTACATTATTCTAATTCTATCAATCTTTAAATATGGGCTAAAAAAACATTATGTTAATTAATAAACTTATTAAACAAGACCTCAGACCATTAAAGAACATAAAATATCTATAAGGAAAAAAACCCTACAATTATTGTTTTTCAGCATAAACATTTCCAACTGTCAGGCTTTGTGTTTGAAAACACTCAGAAGGAACCAAATTTGGAGGTAAAACAAGTCAAAAACTTCCTTCTCAGACTCCAGGTTATTCCAGTCAGGCGTTGTCACCAAAAATCAGTAAAAGCAGAACTCCTTAACACCAAAATATTGTTAGGAAGGAAGCATTCTTTATTCATCAGGATAGACGTGGAAGTATCTCCTCCAAAAGATCATGCATACTGAGAACAGAAAAAGCTCCTGTTTAAATACTGTATTTTACATACATACTGATAGATTTTTTTCCAAAGCAAACACACATATGATGATTATTTCCCCAAATTCACTGGCATGTGCTCCTTCCCTTCAGCACATGCTTTCTTCTGTCTCAGGGGCCTCTTTGGCGGTCCCTGGTGATCGGTGACCCCAAAGTCATACTCGACTGCTTGGTGAGCTGGGCTGGTTACTCCAATTCTTCTTCTTGGTTGATGTTTAACATGATGATACAAATTAAGCATTATGTAGTTCCATAGGCTGGAGGGTTTGGAAGAATAAGCATTTCATTAACCCCTCAGGTGTGCAAAGTGGTTCACTGACAGCCCCTGGAGGGCCTGACGCTGCTGCAAGCAGACATGTCCTGAAGGAAGCTGAAGTGCATTGGAAGCCCATGCTGGAGCAGGATCTTACCAGCATCTGCAGCCTGTGGAGAGAAGTCCACACAGAACCAGGTTTTCTGGACAGAGCTGAGACGTGTGGGGGTCATACACTAAAACAATTCATCCCCAAATAACTGTATACCATGGAAAGGCCCTATTCTGGACAAGGAAGAAATGGTAGAGATAAGTGTTATTGTCTGACCACAACACCCATTCCACACTGCTCTGTGCTTACTCTGTTATTAACTGGCAATAAATTAAAATAATCTCTGAGCTGAGGGTTTTTTGCCCATAAGGATAACTAGTGAGTGATGTTCCTGTCCTTATCTCAACCAATGACCTTTCCATCTTCTCTGTGTTCTGGAGAGAAGTAGTGAAAGAGCATCTGGGTGGTAGCTAGACAAGGTCAACCTACCACATTTGTCCTTACGGAGTCATCTTTTTCTTGGGAATGTCCTTAGGATCTACGGAAGTAATTTCTAAAGCTTAAGGTTTTCAGTTATCTGTGAAAATATGTGCAGAAGTTTCTTAAGTGATCTTAAATTGATCATCAGAAATTTTCCCTGTTGACTTGTCCAAAAACCCTTAGTCATCCCTGACATCTGGACTGATAAGTTAGTAGCAGTAACTTTACTAAATTTACTGTTACTAACAGTAAATTTGCTATTTACTGTTAGTAACAGTAAATTTAGTAAATTACTAAATTTACTAAATTACTATGTAATTAGTAAACAAAAGTTACTATGTCACTAAAACTGTTTTATTTCCATAAAGGGGAGGGTAATATTGTGATCAGGAGGGGTAACAGCTCAGCAACAACACCAGCAGTCAAGGCTCCAAATATTAAAGTGTTTGCAGTACATGGTAAAATTCGACAGTGTTACTTCTGGCTCAGAGGCAGAAATCAATTGCCAAATACAGCAGAGTTTTCAATATTATTATTTGTTCCGTTTGATAGTCAGAAATCTGTCTTTTTTTTTTTTCAACTTCCTGAATAGCTTTTCCATTAATTGAATGAATATGCTCTCACTGCTGTAGTGTTTCCAAGCCATGTCCTGAGCTAGAAACATTATGGAAAATATTGCTTACTATGACAGAACCACAGCCAGATGTTTTGATTTAAAAGCTTGCATTTATGAGCTGCTTTTCATGATGCTATTTTAGATAATATCTTCAAATTCCCTGGCCCAATGTACGGGTGCATCTCTAATGGTTATCCTCGGCTGCTGAGGTGTGTGGCTGCCCTTCTACACAAGTGCAAAAGGAATGGTTGCCATGCTTTCTAACTGCTGCCAGGACCCACTGTGAGGCTGTACACAGGCAGGGACTGCTGTGGGCACTCTAAGGCTTTTCTGGTGCTTGAGCTGGGAGGGCACCATGTGTGTGGCAGACACAGAAATGTTTTCCCCAGGCAATTTTCCCTGTGGAAATTGGTAATGTGGAAAGCTCCTGGGAGCAGATTTCAGGAGTGGTCTTAAAAAGTCCTTTGGGGCAAATCTTGGACCATGGTGATCTCAAAGGTCTTTTCCAGCCTAGTTAATTCTGTGATTCTGTGAAGTCAATTCTGAAACTCTGTCCATGACATATTAATATAAGTAAATGGCCACATTAGCATATGCAACTTTGTCCAAAAAGTCCTTCATGTTTGTGAGGAGTGTGTTCATGATCCCACTCAGTTATATGGAGAACACTTTACAGCTAACAACCCCATATTTTTTCCCAAAAGCTGTAGTGTTCATCATAAACAGGCAAGGCTTCATTTGCAAGGTGCCTCAATCATTATAGACAATGTAGAAATGCTTTCCAGGTGGCAATTTGGCACCAAACAGCTCAAATAAATTCCCCTTACTAATCTAACTTTTGAAAATCTCCCCAGCACTAACAGGCTTGATTTATTCATTGCTTCTATTACAGAGGAAAAGCAAAGAAAACCCGGTAAACTCTGCTTTCCTTGGGACATAAGCACAGCTTTTTAGAAGCTGACAGTTCAGCTGAAAACCTGACAGGAGGTCAGGAACCCTTCCTAGTCTTGTGGACAGAGTGGTCAGGATAAACTTGAATTTCACAGCAGATACGACAGTCTGTCCCCAAAGGCTAGGTCTGTTAACAACTCCTGCTCTCCCATAATGCTCTGGAGAGCTTTCCTATCACTTCAGTTGTGAAGAAACCATAAGGCATGCACAAACTAAATGTCATCTTAATTGCTCTGGAAAAAAAGAAATTAGGAAAACCACTATTGTGTTTGTCTTAGTCCACTAAATATAATTTAACAAATCCTGTCACACCTGCAGTTAATAGATTTTGGTACAGTTTCTCACTTGCATCATTTGAGCTGCTGTAACCTATTTTCCCATCTGTTAAAGCAAAAAAACTAAGTATCTGTTATTCCACAAAATAACATCAATCCTGTAAACATTGCGAGAAAAAAATTGAGGCCTTGATATCAAAATTAATGGAAGAACCTATCAGGGGGATTTGTTGAGTTTTTTGGTTGGTTTTTCTTTTTGACTAATACATTAAGTGTCTTGGCTTAACTCACTTTTAATGTAAGAACTAGAACACAGCAAATTGTACTTCAAAGTATATATTTGATATAACCACTATGATCAGGAAAATAACTTGTTATCAAAGTGAAATCTTTTTTAACAAAAAGAAATTATGAAAACAGCAGAAGTAGCTTTTTCTAATTCAGATGAGAATTGCCAGAAAGAGGACACAAATGAAGAAAGATAGGGATCAGATAACATAATGTGAAAGGTCTTGATGGGATGAGACAATGGAAAAACAGTTACTCTGAAGAAACTGATGCGAGGAAAGATACTGAAGAGCAAAATTGGTATTTTCCAAACACTCACTACTTAAAGACAACATGAAGGTGAGCATACTGCTGCTTCTGTTCAAATTCTGGTATGTCTCATTTCATAAAAGACAAGAATAAAACTTTTTTGAATAGGGAAGGACTGAAAATTTTCTTTTTCTTTTCCTTTTTCATAAATTCCTGAGTGTGGAAGTCCATAAACTGTTTTCATACATGCAATGTGATATGTATGAAAATAAAAAACCTTTTCTCAAGAAATGTTAAAAAATATTTAAGCAGTTAACACAGCAAGATAATACCATTAAAAAGAAGTCTGAAATTTACAAAGATTTACTCCTCTTTTAAAAAATAAGATGTCTTTTATTAAATTATCATACCTTAAACTATGCTAAATTATATCATTCTTCATAATTTTCTGTGATTTCACTAATGTCTGACGGTGGTGTAGGATAGCCAAGAACTAGTGGAAAGGGGAAATATTTAAGCCAAAAAAAATTATATTTGTAATTTCTTAGCAGAAAACCTAATAGCACTGTCTAGTTATCATCTCCAACTGCACAAAACCCATAACAACAGACTAATGTGATGTCAAGCAAAAAATCAATATCAGTGAAAATAACTTTTTACCTATTCCTTTTCTCATCTCTTTACTTGTGTTCTTCAGTTAGTATTGCTGTTGAATGCAGACAAATACTCATCAAGAGAAACCCCTCTTAATGCCATGTAAAAATCTTTTATTGCCATAGGACATTGATTTTTTTTAATCTCTGTAGCTCAAAGAACTGAAAGTATGTCCCAGGTTCATTTTATTAATTTTAATCATGACATCGAACCCATACAGATTTGACTATTGCCAAATTTCCTATTGACAGCTATTTTGGATGTAGTGGGACTATGGATATACATATTCGTACGGTATATAAGGTTTAATGTGGTGAATTCAAACTAGTGTCCTGAAATACTCTATGTAGTCTGTAAAACTTGCATTTTAAAATTTTATATGAGGAGATTTATAAACTATCTCCTGTGACACAGCACTGCTGAAGTTTTCAGGACCAAAACTGTTTAAACACTGAAGGTATGAAAAGAGAGTAGACAGTACTTACTGGTTATAGGATAAGGAAACAAATTAAACAAATTTCAGGTATCTTTATACATTTAATAGATATTAATATCTTTAGCAATACCTTCTACATGAGTTGCACCATTTATAAGGAGAAGAATTGTATGGAAGTCATGCAGGTGCATGTAAAATTTTGTAGGACATGGTTTTCTTGGTGTTCCTTTATGGTTTATGCCAGGGTTTTTTCCTGTCTGACTTACAGCTGTTTGCTCATTTCCTACCCCTCTCCAACAGCAATGGCATCGGGGAGAGAATCAGAAGAGTAAAACTGAGAAAACTCATGGGCTGAGATAAAGACAGTTTAATAGCTAAAGCAAAAGCTGTGTACCAAAGCAGAACAAAACAAAGAATTCATTCACCCCTCCCCATGGTCAGACAGGTGTTCAGCCATTCCCAGGAAAGCAGGGCTCCATCACATGTAATTGTGCATCAGAAAGACAAACACTGTCACTGCAAACACTTCCCTTTCTTTTCCTTTATCCAGCTTTATATCCTAAACACAACACTGTATGGTCTGCAATGTCACTTGGGTCACCTGGGGTCAGGTCTCCCAGCTGTGTCCCCTCCCAGCTCCTTGTGCACCCCCAGCCCACTCACTGGTGGGGTGGGGTGAGAGGCTGGAAAGGCTTTGGCTCTGTGTAACTAAAAGGCCTGTTCAGCAGTAACGAAAGCACTATTGTCTTCCCAACAAGGTTTCCAGCATAAATCCAAAGCATAGCCTCATATCAGCTAGTATGAGGAAAATTAACTCTACCCCAGCCAAAACCAATACAAATCGGAAGCAACTTTTTCCTATGTGACTTTGCCCTTCCTTAAAAATCCCACAAGTTCAATTAATTGTTAGAAATATGCAGCAAATCTCACAAGAATGGATTATCTGTAGTTGCCAAGTGATGTAAAAAATGCAAAATGAGACAATTCTACATTTTTAGCTAATGCTTTTATCCATTTATGCTTAATTACTGATCCATGGCAAGAGAAGAAATTATTTCATTGCTGTGAGTCTTCTTTTGACTTTGGCAATATTCCCTAGTGGATTCTATCCAAGATTTTCTTTGTGAATCCATGCAGATTCTCCTATCCAAGATTATCTCTGGCGAACCCATGCAGAATCTCCTGCATTTTTTGTTATTCTATGCATAGCAGATATGTCAAGTAAGACATATAGTAGAAGTAAATTCATGAATTTATGAATAAAATTTAAAATATTCACAAAACTTAGGCACAGACAATGGCATTTAGGGCTAAACTACAGCCTTGTGTCAGGCACTGCACCAGGAAAAATCTTGCTATGCTAGAAAATGAATGAATCTCAGAAGCAAAATCAATAATTTTGCTCCTTCTTTGTGAAAGAAAGTCTGTGCTGCCAACGTAAGAAAATAAGCAAGAACACTAGAATCACAATGGATTTAGAGAGAGTGGGAAGTATTATGATTAAAACCATATTCAAATTTCCTGTTCCTTTTTCACTTCATCTCATTCAACAGTAGAGCAATAGATAGTAGCTGTTGCTTGCTCAGATATTTCAAGATTCAAAGAGACAGGGGTTATAGTTCCTCTTTATGGCTATGACCAGGTATAGCACTATTCCAATTATTTTTAGCAGAAAACCCACAAATATATATGATGCTGATTTAATTTTCTTCTTTTTTTTTTTGTTTTAATACATAGATTGAAAAGGGATTCATCAGTGAAGGTTGTGAATTTAAATAAAAAGTGGGAATTTTGAATGTAGTTTGAACTTCCTTAACTTTCTAGTTCTGGTCAGATGTTGTTTGTTATATGTAGGAGAGTATAGAAAAAGTCCTTCCATGAACTAAAAGTCATAAAGCAGCAAAAGAAAGATGTTTCAAACAACTTCACTGAATCGTTATGTAACCAGTAGCAACGGCAAGATTTTTATCTCCATTAGAAAAAATCTTCTCATATCTTGCAAAATAACCTTAAGGGTTCACACTCATGGATATAAAGCCTTAGGGGAAATATTTAAGTTTATAAGAAACCTGTAGAGAAAACACTGTCCCTAAAACTTCAGAAATAACTGGCTAAGAAATTCAGATCCAACAGCAAATGTTAAGATTTCCATCTACTTACATATGAAACTGCTTTTTCTCCACTGTCTTCACACAAACCTAAAGCTGAATAACTTTGCAAATGCCCCTTCCTGCAGGGGCTCCCTCTGGACCAGGCATCATGCATACTCCCGTATCCATGGATTTGGACCCTGCTGAAAAGCAAATATGTTAACTTGAGCTCAGTGATACACCAACGTGAACTAAGTCTCCACTGAATCGGGTCACAAATGGAAAAAAATATGTTTACATAAAAACCTTTACAAACAAACATAAAGGTACGCAATTCTTCTCCGAAGGCAACAGTCAAAAAGGTGTTTTGTGTTCTAGCATGCTGATTGACAAAAATATTTTGACATTGGTAAAGACGTTTCTGAAGTAAATTAGGAGCTTCCCATCTTCACACTTTAGATTTCACAAGATGTTAAGGTTCCCCTCATGGCCATTGTAAATGCCTCTGGTGCTTTTGCTCCCAGAGATATGGTGGTTCAGCACACTGAGGCTGCCATTAAATATGGTGCTATTCATCCAAGGAGTACAAATGATTGCTCCTTTGACTGACCACAGCGTCTTTGCTGGAGGAACTTTTCCTAGCAGACCACTCCACTACAGAATCAATCAGCAATTCAAAGTCTTTTTATACTGCAGTTCTAACAAGGCCTCCACCTTTCTTTACACTTTATCATGCTCTCCTGTGCTATTCTGTACTAAAAGCAAGCACTCTTGTTTGCAATGAATAAGAATTTTTATATTCCTGTTAAAAATCAAAGATGAGTGGTGAAGACAATGAAAGAGATCTGCTAAAAAAAAGTATTACATCATAATAATAGCTGCTCCAGATCCAGCTGCTGAGATTACAGGTTAAATTCCCATTTCTCAGGTGAATCTGTGTAATGAGAGAAGTTAGGCAGATTTCTAAGGTGGTTGGATTCCACTGAAAAAATGCATATGATTAAAATAACACCACTCTTTATCAGTAATTAGCACTATTAACTCAGTGGAAAGGATTGCTGTGTGTATTTCAAGGACTTGGTTTCATTTGCTTGCAATTCAAAGATATCTAAGGATGCATAAAAAAAGATAGATAAACTAAGCAAAAATGCTCCATTTTTCATGAGGATCTACCCTTCAGAAATATATAAATTACAGACCCCAAATTGTAATTTGATGGAAGAATTTGCTTTTTTCTCCTACTTCCTTTGTGTCTTAGACTTAGTTGTACCTCATCCATCACACTGTCTGTCCCACCTTATTCTCCTTCCAATGCTTGAGGAACCTGATGTGTCTGAGATCAAGAGAAAGTAAAATCAGGAGGATTCTTAGGGGTTTTTTTTCCTGTAGTAGCACTAAAATAACTTTTAGCCTTTATCAAAAGAACTGAAAGGTTCTTTCTGTGAAAGTTAAAAGGGAATATACTGGGGGAAAAAAAAAAAGAGGAAGCTTTATAAAGAGTTCTAAGTTTATATTGTTTTTCCCCTAACTGTCAGGATTACAGTTTTATTTTAAAATAATTTTTCCACAACTTTGTATTCTTTTTTAAATTTGGAGAATTTTTAACTCACCAACTCAGAGCAAAGATCAAGTTTTCAATTTTATGATTAAGTTTATTCTAGAAAAGTTATTTTTTATTTTTAGGAAGGACTTTAACAGATTTTGCAGCAAGTTTAATAATGTCACATGCAAAATTGATACTGGTAATATTGAGGAGGAAAGGTGGTTTCTAGCAAGTGGCACTAGATCCATCTGCCAAGTAAGAGCCATCCCAAAGTTCTTCCTTTTGTATGGCTTCCTCTGGGAAGGGACCAGCTTTATACAGAGCCCTACTCTACTTGCAAGCACATATGCTATTCAAAATGGTGCCATATAATCACTTGGAAATGAGTCTTCTGGCACGGGGTTAGACAGAAAAAGAAAAATGTACTCCCTTTTTTTCACTCTTCCTGTTCCCAGTTTCCCCGCTTCCCCATTTCCATGTTTGTGGTGTTCTCCATCCTACACACAAAAGAACTGTGATGATTTATGCTGGGCTACAGAATATTTGTGCATGTATCTGACTTTTTAATTGTATCTTCTTTTTTGTTCAAGAAAACAAGTGCTGGCTGCGTGTATTTCTCACAAAAATGAAATGTTTGCAACTGGACTGCAATGCGATTCCCTTTCCAGCTAGTACACCAAGGGAGCGTGATGCCTCTTGTACAGCCTCTGGAAATTTGTGAAGATACATCATGAAATATTTGAGACTCAAGTTTTAAAGCATTTGTATTTGATGTGATAGCACATCTGCAGGTTCCAGCATAAAGTATGTAGCTAGGCTGTCAAAACTAGCCAGCAATTAGAGAGCAGGTAGCCTCATTAATCAAGTAAGGTGAAAAGACATTGATCTTTATAAAATAATTTTTTAGCTTATATATAATTTACCCAGAATCTTCTCGGGTGTTTACGCCATGAATGGACTTTGCATCATATATTGGTTCAGTGAGTGGCTGCAAAGACTTTTTGCTCTTTTAGGAAGTATCAAGTAAAGAAATTGGTAAAAAACTGCTGGCAAGGTTTTGGACAGAGGATGAAGGAAGCAGCACCTGGGTTCTTGTGCTTCAAACTTTCCGTAGTTATGTGCTGTGTGGGAGGTGGAGGGGAGTCAAAGCCTTCAGATCATGAATGGCCAGGTCCACCACGTGTCTAGTACCAGACAACTCCTTCCCTGCTGGAGCTTCATTCACCTGATGCATGTATTTTTGTGAGTGCCCAAGGGGCACTAATTGAAGACACCCAACTAATTTGTAGTTACTGTTTCTAAATAGAAGACATACCTGGTTTATATAGAACCATATTGTTTCACCCTTACACTGAGCTTGCAATACCTTGGGGACCACTGACAGAGTAAGCAGTTAATGCAAACAGTGTGGTGGAATTTGGGTCTAGGTGATGGTGCTAAAATATTATTTCTACTATGCAGAACTACATTAGGTGCAATATTGTACCATGATGAAGATCCAAAGGATGTGGGGAGCCTTTCATGATTCCAAACATAAGGGCTCAGCTGCTCAGTGTAGACAGGAGCATGGTATGTGCAGAGGCTGCTAAGCTATGCAGTCATCATAAGGGAAGAAGTCCATCATGGAAGTTGTGAAAAATCCAAGAAATATTTTTTTTTTTATGCACACATTAGGAGATACAAAAGCACATGTTGTATTTGCAGAACCTTCTTCTAAAACACTGCAGGAACTCCACTTATAAAATATTTAAGTCACTGTGTTTATTGCTGAGAAGATAGGAAAGAAAAGATCTTTGTCTAATCCTAAAATGTTCTTTGAAGATTGGTCTGGGAAGAAGTATCAGAGAAAGAGCAAACAAAATCATTTAATTATACCTGGTGACCTTCAAACAGATGCAGTCTGAGAAATAGCACATGCAAGTAAAGAAACTGGAGTATATTCAGAATTAAGACAAAATTCTGAAACAAAAAGAAAGAAAAAGGTGTGATGGGGGATACAAACATTGCATTAAGAATTGCTGCTGAGACTGTGTAAACCACTAGCCAGTATGTTAATGGAATAATGGAAATATTTGCCACATTTATAGCATCTTTATTTTGCTCCAATTTTAACAGTCTTTGTGCTTGTGCAGTACCACCATCTAGATCACCCATCTGCTTCTGAAAAGCCAAAAATTTCCGCACAGTGGAGAGGAAGGTAGGAGACCATTGTTGTTGCAGTGTGAGTTAATGTAGTAAATTTAAAATCTAATAAATTTACAAGATGCTAATTTGTCTTCAGTAGCAAATTGTGTGTTCATTTTGTTCTTTTTGAGATCATTTGAGATCGCTTAATCTACCTCAGAAAGACAGCAAACAATGATTCAAGAAATGTGCAATATAAGAGACTGCATGGGTATTTAATAGAGAGAAGCCTAAAGAATAAAGTAAAATAGAATGTAAAGTAAAAAAGTCCTTGCATACAGAAGATAAACTTAACAAAAATACCACAGTAAGACCTACATTCTTGTGACAAAATAAAAAAAAAAAATAAGAGAGAAAACTGAAAGGTAAAAAGTAAACTGATATGATTTAGCAGCAAGTCATATGAGGTTACTCTAGCTAAAATATCTCTAGTGAACATAATTGGCAGCAGCCTAAATTACTGCAAGCTATTATAAATTAAGATGACTGAAATTATTATAAATAGCCAGAGATATAAAACAAACAGATTGTTTTCCTTAATGAAACTCAAGAGTTTGGAAAAGAGTCAGTGAATTGGCTCAATAACCAAGAATTTAAAGTTGCAGATAAGGAAATTAGGCACTGCTGGGAAGTTAAACTATTAGTTTTCATTAGCTTTCAGGGCAGTAGCTGAAAGTGTAGGTATCCAGAATATGGTTTCTTCTGAAGGCAAGGATAAGGAGAGTGAAGCAGGGATTCAAAATCTTACTAGATATTCTCATAGATTGCATGACCATTTACTGTTAAACTATTTTATGTGAAGGACAATACAAAGCTTAAGTCCTCAGGGCTCTTGAAATTAAATGGCAATCACTATGATAATCAGGATCTCCCACAGAGCTTTGTGCTTTTCAACTACAGCTGTTTTTTTGTTGCCACTGGAAACAGGACATCAGACTTGACAGCTAAAGTGTCACAAAGAAATACTGGGGGAGAAGGAATACAAAGCATCTTCAAAACAAACATGGAGTAATTTACCAAACAATTCCCTGGTACCAATAATATATTTTCTGGTCAAAATTTCATACTTTAGCACTAAATCCATGACCTCTAAGTCACAATGCACCATCTCCTCTGAAAAAAAGTCAAACTACTGTTCTGTGAAAACTGGATAGTGTGAAATACCTTGCCTGCAGGACATGGGACTTCTGGATTTTTTTGTGGTTTTTTTTTGTGGTTTTTTTTCTACTTTCAGTAAGAATAATTAGTGGAACACAAGTGTATAATGTATAAAATCAAAAGAAAGCTCAATGTGTGGAAGAGGCTTAGTAATTGCAGTGGCAGATGGGTTTGCCTCAAAGAGACAACATTCTTACTTTACGTGACATTCTCTATATAGTGTCTTCAAGTCATCTGTCCAAGCAAAAATAACTGATTATTTTTTTTTCCTTTTTTGGATTACATCAATATGATGCAGCTGCTGCCTCAGCTGGAGAAAGAATAATTCTCCTCAAGTAAGAAATAATTGTGAGTGCCAAAAGAGGGATCACTTTGAAACTAAAAGTTCAGAATAAAGACAGCCCTGAATGTCAGATTATTTTTGATATTTGAAGTAATAGTAAAAGCGTGGGTTTTGTATTCTATATTTGAACCTGTTTAAAACAACCTCTAATGACACATATGCTGTATTCTTAATTAATATTTTAATAAAACTATGAGAAAGGTTTAGGTTGAAAAAATGCATGGTTAAAGGGAATGTTTTTCTTAAGCTAAATTTAATATTGCAAAATTGTAGAAATTGCTTTATTGCCTTAATGGTCTCTGTTTTTCTCAAATAACACTGTTTTCTGAAAACAAACAAAAAAAAAGGACTAAAGACCCAGGTGATACTTTGTTGTTTTAGTCTTTAGTGACCTACAGGATTTCTTCACTCCTGAAAGCAGGTACAACTCATAAATAAAAACAGAAAAAACGTAATACTCTACCACTTGAGGTGAAGGAATTCTCCCATTATTAGTTTGACGAAAAGTGCTGCTATCATAAGAACTGAGATGTTACTTCACTCTCCAAAATACAAACCTACACACACACTTTGCAACACAGACAATAGATGAAATCCACTGCCTTCTGAGAAACTGCAGCAGTAAAAAGCCTCCAACCAAACCATCCGAGCTGCTAACACAGACAGTGGCTACAAGTGGCCATCTGCTTTTGTGATTAACCAGTTTTCACAAAGAAACATGAGAGGAAAAAATGCTATTACAAGAATGGATAATTTTTACTTACATGGCACTGATGTTATACAAGCATACAGGAAAACTATTGTTAGTAATAATGTGACTCATAATTTTTGTCTGGAAATAGGTTAAAGTAATGAGGTCCTTTGTGAAAATGCTGAATATTTGTAATAAACCAATTGGTTACATACATGCCTAATGCTCTTAAAACTGTGGAAAAACACTTATTTTTTCCTCTTTCCAAATTTTAGTCAAAGAGCACGATTTTTTCTAATGTATTTATTTTCTGAAACAGTCCTTTACTCCCCAAATATTCTGAAGCTATTGATGGCCTTCTTGCTATTTGTAGTGAATATTCAATTGATTTCTCTTATGTTCAAAATCAGTCATTCTTACACTTTTTAGAAATCTGGTGCCCAATCATTAAAAGATAGGGCATTCAAAGCTGCAGTGAGTCCAGTTGACTGTCTAATATAGAAGTCATTCATATAAAAATAAAAGGATGCTGAAATAACTAATGACAATCAAAAAGGGTTTATGTAACTTTTATTTAACTCTGCCAAACAACCATGATATAAAAAATTTGGATGCCAAAAAACCCCTCAGAAATTATAGCAGATATTGACAAGATATTTTACTTTAATATCATGGTTGTTAAAAAAGGATTTCTCTAAATCAGAGCAGATGATAAAAACTGGATAAAGACTAGATGAATGCAAAAATAAAACCAGTTTGCAAATGCATCAATCTTGACAGAGAGATCTGAGTTTTCTTTCATAGTAGCTCAATGTTTCTAACAAATTTATGGGAAAAAAATCTATGTAATCAGTGACAGTTTGTCTAGACTTTCCAGACTGGTAAAAGTCTTTAATGCATGTCTTTTACATAGTGATCTGGATCAATTGATGAGGCCATCTCCATTGAAAAAAATATTAATTAACAGAAGCAGAGC
The DNA here is from genome assembly GCA_035048155.1 of Cinnycerthia olivascens. Classification (NCBI taxonomy): domain Eukaryota; kingdom Metazoa; phylum Chordata; class Aves; order Passeriformes; family Certhiidae; genus Cinnycerthia; species Cinnycerthia olivascens. The sequence goes on from JAWWMU010000001.1 coordinate 40,534,747, forward strand.
TCCATATGTTTAAGAATAATAACAGTTGACAGGGGAATTCGATGACAGTAATGAGATCTTAGTTGTACTGATGGGTATCCTAGGGGAAACTGTCAGTATATTGTTATAATTAAGAAAGTTTTATCTTTGAAATACAAAGTATTAAGATGAAGTAGATAGAAAATTTTACCTCTGCATACGTTATCTGGGTCCCACTTTGATAGCCAAAATAAAAAAAAAAATTTAAAAGTGCAAATGTCTCAAAGAAGAACTTAAATAATTATGTCTATCTGAAAAGTATTTTTATAGTATGAAAAATAGGAAGATCAGTACATGTAATATGCTCAAAAAGGGATTAAGAGGTGATCTGTTGGTGATCTACAAGTATAGGAAATTACTCAATATCTCTGCTTACCATGAAAAGTGGTATGAAAACCTAATGAAATCTGTCTGGCACATGGTTTTACCTTTCAGGGTAATTTACCAAGTAGAGCATCTATAGGGATGTGCTAGATCTTACCTCTCTAGAAATTTTTACAATGAGACTGGATAACTATCCCATGGATGTGCTAAAATTTAAACAGACATTTTAGGTTGAATGCAGGAATTTCTGGGAGAGTTTCTTCAGCGTGTGTAATTTCAGGAGTCAGGTTATTAAAGATCATAATGTTGCCTTTAATTTCAAAATCTATTAAACTTATTTGAGTCTTTTACCCCCCTGTTATACCTTTCACAGGGAGCTAAAATGCTGGGGAAAAGCACAGACTGCATTTAACCTTGGAAAAGAAAGGCAAAATCAGTTGATTCAGGAAGCCTCATGATAGTTAACAGAATATTTAATTGAAAATAGCCCTTGAGAATTTTACTGGGGAAGAGCACACAAGCTTGAAACTGCCTACATCTTCTTCTTAAAGGCTCTTTGCTGATGAGATTGCCAATTAAATGAACAATTATTTGTACTAATTAAAATATGATATAGTAATATATTTTCTACTGGTTCAAGATATATTAAAGTGAGCTTACAGAGGAACGAGCCTACAAATAATATCTGAACAAACTGTCTTTTGGCTAACAGCATGGGAAAGAACTAGCTGCCCTATATATACTTCCCATATAGCCTTTGCCTATGAAAAATTTCTGTTCTGAGAAAATGTTTGAAATGAAGTTCCTAAATTAGATGTAAAAGTAACAAGCTATAAATATGCAACCTTGGCAACAAATTGGGAGAGTCATGGGGTGGGATTTGTCTGACCATATTTTAGAAGTGAATTGTAGGCTTAAATTATTGGATCACAGGCTATCTCACTTGTCTACATTGATTCCATAGAATCCATGTATAAGGAACAGTTGGATAGCTGTACCGGAAGCCTGGACGCCACTCAGACATCAAATCTGGAAAAGAAATGGTATATAAGCCATTGGGAGGCTGACAGGAAAGGAAGGAAGTGCACCATATTGAACCTCTGCTGTAGAATCAGTTTAAAAGACAGTGCAAGGTGCCACACCTACCCCATCCCACTTACTCCGTGCAGCAGAGCAGAGTGACCTGGTAACCCCTGAAGCTGTCGTCAGCCAGAGCTCCCTGCAGTGCAAGCACAGGGGTGAATACAACCAAGTGACCCCACCCTCCCTTCACTTGGTCTGATATCTGAGGCTGAGGTTTGCAGAGAATAAAATGGCATGGAAACACAAACCACCATGCAGCAGCTGGATCTGCTGTGGTCCCTGGGAAGGTCAGGAAAGGCAGCAGAAATGAGGCAGGTTGGAGCTCTGTAAATTGTACTGGGTATAGTGGCATTGGCTAGTGCAGCTGTCTCCACCTGGGAAAGCCTGAAGGAATTATTGAGTTTCAGTATGTATGTGCCCTCCTTTTGGTTCTCAGGTGTAGCATGGAAATGCACTTTGTTTAACTTTCTTGAAAATCTCAGTACAGAAATAACTGTACATAAAACATATGCCACACTGAAATCTCAGCTGCCCATTTCTAGGGAATTTCCCTCCCTTGAAACTACCCACTGCTTTTCAAAAAAAGAGACTCAGATACCTTGCTCCCTCTTTAATTTTTCCAGCCACAATAAAATGCTCCCGCCTCTTTCTGACAGTTTGACATGTGGGAAAATTAAGCTGACTGACCCAAAACCCAGACATACTCAAAATGAAGTTTAAAAAAAAAAAAAAAAAAAAATATTTAGAGGATGGTCATAAGATGCACAAAGTAACTTGAAACCAATGAAGCAGGGAGAAATAAAGTAGCAAGACAGCAGCATTGAGACACTGAGAGCTGTGTTTCCTTGGATCAGCCAAGTTTTCAATAATTAATTTTTGACTCAATAGCAAAGAAAGTCAAGGCATCTCTGGAAGTTAGGTTTGTTTGAAACCAAATTGCTGAGTCCTATATTAATATTTGCATGTATTATGTTTTTCCCCAACACTTGATTTGAATGCCAACATAGAGAATAAGATATTTCTTCAATTCTTTACTTCAGTACTTTAGCTAAGGCTTCCAATTGGCTTTTTAGTTGAGTACAATGTACCACAATTTCAAAAAAAAAAGGAAAACCAAACACAGTCTTTCTTTCTACTGACCAGTCTGTAGCTGTAACTGGTAAACATGAAGCAACTGTTGAATCTTTGGGATAATTGTGACATCTGAGAAGCCGGATAACCACTGGAACAATTTTCTCACTATTTAACTTAATCTGTGTGTATTCAACAGTCTGGGCCTTCATAGGGTAAATACAGCCGTCATGCAGATGGGGAAAGAGAGCAGGAATGACTGTCTAGCCATGCTGTTATGTAGCAAGGAGTAAGATTAATAAATTGTCCTTAAAATTATAGATTCAGACTAAGCTCTTCAGTTCTATTTTGCTGCTATTCTGAAACATTGCATATTATTTATTTTAGTATGTTGTAGAAATGCCCAAATGAATGGATCAGGAGCTATTGCTCTCACAAATGGAAATGATTAATATGCATTTTCAATTGGTACTTGATGGATTTTTTACTCTGTGGTGATATTTCTAGTTGAAATCCTTGTCCCAGTGAAATCAAGTGAACAGGCAATTTGTCACTGATTTCAAAGTACCAAACTTTTGTGGTGGCACTTTGTTTTCTTTGGTTTGGGCCTCATTTATCTAGCCATTGTACTTGGACAGAGAGATAGTATATCACATATTCATGACTGGAAAGCTCTATAAATGTGATGATAGCTGTGCTATAATGAATAGCATTAACTGACTAAATAATGTATGGCATCTCTAGCTAATGCAAGGTTTTTTAAAGCTCTGAGTATGTAAGCAATGTTTTTGTAAGCCCTTTAAAGTACCTGAGAGATTAGATAAAAAATGTCTTACTAATTCTGAAAGACAAAGTTCATGCATGACTCAGATGAGCATTTCATTTCCTTTGGTTCCCCCATGCCCTTTTCTCTACACCGAGGTTGCCCTTTAATAGAGAGAACAAAGGGCAGGATACATAGAATTAAAATAAACAAATCGTTTCCTTTAAAGTACCCTTATTAGGATAACATCTGTTCTCTTACATTTATTTGTTTAAAGGTGAATTTATTTGTGGCTTTTACCATATTATTGTTTCTTTATGTCTTGGATCTCCCCACTGAGGTAAGAAACAAAACTTTAAAATCATGAACATCAAGATGAGAAACTGATTAAATCTTTTTAAATATTAAATCCTTATTTTCTTTACTGATCTGCTGTGAGGTATCTGTAGGATACCCCATGAGAACCACACCTGTCGTAAGTGGGATAGGATGAGTCAGATGAGCAGTGACCAAGCCTAGGCCAAACCCTGTGAAGATGCTCTCAGGCTGGGCTGCATGGGCTCTATCAGATGTTCTCACTATTCAATGTTACTGCTGCCCAGATAATTCAGCTATTTTTCTGAAAATCTACTGCTTGTTTCTGTGACTGAATTAAACTGAACTTTTACAAGGAGAGACACCAGAAGACATCTTAATTTTAGAAGCCTGACATGTACTTCTCTAATATGTTGGACTGTGAAATTTGTCATGATTGCAAGTTTGGACTGGAGAAGGGACTTTGACTTAGGTATCACTTGTCACTGCCTTAGTCTTTTTAGCTACACTGGAATATCTTCCTCACCTTCAGATCCTATTTGAGAAATTTAAACAATATTTCTGTATACTTGAAGCAGTATTTTCTGAAAAAAAAATTGTTGGAAAATCATTTGACTTGCTATGTTCTTTGCTGTAGTGCAGTTCTAAAAAATTGGAGGCGGAAAAACACCCGGGCATGGAGGCAATGAACAGAGCCAAAACAGATTCAGATGGAGCTTTAGTCTGTTGCAGTTTAAGGCTTGTAAAGAATAAAAATAATTAAAACAATTCCACCAAAACAATCAAGTTTATCCATTAAGTTATCAATTGCATTCTTGTGATGCTTTTATCCCTCATTTTCAGTGAGAAAATTTATGTAAACTCTTCAGTTGCTGCCTCAGGCCTTTGTATGAAATGTTATTGCAGATACCCTTTAGATTTTTTTTAGCTGTGTGGACTGTGGTCACACATTAAAAGTGGACTAAATGTGTTGCCTGCTGCCCAAATAACATGGTGCTGAATATTAGGGCGAGGTATCATTTAATGTAAGACATTACATTTCCTGAAACACTTTCTGTTTCACATCTATCTCCAGAACAATTGGCAGCATCAAAAATGGGCACAGCTGTTTCCACAGCAGTGTAAATTCCTGGCTGCCCAATACTGGCATATTATTTTTTGAATAACTGTCATAAAAATGAACAAGAATTCTGTCTGGAAGCATCAAAATATTATCCTAGGGAAAGACTTGTTGCTATAACTAGAATTAACCAGATTTCGTTTTCTCTTGTATTGCTAGAGCAAGTAATATTTATTGAGCTCCTCAAGAGAGAGTTTCATGCCAGTATCTTGAGGAGCCAAAGAAAAAATAAAAGAGTGTAGTTTAATCTACTTAATATACAAAAAAAAAAGGACTCGCAAAAGAAATGTTAATGTTTCTAATTAAAAATACAATGAAGGAAATGGGAAATATGCTTATAGATGAGGGATAAATGCACTGTCATTTACTAAATCTGTCAGTTATAAGGCACTTTTACAGAGAGATAGAGTGGAAATAAGAAACAAATATACAGTAATACAGCCAATCGGGTTAAATGAACCTATACTAACAGCACATCATGAGACCAGACTCTACATTCGTGTTCTTTTCTAGGGCTTGACAGATGTAAGGAAGAGAAATGTACAGCTGAAAATAATTTCTTCATCATCTGGATATGATGTTATAAGGTCATTATTACTAGCAACAGAGGGCAGCTAGATGACAACATTCACGCTGTATGGGGCAAGATAAGACTGCTAGACATCACAGGTGACATTCTCACACTTACACTCTCATTTAAAACCAAGATCATTTGAGAAAATAGAAATGTAAGAACAATCCCAGATGCCTTTTCTGGAGTGAAAATTTGGGTTTATTTGTAGAATATATTTTCCTACATGGTAGATTTATAGAGAAATCACATTGCTCTAATTTTAATACTCCAAGAGAGACTTCATCAGAGAGCACTTCAATCATTCCTGCACATGTTTTTCAGATGGTGCAGCATGCTGCTGCTGGTGTGGCCTCCTGTACCACCATATCCACCTCCTCCATGATCATTTTGGGATGATTCACTCTTCATTCTTGCACTGATGAATCACTGTGCCCACAATCCGCATGTGCGTGTCAGTATTAAAGCTTAGCATTTTGGAGAACAAGATGACAATGTTCAGAAGGCATGGTGTTACATAAATGTACTCTTGTACTATTTTCATCTGTTTCATCTTTGAAAAGCAACAATGAACAAAACATTACTGCGTTGGTGTATGAGAAGCAAGGCTTTAACAGGACACTGTTCACACTCTACCTGTGCCTTGGCCCATATGTATTTTCCTAAGGCTGCTTGAAGTTTTGTTGTTTAAAATACAGGGATTTTTTTTCATTGGGATTATTTATATGCGATCTTATTTATTTCTCTGTGAACTAATTGTACTTATTTTCAATGACTAGTCAAATTCTGTTGCACCGAGTAATAAAGTCATGAAAAGGAGAAGACAGACTGCCACTGTTAGTATAAATGGCAACTGTGATACATCAGTCTGCCAGGAATCAAGTCAAACCAAATTAATGCAAATGCAAATTTCACTCTAATGAAATAAGTAGAACTCTAAATTACATTTTCAAAGCTTCCATGCTCAGGATCTAGTGAACATGTTCAGCAGAGTAAAGAACAGAGTCAAATAGTGTACCCTCTTGAAAGTGTCTTTGCCACACAGTGAGTTATCACAGCATAGAAAGTTATTATTCATGCATTCTGTAGTGAGTTTCTGAGTCTGTTTTGATCTCTGGATGACTGTAAAACAAGGAAAACAAATCAGAAACTCTAATGACTCTAACTGGAAAAAGGTCTGAAAGCCACAGATGAAGTAACGAAGGAATTATGCCCATAACTACATTTGACCCATTCTGCCAAAAGATAAGAAATTTATTTACCACAAATCAGAGGATCATTCAGACTGGGAGGGACCTCAGGAGTTCTTTGGCTTAACCCTCAGCTCACAGTAGGGGCAGCTCTGAGGTCAGACCAGGCTGCTCAGGTCTTCATCCATTCAGGGATTGGAAACCTCCAAGGACAGAAACTGCGCAACCTCCTTGGGCAACCTGTGCCACTGTCTGACTGTGTTCAAGGGAAAACAGATCTCCTTATATCCATTGTGACCCTCTCTAGTTTCCATTCATGTCAGTTATCTCTTACCCTTCTACCAATATGATGAGCCCAACTCTGTGCCCTGTGTGAACTCTTTGCAGACACTGCAGCTGCTGTTAGGTACTTCCAAAGTTATCTCTGCTCCAAGGTGATCATATCTAGCTCCTCCAGTTTCTCCCCACAGCGCAAATGCTCCTGCTCCCACTACAGTGGTGGTTTCTGCTGAACAGTCCTCAGTTCCCTGATGTTTTCCTTGCACTGTGGGCTGACAGCTGGATGTAGTACGCAGGTGTGCTGCAGTGAGTGGTGAGCAGAGGAAATAATTGCTAGCTCTGTTCTTGCTCATGAAGACCAAGATGCCATTGGCTGTTTCTGCTTCTGGGTCACACTTCTGGCCCATGTCCAGCTTATTGTCCCCAAGAAGCCTAGAGCATTTCCCACAGACTTGCTTCCCAAACAGTTGGTCCCCAGCCTGTGTAACATCTATCCTAGATACAGAATTTTGCTTTTGTTCTTGTTGAATTTCATAAGGTTCTCACTTCACCATTCCCCCAGTCACTTTGAATTGCCCTGTGCTTCAGTATAGGAGCTGCCCCCACGCCCTTGTTTGGAGTCAAGATCAAACATGATGAACAAGGAGTCTGTAAGCTTCTCTAGTTCATTGATAAGGGTGTTTAACATGCCAGGTCCGGGGACAAATTCCTGTGGTACCTCCCTTGTTACTGGCCTCCAGGTAAGGTATATAACTACTGCCCTCTGACCATTCAACTCTGTCTTTATTCATTTTCTTGTCCATCCACTCTTCTTTACCCAAAGACCAAAACTTCTTTATAGGAATACAAGAATATTGAGGAAAACAGCATAGAAAATATTGCTGAAGTCAAGCTAAGTTATGTCTAGTGTTCTTTCCTTGTCCACAAATCCACTCACTTTATTATGAAAAGCTATGAGGTCCTCTGTTTTACTGTAGAAGGCAAATAGTTAGGTCAGTCATGATTTGCACTTGATAAATCACTTCTGCTCATTTCTGATCACCTTCACCTTCATGCTCACTGGGATGTACTCTACGAGGACTCATTCTGTGGTTTTACTAATGTGCATAAGTACCTGATGGGAGGAAATAATGGAGATGGAGCCAGACTTTTCTTGGTGATGTTCAGTAATAGCACCAGAGACAACAGGCACAAACTGAAACACTGAAAATGTCCTTTAACAATAAATAAAACCCCATATTTTGGGGGGAAGTGAGGTTGGTCAAACACTGTTTGTCCAGACTGGCTGTGGAATATCTATTCTTGGAAATATTGAAAACCTGACAGGACACAAATTTGAGCAACCTGGTGTAAGTGACTCTGCACTGATCAGGGATGTAGGGCTACACCTTTTTCAGCATTATCTTCCAGGCACAGCCATTCTGCATCCTCTTTCTTGAGCCTCTTCGAGAAGCAGAGGCCTGTGAGACCTTGTGGTGATGGCTGAGGAAAACGCATTGACTGCCTGAGACTAATCTGTGTTCACTGTCATTAAATCAGACACGTTGTTCAGCCATAGCCCCACCTACCTGGCCTTTTCCTACTGAAATTAGCTCTTCTGGTTGCTCTTTCTTTCCCCTGTGAACATCTCCTCCAGCAGAGCATAAGCTTTGTGGACAGCACTCCTGTATGTCTGGGAAAAGTTTCTAAAGTTCTTTGTAATCTGCTTCCCCTTTCCTCATGCTGTTCCACCACCAACTCCCAGCTTGGCCACACCAGTTTGCTGATATGTCTATTTGTTTTCCTGAGTATTGGAATGGACCATTCTTGCCCTCAGACATAGTCCGTCCTTAAAGAACTATCACCTTTCCTGAACGACTCCTCTCCTCTGATCCCGTTCCCATGGGATGACGCTTAATAGCTCCCTGATCCATCTAAAGTCTGTTTGCCTGAAGTCCAGGGTCAGTGCTTTGCTCCAGTCTTATTGACTCCCCTTGAGACCTTCAACTCCATGATTTCATGCTTTCTATATACAAGTGTCATGACTTTATCAAACTCCACATATGATGATTCTTTCATGCCCTCTTCATTTTCACTCCTCTCCTCATCTCAGCCAATAACTGGGTAAGGAATAGGGCATTGTCATCTGAATATGATGAAAACAAGATGTTAAGAAGCATAAACCAATAAACTGTTCAGACTCCAGAATCATAAACTGCTTCAGAGGCAACTCTAAAATTGTACATTATAGCATCTAATCTGAATAACATACTTAGCTGCAAACCACGAATAGTAAATTTTGAACAAGTATTTGTAAATTGCCTTATATTACGAAAGCTTAAAAATTATTGGTACATATGAAGCTAGCTATAATTTAAAGAAATGTTAGCTTCCTATTTTATATACTCACTACTTCACAGTTTACAGTGTTTATTAACTTGAATTTTCTGAGTTGCTGTTTAACTTTCCACCCTGCAAACTGAAATCTCTAAACTAAACTTGCAATTTGAAATTGGAATACTTCAACATGTCAGAAAAGGAAGTCAACAGACAATCCAAAGTATGGTATGGCCACTGACTTCATGCAACACTGAATCAGAGATCATATTTGTACAGAGATGGTTTTTCCAGGTGAACTATCACCTTGGGGCAAGTGAAGCTATAAAGTTGTCATTTCCCACAAAAGCCCTGTTTATGCAGAACGGGGCCCAATGGTCATTCCATTGTGGAAACTATTTTCCTGGATTTCTGTTTTCTTAAACTGCCCTTGTGTTGCTGAAAAGATAGTTATAAGAACTTCTTCTTCAAAAACTAAAGTTAACCCTTTATATTTTTGACAAGTAAAGCACTGGTGGAGGTTCTTTTTTTTGTTGTTGTTGTTGTTGTTCTGGGGAACAGAATGCCTTTGTGACCATGACTGTAACCTCAAAGGAGCCTTAGTGAATATAATTTACACTCTATATTTAATCCCATCTTTCTCAGAATAATATTCTGCCAAGATTTCTATCTAAAAATATTTTGATGCTGCTGCTATTTTCAGAGGCAGCAATAGCAGGTGTAGGATTTTATTGAAGATTTTCAGTTAAGGGCGCACAAACAGTTTGGATCCTTGTCTGAATGTCTGAAGACCTTCCAACCTTCAAAACCATCATAAATATTTACTTCTGCATGGTTTTTGTATCACATTCTGTTATGATTACATACTATGCTGTGAATTGAATGCTGATTTCAAACAGTATGAGAGAGCAACAGTGAATGTCATTTGATTAGTAGTTTTTTTCTGAATAGTAAGGTTTCAAATGAAAATGTATGAACATGTTGTCTTTGAAGATATAATAAAATATCTGCCTAAACTGTCAGAAATATCAGAAAACCACTACTTTTTAAATGCACACTTTTGGACATAATCTTTTCCTGCTGTGTGGGGATTTTATGTTTATTTCCACTGTAAACTGAGATAAGAATACAGTTCACAGGTATGTGAAATCCAATAGATCTTTTTCATGGAGGTGAATTGTATTGCATGCAAGCTGTCTTCCGAGTAAATATTTAATTAGCTGCTCTTATTGAGATGTACTCATTCAGCATCTTTGCTCAGTTCAAGTGGAATACATTACATAAAATATGATACTAAGTCTGAAAAGGTGACAGCCTTTTCTGCCAAATCACTCAGGGCTTGATTTTCAGATAGTACACAGTACGGTTCAGAAAAACCTGCGTTAAATGGCAGCTTCAGCATGACACAGAAAAGGTGAGGCAGGGGACAGCTCACAGGGAAAGGATCAGAGAAGGCAAGGATGACTTTGGAAGACAAACCAGAAACAAACCTGCACTGTGCAGGCAGTTTAGGCAAAAAAAAAGCATGTTAAGCAATTGTTTCCAAATCTCCTGTGAAGTGAAATACCAGACACAGGTTGAACTTGTGCAGAAGTGCACCCTATGAATAGAAAGTTTTGCCATTATGGAGTTTTAAAGGTGGTTAGCCAAATACAATACTCAGTAATATATGAGAAAAGGGAAAGTATTTCTAAAAGGGAGAGAGGAAGACAAAGCATTTTATAAGTGTTTATGAAAATGTGGCACACAGGACTGCATGGAAACCAATAGCAACTAAGAGCAAAGGGACACCAATCAAGCAAAATATATCTAGAAAGAACAGGATATTAAGAGTCCTTCCTTTCTCAGTGTGGATTTGAGCAGAGAATTCAACCTATTTAGTTTTTAGGAACTAGTGTTGCTTGCATCTGGATGTGGTGCAATTTTTATGTACTGTTTAAAGTTCAGAACTAGACCAATTATAATTGTCAACAAGGATTTTTCTTTACAAGAGGTAGTGTGTCCTGATTAGACTCCATTATAATAAATTGAATTTAGCTTATCTAATTCTAAATTCAAACTTATTTGGCAATTAATATTGAATGTTTTCTTTATTTTTTATTTCGCAAAGCCATTTAGAATCTGTCAAGATAAAAGACATGCATATATAGCTACAATTACTTTATATGCAGATATCCTTCCTTCCACAGGCTATTCCTATACTGAATTTTCCAGAGGTGTGGAAACACCTTTTAATTATAAACTAGATAAAGTATGATGGTTTTAGTATAATTTATGTAGAAAGCCTTAATTTTGTGAATGTTGTAAGTATGCAGCCATAGTAATATGGAGTGTCTATCACTTTTCATCTTTCCTTGCCCAATTGTGACATTCCTTTTGAACTGTGTTCACCTTCCAAATAATCTTTATAGACTTCTAGAAGAATCTACAGAAGCACTTTTAAAAACTCTAAAACTGATTTCTGTAGAAGAAACTTGTATATTAAATTAAAAAGCAACAAACCCGTGTGTATTTCTACCATATTAAATTTAAATATGGGACCATATCACAGCCTTCTGTCTGACATACCTTTCTAATCATGGATATAACTGTCCACTTCAGAGGAATAAGGAAGAATGCAGATTTTAACATCTTTAATTCTAATTTATGAAAGTGAAGAATAGGGCTGGACAGATTTAATAATTTTACAGAATTAAAAACACCAGCTCTCAGGTTTTTATTCTTATTTTGTAAGGGAAATGAAAATATTTATCCAGGTCTCCCTTTTTTTCAGATAAACTTTTGGAATACTTTGTTTCCTAGTGGAACTTGTTCTTCTAGAGGGTAACCAGGTAGAGAGGGCTCACGATCTGGTTGTACTCGGGAATGTGCATCTTTTAAAAGCCTATGGCACCTAGGAAAGCTTGTGTTTCCCTCTTGTTGGTCGGTGGAGACATTGCTGTGATCTTGTTGATGACATCAGTGGGAATCTGGCGCAGTCCATCTTGCCACTTTACCCCCAGGAACTGGATCTTTCGGGCAGGTCCTTTGACTTTGCTCTTCTTGATGGCAAAACTGGCTTCTAACAGAATTTGGATGAGTTCCAGTTTAATGGAACTCTGGAGACAATTTTTTTTATGGCTTTGCTGGTGTAGAGAGGCTTCGGTGTTTCATTGGCAGTAATGTCAGTGCCAGCACCTTGGGCTCTGCAGGTGGCACTCCCTGCTCCTATATTGGTGGCCCTCAGAGCAGCACTCTTCTCCAGCCTCTGTGATGTTGCCACACACAACATTCCGAGGCAGCCTTTCCTCATGTGGGCTCCTGGACACGTGTCTGCCCTGGGCACATGGGGCGTTTCTATTGGACTGCTTGGAGGGTCAGTGGGTGCTCACATCAAAGCTTATTCTTTAGGTGTTGCCTGTGCATTTGCTTGGATTTCAGTAGCTTACTCATCCTTGTGCCTCAAATATGTGCTGTATCCAATTTTTTTTTTCATCTTTAGTTGAAAACTTTCTGTAAAGAGATATACTTGTTTTTTCTTGCACAAGAAATTTTATACTGTGTGTCTTCATAATGGAACTTTCCAATGAAGTTGTAATGTTCTTCGAGAGCATGTGGGAAGGTGTTAAAATATTCATCAGATTCATTCTTTTGAAATTTGCATAGAACTTGTACATCAGAAATGAAGCCTCAAGGAAGGGTAAAATGTTTAAAAAATTTACTGACCTGACATAATTTTGTTCAGAACAAAATTATTACATTAGCTTTTGGTTTTGGTGCTTAAATCTGATCTCCCCTGTGATCCAACTTTAAAATTAAATGTTTTAAGGGATGAAATCTGGTAGGAGGGAGACTCAAGCATGTTCTAATGAATGTTTTCAAGGATGCCATTATCATCCAGGAACAATCCCCAAGCAGCCTTTTACTACTGAAAAAAGCCCACCCATTAGCAAGAGTTTTGAAAGAGGCAGCCCTGCTTGAGTGTCCTGTGGCTGAAACTTCATAAGTTTGGTCGTGGTACACCATTTATAGATTAATTTGGAACATGTATTAGGTGGGATGTTGCACACAATTTCCATGGTCAGTATGTTCTTAGCCAAGGAAGTTTTACTTGCTTCTCTTGGAAGAAAAAGTATGTGTTGGCTTAAGTTAGTCACTTCAATTACTACATGAAACCATATATAAGGAACGAGTTGATGTGGATTTACTTCTTGGATCTGACATTGATCTGCTGGATAATGAGAAATCACTTTTCTCTTGTCTCTTTCTATTTTCTTTTTCCCTTCTTTTGTTCTGTATTGCATCAGGTCCCAAGGATATTTGAGGAGGGTTTAGGCTTTCTGATGCCCTTGTTACTCCTTCTAGTTTTGTCCTGAGAAAAGTGAGACAAATTTAAAGCAGAGAAAAGATTTTCCCTCATTGATTCTGTGATATACTAAAGATAGATTTAATTGTAAACTGCTATTTTTCAACATTAATAGCTAGTTTAATTGGGAAATACAAATTTTAGAGCTGCAACTCACACAAATACTTTTAAAAGACAAGCAAATAAATAGTAAAGAAGCAGTTCTTTTGCAGTTCTCTTTAACTTGAAAATTTAATTACAGATTTCTAAAATTACTGACAGTTCCTTCACATGTTGGGATTTTTAAAAGATTGTTCAGAAAATTTTACTTAGAATGCTAGATGCCCATGGACAACCAACCATTCACTGAGATATTCTACCACATCAATCATCTTATCCCATCCTGTGGGAAAGAAATTATTTGTTAGAGAAGCACAAGAAGTCTGCTTTGATTTCAAATAAGAAGAGAAGAAAATTGTCTTCCCTGAATTTCTGGCCAATGGCTTACAAGAAGTAATTAATTGCATCATTGTCTTCAGTAACAATTCTACTGAAATAAAAATCAAGGGGGATTTTGCTGTGTTTTTCATCTCTTCCTAGCTAGAGACATAGGGCAAGATGCCTATAAAGTCCTCTTTAAATTGATGGTGATACATGAATTATAAATGACAGATGGGTGCCTTAGTTTGCAAATTTGTAGCTAAGTTGTCAGGCAAAATGCAAGAAGGCAATACTCACTTGTGTAGCTGTTAAATATCAGGGCATACTTACAACTGAGCCTTACTATTGCTCATGAAAGAATATAGGAAGTAAAGAAACAGTATTTTGGATATAATTCATAGCTGCTTCACAAGAATTCCATATACAATTTCTTTGTTACTACAGCAGAAAAAGAGTTGGTGTGGGATGGGGACTACAGCACTTTGTTTTGAATGCGAATGGTTGATACGAAGATCACAGAGAAGATTTACTCACTTTAGAGTCTTAGGACTCCTATGATATTTTAAGAGGGATAGATGGTCTTCCAAGTCTCCTCTAAGCTTAATTTCTTGTGATTCTTTAAATTCCATGTGCCGTTTTTGGGTAGCTGCTCTGGTGGAACTTATGTGTAATTAGGTCCCCAAAGGTGGAATACAAGTTAAAAACTGGTCGCCTTAATCCAGTGATAATTTATGATGGGTATTCTAGGGGCAGAGACACTCTAGGCATAAACAGAAGTTCCAGGTCATGAATACCTCTCTAAAATATATGCACACAGCAACATATTCCATGCTACTTCTCAGAAATGTGCTTCTTTACCCTGCTTTGGCACTAAAAGTCAGAGACACAAAGCTGGACTTTGCCAGTTTCTAGAAGTAAGAGAATTATAATAAATAGACTTAAAATCTAGAAACCTACATGCAACTGCACAGTTGTGTCTGTGAAATGTTAGCACCCCTGTATATCTTCTTGGATACATATGTATTTCCCTGTTCAAGTATTTTTTTTGTTTTTTGGTGTGCAATTATTTTTCAATGTTCGATATAATGCAATATACTTGTCCAAGACCTATGATAAATGCTGCATCCCTTGAAATAAAAGAAAAGTAGAAAGAAATTTTTATTCTACGTCAGAGTTTAGGAGGGAGAGGAGTTTGAAAATGGCATTTTCAAGCACATTGACCTTGGTACTGTGAAATATTTGCTATGCTAGGGATGAAAGGAAACCCACAGGCTTTGTGAATAGACGTGGAAAAATCACAAAGGAAAGAGCTATCCAGAAAAATTCCATTCACCAGTTTCTCCACCAGTATGAGGCTGATGTTACCCTGCAAATTTATGAAAATTAAAACCTACAATATATGCCAAAATCCATGGACAAGGCTCCACTGTCTACTGCAGCCCTTGTTAACAGTTTTAGAAAAGGTAAATCAAACACATTTTTCCCAGACTAATGGAGCAAGGCAAACAGCAGTGATAGCACTAAACTAGCCCTAAACAAACCTGGTAGTACTCCAAGGTACAACTGGTATCTCAGTAAAACCTCTAGCACATTAAATTTCTCCAACAGAATTCTCAGCACGCAGAAGCTTCATTATGTGTTTTTTTTGGTTGGGAAACAGCTTCAGCCTCAGAAAACCAAACAAATAGATTCCACTTTCCAATACCATTAAATCTAGCTGGATGTTAAATGTTTAGCAAGTTAATAAACTAAGCATCAGACAAAGAATTCTGTTTTTTTCCAAATTACCTGTGAATTAAAATTTACTATGGAAGTTTTTTTCAGTGAAATAAAGTGATAAAAATATTCTCTTATCTGTTGCCTCTCTTGTCACTTCCCATTCTTTCCTGGTCCCCAGGTCTTCCACAAATCTCTACTTTTGCCACTCCTTCTAGTTACTTCCATCTCCGGTTAAGCTATTTGTCATAGACCTGCAGCCAACTCTCCTGCACAAAGTAGCAAAGCCTACTGAGATATGTTATGTGTTTTTCATTTGCAGTTCCTAGCTGGAACAGAGGGTGCGGAGGGTCAGTGTCTTGCTAAAGTCCGTAAATCATAAATAAAAACTGTCATCAATTCTACCAATATTTTTCCAATATACTTTTGGTTTTGGAATGACATAAAACCTGGGAATAACAATTATTGAATAATTGTGGTGATGCCTCTGAAATCCTACAGTGCAGCAGTTAGGCAACTTTTTTGGGAGGCAGTGCTGCCAAGGCTCTGCCTGATTCAGATCAAGGCTTTGAATTTAAGTCTGCTACCTCAGCAAGTTCAGCTGATTCAGAAAAATTGTTAAACCACTAGCAGGGTTCTTTGTGCAACCCTTGATGTTTTTTATTTAGGCTTGTTTGGGTTTTTTCCTGCTAGGGAAATGAATTTCTCTCATTCTACTCTACATAAACACTAAATTGATTCTGATCATGCTTAGGGGAGATCAGCAGAGGGCTAATATGGGCTGACAGCGTGCCATAAATAAAAAGAATTTTTTTGAAACTTAACTACAGGTTTTCAACTTGATAGTAAACTTCAGTGTTTTTTTCAATATAGTTTGTGGAAGTATACATTCCCATCCTGTGTCTGTAACGATGGAGCACAAGATCTCCTGTGATAACCAGAGGATCCTGATGCAGGGTCTGCCACTGGGCTCAGCCCAAGGGTTAGGCTCTCTAAGCAGCTCAAGCCCTGCACACCAACAGGAGGACTGCTACTCTTACCTTCTTGTGTCCTTTTCGTCCCAAAATATGTCAAATCTCAAAATGGCTTTTAAGTGTTAATAAACAGTCAGTAGTCTCCCACAAAGCTCCTAAACAGGTTACTTCACATGAAGCTATCCTGGGACAAATCCTCCTAACTGTGTAACAGCTCCCTGTTCCCTTCTGAAAGTCTCATTCTCACAGAGATCAATGTGTAATTAGTGTTTTATTTGACCTATTTTGCAGTCCCCATGGTATGCTGTCTTACAGGCTAAACTTTCCTCTTTGCATAATTATAGAAAAGAAGAGAAACTACATTCACATGAAAAGAAAAAAGTGCTTACAATTTCACCTTTTCCCTTCAGAAACACAAATAAAGTGGAGAGTTGAATATAGTAGTAACAGTAAATGACAATTCCTGTAAAGAAAACAATAGAAAAACAAAACAATCAGAAAAAAGTATTTCTTGCTTTTTGAATGAATAGAAGTAATAGTGAAGTAGTTTCATTTGAACTAGAGCATCCGGGAATAGTCATTCTCATTCATTTTCCTCACAGTAAATCAGTTTTTATTACTGAGCAGAGTCAGGCCTGAGATCTTTGCCTGCTTGTTCATAGCCACCAGGAAGATATTGGAAAGTTATATGAGAATCTCTTTCCTAGTTTTGATCCTAAGGAATGACTGAGTTATTTCGCTGAAAGCTTGAGTCAGGGGAAAAAAATAAAAAAAAAATCAACCTCTGGGAAAAAAAAAAAAAAAAAAAAAAAAAAAAAAATGCAGACTAAAAATTGAAATTAAAATTCAACAAAGACTGGACAATCTTAGCTAAAGGTGTTACCAGTAGCCATAAAGATAACGGAATAGTTCAGGTACTTATGTATAGATCTATATTTGATTAATATCCTTGAATCTTTTATTGAATTATTTTCATTAATACATGTTAATGTAGATTACACTGAAAATAAATCTCAGGTGATAGGAGAACTTTTCTATAAAATTATTTCAGAAAATTAAGTTTTTTTAAAAAGGAAAATATTTTTCAGTATAAATCTTTTACTTCCTATTAAAAAGTCTTTCTAAAAACTTACTTCACATCCAGTTGCAATTTCTTTTAAAATAGTTAGAATTACCAAAAGCACTGTTGCCTTCTGGTGGCTCACCTGGAACAGAGACTAGACAGAGCATAAGGATAAAGTGGGTATTTATTAAAAGGCCTCACTGGGCACATCTGGGCCACACAAGAGTCCAGCCTGATCACACCCAAGGTGCCCCAAAATGGTCACAAAATGGATGACTGACCACAAAGTCATCCATTTTATAAGTCATCACTTTTATAAGTTCTGGTCTATCAGCATATTAGAGTTAATTGTCCAATTATAGCTTCAGGTTATGAAGCTCCATCCTCCTGGTTTTTCCTTCTCACTTCACCATTGTTTTTGTTCTTGGGTCTGAAAGTTGTCCTTGGTACCAAGCTAGAGAAGGAATTTTGTCTATCTACTCTGTGAAGAGAACTCAGTAGCACTTAAATATGAAACCTAAAGCTACCCACTAAAAAAGCACAGGACCTAAAAAATATAAAAGCTAAAACTTAAGGCATCAGCACTAGCCATTTTTCTTACAAATTGAAAAGGCAGAGAAGAACAGACAAAGAAGAGTCTCTTTGTAGAAGTAGCTTTACAAAATCCTTTGCTTTCTCCTCAAAAATAGTCCGTAAATGAGTCAATTTTACATAATGATTTCAAAGAAAATTGTGAAAGAGCAGTAATGTGAGACTTAAGCACTAGAGTACGCATTGTGATGTGATGACAAAGAGGAAGCTGAATGACATCAGACTAGTAGTTCTCCAGTAACAGGCTTCTGTGTTTGCATGGCTTACGTGTGTGGTGGATTGAGGCAGACAGGCTGTTATAGCAGCTGACATATGGTGAGTGTATGAGAGAAGAGATTCCTCCCTTGAGACTGCCCGAATTATCAGAAAAAACTGCATTATATGTGCCATTCTCTTCACAGTAATACCCCTTTCCTAGAGTCCATCTCCAGAGGGCTCCTCATCTCAGTGGAAGGGGGAGGTGAGCCTGAGGACAGACCCTACACAGCCAATGTGAAGCTCACAAGGAGGTCCCTCAGCGGTGGGTCCCACTGCACTCCCATTCACAGATTTGACACTCAGACTGCAGGAAGCAGCTGATCCAACTTCTATATCAGTCTATTCAGAAAAGAAAATGTAAACATATCTCAGAAGTCATTTCAGCAAAGTGTCTTGATTGCTGCATTATCCTCTACAATCGCACTAAGCAGATCTTTAGTGGTCTGAGGGCTGGAGATACAGAAATAATTTTTGGACAAGAGTGCTTCCATAGAAACCATTTCTGCTCTTTAATCAGTGTCATCTTACTGCTGAATCTTCTTCTCCAGCAGCTCATTCATGGTAAATTGAAAAGTCAGGGCCCAAGCTCTGCTGCAGAGGGTGAATTCATCTGTGTTACTTGTGGGGAGCAATCCTGGTACTGCATTAGCTCCTAAGCTGATTGTGGGCATTTAGCTGAAACCCTGTCACTTGTCACAGGCTGAAACTGCGTAGGGACTTCAAAATACCTGGTTTTGTGGTAATGTTAGTGGCTTTTGAGCCCATAAAACATTATGCAATAATGCAATAAAATGTAATAGTTTCACATGTCTACAAATATTCCCCAATATTCTAAAAGATAAAATGCTTACAGTGACTACTTCTAGATTTTTGACATGATTTGGGCATATATATCTTTAAAAACTTCATATATATCTTTAAAACATATATATCTTTAAAAACTTCCTAAAGCCTTCGGCTGACAAAAAGGAATCCCAAATGCAAACAAAAATAATTTCTGTGCAATTACACACTCTATTAAAAGGAGACAGGAATCAAAGTGTTTTCAATGGTTAACCCATCTGTGTTTGTGATAACTGACAGAAAAGGAGCAGGACAAAGATTTTGTTCTTGATGCAAAATATGAAGCAACACAACAGATTTATTTCATTAAATAATTCTGAGATTTCTGAATGCACATCAGCTCAGAGGAAGCAAAGAAGGATAAGAAATAAAATATTAAAATAATTAATAAAATATGTCAACCTGGTAGATTTAGCAAACTAAGTAGAAAATAAAACTATAATAAGCTGAAAATCCTCCACGACCTACAGAATGAGACTAGTCTTTGCCTTACCAATTCAGATAGAAAGCAAGATTAGCCACACATATTGTCATGCGCATGAAGAGCTTCTTTATTTCTCCATGGAAATGAAAAGCAGTTAAGACATTGAGTTGGCTGATTCCTTTGTGGCAGGAAGTGTTTTATGGCATAGAGGCTGCCACCACTGCAGTAATGTAAAGAAAAGTGTCTCTTGTACCACAGCTGTGATGACGGTGTATTAGAGAGACAATGAAGAAAAGATGATACAGAGGCTCTTCTACATTTCTGAAGGAAAGCTCAATTACAATACAAAGAAACAAGATTTTGGAAACTCAGTAGTGCCAGTGTTCGTGTCTGATCCAACACAAGAGGACCCAGTTCTGTTCAGTGTCTGTGTTGATGTTTTGGATGAGGGCATTGAGTGCCCCCTCAGTCAGTTTGCAAACAGCAAGGTGGGTGGTAGTATTGATCTACTGGAGTGCAGGAAGGGCCTGCAGAAGGATCTGGACAGGCTGGATCAGGAGGCTGAAAACAACAGTATGAGGATCAACAAGAACAAGTGCTGGTCCCTGTACTTGGGTCACAACAACCCCAGGCAGTGCTACAGGCTTGGAGAACAGTGTCTTAAGAGGTGTTAAGCACAAAGGTACATGGGGCTGCAGGTTAGCAGCCATCTGAACATGAACTAACATGTGCCCAGGTGGTCAAGAAGGGCAATGCTATCCTGCCTTGGATAAAGAATAATGTGACGAGCAGGACAAGGGAAGTGATTGCCCTGTTGTGTTTGGCACTTGTGAGGTCACACCTCAAGTAGTGGGTCTAGTTCTGAGCCCCTCACTTCAAAAAGGACACTGAGGTGGTGAAGTGTGTCCAGAGAACAGGCAAAAAATCTGGTGAAGGGTCTAGAATACATATCTTATGAGAAGTGTCTGAAGAAGCTGGGTTTTTTTAGTCTGGAGCAGACTGAGGAGACTCAGTCCTCATTGCCTTATACGCTACCTGAAAGGAGGTTACAGTGAGGTTGGGGCTGGGTTCTTCTATCATGTCTCAAGTGGAAGGATGAGAAGAGATGGCATCATGTTGTACCAGAGGAGGTTAAGATTAGATATTAGATTTGATTTTTATTTTTCACTGAAGGAGTGTTAAGACATTGAAATAAATTGTCCAGGGAGGTGGTGAAGTCACTAGAAGTGTTCAAGAGGCATCTGGATATGGAACTTGGGGATACAGTTTAAGGGTGATTCATGGTGGTGCTACATCTATGGTTGAACTAGATGATATTGAAGATCTACTCCAACCCTGTGATTTTCTTCCCTAGTCTCTCTCTAAAATGCTTATCCTCCTGAACCTTGGTTTTACATATTTTCCAAAATATTAAGCTCCATATTAAGGAAGCAGGGTGGTAAATTGTATCAGTTTCTCTTTGCTGACCTGCATATAGCCAAATACTGTCTACATATAGCCAAATCAACACAAGAAAATTTTCTAAGTGGATATCCTTTCTATATTGAGTGGTTGCTGGAAGACGTCAGGTATCTTGGCAAACCATTGTCTGCAGTTTCTTCAGTCTTAATAAATGCAGTGGGAATGGATAGATATTCCAATTAAATCCAAATGTATCAGATGCCATTAATTAAGGAGAGAATGAACTGGAAGCTAACCTCAGCCCTCACCCGAAAAATAAATCTAAAACCAAAAGCTCAGCAATTGCTTGCCCAAAACTCATTAATAAAAAATCATATGGAATAAAATCAAGGGAAATGTTGACCTTGAAAATACTGTCTTTGGCTCCTCTGACAAGCAGATGCTGCTTTGTAACTTTTCCATACTGCAGCATTTTTTTCTCCTTGTTTCTGGCTAATGCACAAAGAGTGACATTTGAAGATCAAAGGTTCAAATGGCACATGCAGATGCAAGGCATTCATCATAAGGGTTGTGCTTATAAAAAGGCAAAGGTTGACGAATCTCACACAATGCATCCTCCTCATCTAGCTCTAAAAGCACGTCATTTGTTTAGTGATCATCTTGTCATGGACACTGCAGATGCACTATTATATTTGACTAGAATATAACTGCTCAATCTCACCATCCTCAAAATCAAAATAAAAACATTTCCATTTTTCTCCTCAGTATAGAAGATCATATATATAGAAGTTCCCATGAAAATTGAGACTTTTTTCATGAAAAATTATTATAATTTCATTCTCTTGATTTTTTTCTTTCATTTCCTTGACCTTCCTTTTTCCTTTCCATCTTGTACTTGGTATGTATGCAGTGCTTAAGTGTCCCTGTCCAGTGTAAATGAAAAAGGACATACTGTCCCTTGAGACATTACACAGGTGTACTCAAGGTGCACAGCTTCCAGCTTTTCCTGCCTCCAAATGCCAATGACTTCTGTGCCCCTTAGCAGCCTATTTTAGTGCCCAGCAATCATACTCCTACCTAAAATCACAATCCAAGTCTCAGAAAATCCCATCACCACTCTCCAGCTATTAGTCTTAACTGTTCAAGTGGCATGAGAGGCATTTTTAAGCAAGACCCTTTTTCTGTACTCAGGAGGATGATATTTCCAGGCTCTCCTTTATGAGGTCTGGTGTTGGTGGGTTCATGGAGAGACAGGAGGGCATCAGATAGCAGCTACCTCAAACACTGTTCACAAGAGCAGAGTGTGGAAGAGTGTGGCTAAATTGCTGGGCATTTTGGGGTTCCTTCTTTTATATTGCGAAACTGATGTTGGCTTTCTCTCTTTCTTTTCTTCTGAAATACCTTTGGCTGTTGAGAGAAAAAGAAACACACCTGTCTGCTTCTGTTATCACAACAAATGAAACTGTCCAAGACAGGGCGGTTTTCCTGAAGACAGAGCTGACACTTGCCAAAAAGTTGTTAATTCTTTCATCATTGTGAAACTCTTGGCCCCTTCCTCAGTTAAAAAAAAATAATAAAAAAATTAACTGAGGAGACAATGGCCAGTGGCAATCCTGCAACCCCCAGAATCCTGAATAAAGAATGACTGTTATAAGAAGAAATTACTGATTCCACTGTCATAAGAAAACAGTCCACACCTGAAATAGAGAAAAATGCTGATTAATTTCTATGAGGGAAAACACTGGAATCTAGGCCATCCTCATCGTGTAAGAGGCTTCAGAAAAAGTCTGCAGTGAAAGGATAAAGGATGTAACACATATTTTAAAGTTATTGCATATAAGATTCTCACATTATCATGTGATAGGGTTTGTATGATATGTTCTAATAAATTCTGAGTGACTCCATAGTATAGTCCTAATGCAGTTCTATGAGCTGAATCACTGTTCAAACACAATTTTCTTTTGCAGACTGCGGTGATATTCCACCTTGAGGATAAAAAGATTAACCATCTTATAACTGGTCAAAGTGGCACAGGCTCTCCACCAGAGCAGACCATTGCAGGATCTCTTGGAGCAAGTCAGGAAGGAATGTTTTTCTTCACTCCATACTAACATATATAGAAATACTCCCATTCCTGATATGCCTTCAATGTATTTCACTTTTAAACATAAAAGTCATGCATGAAAGGCTCCTGAGCTGAGTGTGGCTTTTGAGAAAAAAAAAGAATATGCCATTTGGACTGGCCCTCTGTGGATGGTGGGTGCCAATCCAGACCTAATCATCTGGAGAGGAACCTTAGTTGGTAGGATAACCCTTGCTCCCTGAGATGCCCCTGGGAGGCTGTGCAAGAACTGTGTGTATGAATGTCATGGGAAAAGGTGAAGAATGCATCCCAAAACAGAAAATCTTGCAGAATTCTTCAGTACAGGAAGGCGGTGCTGATTTTTCTGGGGTTCCTTTCAGCACAGTATCACATGAGACCTCCATGTATCATCTTCTTCTCCTTCTTCTTCTTCTACTTTTTGCTTATATATATTCTTTTCCACCTACCAATTATTCTAGAGGCCATTGAATACTCATCTCACAAAAAAGGTGATAGTACTGCTTGATTTCACCATGAGTCCGTCAATCCAAAAATAGATGGACAATCCATTGCACAGTAACATTTGATCTGACATTCTTCATTAACCAGATCTTGTCACTATGGATTAAGATGCTTCTGATTTTAATCTACAGGGGTTTTTTTTCTGTATTTATTTCACCCTTCTGTGTCTGCTAGTGAATTTAGATTAAATGGGTCATAGTGAAACCAATATTTATGTTATTTTGTTTATGATGGTGGTGTTTGGCTTAAAGATAAGTTTAAGAGTTTCTTTGAGAGTCAGCAAAAAACTTATTCTCTCTTTGTGAAAGTAGACATACAAAGAAAATTATTTTTCAGGGGAAGTTGTACAAAGTCATGATATGTTCATCTTAAAATTTTATTTCACAATAAAACGAAAGTTTAAGATGTTAAAATTGCCAACAAAATTATATGAGAGAAAATTGTCTTAATTGAAATGTCTACACAACTGAAATATTTTGCTCAAATTTGAATTTTGTTTTTTGGCAAAAATGGTTTTTTGTAAAGAAAGGACCCCCATTCCTTTCCAGAATCCTTAGGATATGATTCACTTCATGCTTTAATCAAGATCATTAGCATGTAAACACTTTTAAATGTTTTCATTTTGAGAATTGTATATGTTTTACTGAGACAACATTCCTTTTAAAGGAGAAATTCTTGATCACATTCATGATAGTAAAGAGGATGCATTACTCCCACCTTTATATTTTATCAGTCAGACTGAATTGCTCAGAGTGCTTTGATGTTAAACAAATAATTTGTCCTTAGTGGGTGGAACATACCCTCTGAAACCATTTCAATTGATGAGATGCTGAGGACATAATAACCAGTTCTACTGGGACTTGTTCTATTTTAAGTAAGTTCAGGAAAATAATTTGCTTTCCTTCCTTACTGTATGGATTATGATCTGACTATTTCTACTATATGAATTTTAAATGACACAGTAAAGATGAACATGACTCTGAATTACAGGATCCAGCACAGAAGAACTTGGCAGAGAGTATTTGAAATATGTATAATTTCCTGTATAATTTCCTGTTTTTTTATGCCTGTAAACTGCAGTAGGCATAGTCTCCATATGCTGCTCTGCTCCATATGCAGGGCATGATATATAATTCCAACTTCAATTTGGTAGTGTTCTGCTAATAAAGTATAATGAGATACCATAATATAGCAATATAATTTATGAATAGCCATCAAATAAAGGTTTGCAAAAGAAGTGAAACAAACAAGTGAGCCAACAACAGCAATAATAAAAAATTCTCTTTCTACAACTCTGGTCTCCATAGTCTGCCCTTGAAATTAAATCAAAATCATGGAAAGAACTAATATTGGAACATTGTGAACCAGCTGTTTCTTACAGCTGAATAATTAGTCTGTATACCCAGCAAATCAAAAATATTTGTTACTGCTTAGGCGAAGTAATCCTACAGAAATTTGCATGTCAGTAGAATAAACTTTGTCTGAAATAGTGGGGGTACCTCCTGCTTGAAGCAACAGCTCTCTGCAAGACATGCTGGAGGGAAGAGAGGGCCCAGCCCACACCTGAGTTGTACCATTTCCCTCACCCTATAAGCTCTCCTGTTGCTTTGTAGTGGAAGGAGTAAAGCTCCAAAGCCCCAGATGCCCACTTATTCCAATCTTTTTCTGACCTTCTAGTGATGTGAACTGAGGTTGGAAGACATGAAGGAGGAAAAGAATGCATGCTAAGTAGAAGTTGCTGCATGAAACTATCTTCCTGCGGCCCTGGCAACATACTTAATATTTTCCATACCAAAGAAGTCTTTATTATCTGACAGAGGACTCAAGTTAATCCCTGCCTGGAAACCCCAAGGTGACAGGAAACAATTTGATATTGTGGCTTTATCTGTGGCAGTGATGGTGCCTATGGCTAGCTACTTTATACAATGCACATCCTCCTTCTGTACATATATATTTTCTTTAATACACCAGAAAGTTACCCAATTTTCCATACTGGGGTACTTTTACCGTGGTTTGGGATGGAGCTCCTGATCCAATTTTGGCAGAGAGGCCAAAATTGATGAAGTGCTGCTGCTGACCAAGAGAAAGGACTCTCACCCCAGTGCCCTGGCAGGTGAAAAGCCTTGAACACACTTGAACTCAGACTGAATGTGCTGAAGGGCTATCCTAGCCCCTGGAGCCATATGACATTCTGGGGAGGTTAGGAAGGGAAATGGAGTGGTTCCTTCGTCTAGATTCCTTGTGAGCTTGGGGTCTGATTACAATGCTGTTCAAGACTTGTGGAGTGGAACACAAATCTTGTCCCATAGGACTCAATAACTCTTTTAAGTTCTGGGCTGGTTGATAACCCCTGGGGTGAGCATTGCTTTTTGTTCTACATTTTGTTCAGACCCTGACCAAATGAGATTACAGTAGAGACTTCAAAATACAAGTGAAATGCAAATGAATAAGAATTGTAGTACTCATTTCTTGGCTCAATTTAAGAAGAAAGGTGTAGATTCTGAAGTGAATCTTCAATCTTGACTATTCCAGCGTTAAGACTGATAAGAGATAAGGTAACTGATTGTCACTCCCAAGCAGGGCAGAGAACAGTGGGGAATCACTTCAAAGCCAGTTGAAACATAGTCAAATAATAGTAAGAAAAGATGGGGTTGGCAAGAAAACTACGGGAATGGGTAAATGACTCCAAACATTTGTGTGACAAATCTTTTAATTAATGAACTTCACTGCACTGAAGATGAAGCCAAGAAGTGACTTCAGACTACCATTGTTACGTGAAACCTTTATGTCTACATAGGCATGTGTCATCAGTGACCTTAGCCAGTAAGGCCAGACCATTGAGCTGCCTTCATTGTGCAGCTCAGTCATGCCATTTTCTCTTTTGGCCTTCCCAGAGTGGGATCCAAGATATAGTGAGAAGAGCCCACCAGTAACTGTCGCTCTGTTGTGGAAGTTTCTGTGCCATTAAATCAGAGTAACACTGACAAAAATGGTTAAATACACTGTCATGTTTAAATCTAGCAGTTCTCTCATTGGGAAAAATTGCTTCAGGAAAGATTATCAAATGTAACTTATTAAGACAGAAGAAGAGTGACCAGAAAACAAGTCTCTTCCCAAGATTGTCTTTAGGTTATGGGCTATGTAGTTTTAGTTCTGTTAAATTGCATGCTATCTGGCTGAGTAATTTCTACTATGCCTTTATTCATAAAAGTGGCACAAAAAAGAAAAAACTTCCTCTTTGGATCTCATTTTTAGCTCTATTGAGAATTCTCTGCACAAGAATCACAGTTCCTCTCAACTGGAAGTTATCTATGGTAATTTGGCAAATAATTTTTATGAAGTCATATATTACATTAAGAAAACGAAACAGCTGAAACATGGTGAGAAGAGCTTCATGCCTTTAAAAAGCGAATAGTGGTCAGAAGAGAAAATAAATCCTAAAGTATGACAGTATTAAAAGAATGTAATAGGACAAATAACCTTAAGTGATGGACTAAAATGGGATAATTTGTAGTAAAGATAGCATAGCCTTCATCTACAGAAAATTCAGCCAAACATTAAAACAGTAGAAAATGTTTCAAGAGTTGTTACAGCAGTGGTTAAATGGAGCATTTATAACACAATAGGATACAATCTAGTATCTAAAGAATACAAATTTAGAAGTTGTAAAAATCTGCACATCTTACTTGCAGAACCCATGCTGGAGTAAATTTGTCTCTATACATAGACTTAGCTCCTTTAAGCACTTCAGAGACCAAGACCATTTTGCTTCTGGTATTAAAACTTGATGCGATTCTTTAATCAAAATTCCACTGAATGAGAAATGCTGTTTTGTAAAATTTCTTTTAATAATTTAAAAATATTTGTTTGTTTCAGTGAGTACTGGATCTAAGTGAAAGTCCTAGAAAATAATAAATGGGTTTGGTCAAACTTTCCAATTGTAAGATGGACTTTTTACTCAGGTGAGTTGATCTGATTGTTTCTTTAGATCTGTATGTTTTGCTCAGCAATAAGTACTTAAGTACTCTTTAGATTAAATCTGCAGAATTTATATTCCATTTTATGTCTATATTCCCTGTTTCCCCTCTTTCCGAGACGATAATGGATTATTAACTATTGTGTAGAAAAGAAGATTTTAACACAATTTTACCCTGGAAAATCAGAAGTTATTATTATTGTGCGCCAGAGCCAGTGCTCATAAAGATGTTTTTGCCTCATGACACAGTTTTGTCTCTGTAGTGGTGATGGTGGGATCTCTAGGATATAGCTATGAATCAGGGGTAAGATGGATCTTTAATATATTCAATCTCATAAACTGACAGCTTTAAAAATAAGATTCAATCTTTGGATTAGGCCTAGGAGGGCCATGGATGGAGAAAACCAAGTGAAGCTGTGTTAATACACCTGAACAGTCTGTGCATCTGCAGAGCACTTGTTCCTTTTGCTGTTCTGTATATTCACTGAATTATAGAAGGGGAGCAAGACAAGAGAATTGATGAGATCTTTCACTCCAAGTTCATTTCCTCCCATCCTGGCTTCACAGCACAGCAACTAGAGGAGACTTCACACAGCACACACCCGGGATCAGGGCAAGCTCTAAGAGTCAGCAAAAGAAAATGCGATAGAGGTGATACTTTCCACTTCCTGGCTCCTGTCTCAGCTGCTGACTCAGGATAAGGTATGAAACTGGTACCTTATGCAGCAACACAATGCCGTCAAAAAGCTGGCCAGCATCTATTCACTCTGTGTGGTAAGGACTCCTGGCTTCCTCTGAATTTCTGTCAGCTCAAATGGCCTGTAATGTAGGAAATAAAAATGCAGGCTGGCAAAGACCCCTTGAAAGCTTGTCCACATCTGACAATGTCCATCCCTTGAATGGACTTTAAATAGGCCATGTGGAAATACTTTTCTCTTAACTTTTCTTTAAAATGACCTACTTAAGAAGTTCCATTGTACCTTGGCACCATCTATTATAGCATGCCCCTATAGCGAGAACATTTTCCCTAATATTTAACCCAGTTCTCTTTTGTCACAGGTTAGGATGTTTTCTAGTTTTGATGTCCTTCACAGACATAGTGAAAAATTGATCTTTCCAACACAGTCAACTGTGTTACTTTTAAATCCTTTATATAAATTAGGAGAAACCCTTGTGTCATCTCTAAGAGAAACAAACTCAAATATTTCAGTCTTTTCCCACTTTTCCTACTGTCTTAAACTACTTCCATTCTTTTCTAATTTCTACTAAACTTACTGCAATTCACCTCCATATCTCATGAAGTGGCTTTCTTCTAAAAAATATATACTGTATAAATATGGCCAAAAGGGAATGTCCATTATACGGAGGAATTCTGTTTCAGTGTGACAGTGTGTTTTGTTGGGTATCAGGGAAAGAATGGTTGTGAATATGAGTGACCATATTTTTTTCTTTTTCTTTCATGTAAAAACTAAAAAAATATGATGGGGAAATTTTGGGGAACATAATTATCTTTCTTTGAAAGTCTAAAAGCATTTGGATTTTAGCTAAGAATTTACAGGAACATCAGCTCTGAAGCTTGCCCTTGTTAAATTATATTCAATGTCACGACTGTTTACATAAGCAAGGATGATTAGTACATCTGTAATCACTTCTACTGGCAATCTATGAAAGAGCTGAATACTTCAACTTTAGCCCTTTAATCTAAAGTAAAGAATAAGTCAATGTTATGTAATCTAAACTATAAATATTGAAAATTACCAATTAAAGTTAGGTACTAATAAGTCTCTAGGAATAATAATAAAAATAATAATAATAATAATAATAATAATAATAATAAAATATTACAGCATTATAATTTTAAGCAAAGTTATTAACTAAGAGTTGTGTTTGCCGAATCTTCATTAGAACATCACCTCTTTTTTTTCAGCATGTGTTTATATTGTAAATACTAAACAAATATTGACTGAGTGGAATAGCAGTAAAATTCTTGCAGCAGTAAAAATGGTTCCTGGGACTACCACATGGAGCTTGTAAATACAAAAAATACACGATCAAGGGAATAATTTCTCCTAATGGCAACTCTTTCTTTATTTTGGGAATCATGCCCTTCATATACTGCGAATTTCTGTTTCATAATTGCTTCTAAAATATGAAGACTTCTCAAGGTACCTTGCCAATCACTTCTTTCACAGTTATTTTTTATGAGAAATAGCATCTAACTTGATTTCCAGGATTAGCCACAATTTGGTCTGCTTTCATATGACCCAAAGTCTGTTGCGCCTTAATAATGTTATTTTAAAGGATCCTTTAGGGCTTTTTTTTTAATATTAAGGAGGCCTTATCACTGCAGAATTTTTTTTTTCCTTTCTGAATAAATTAAGTGTATATATAGTTATTTTTAATGTGGATGAGGTTTTATATATGTTTAAGTAAACCCATTAATAGTGTAATGATCCACTTTCTTGTAATATCTATTTGATAGAGAAATTTAAATGAATAATATCTTTCCTGTGTGTCTGTATCTTTTCTGATTTATATCATTGACTATGTAAATTTTCCTCAAACCTAAAACTTCGCTTCTAAAGATTTCCTAGGATGAAATGTTCCCACTTTTTTTGTTTCATTACAGACATCTATTATAAAAAATGTCCCAGTTTTTGATGATGAATATTTTACCTCTTTTTTGTGAACCCCCTTCATTTTAAGATTATAAACAAATAGCTCTCCTAAACAGGCAATATGGGCCAAGTTGTTCCTTTAGGGGATCTTTTTAGACAGCTGTACAGCAAATAAGCAGTGTGAGGCTTATTTACACACAGTCATTGAAGCATCCATTCTACTGATTTATAAGACAGCAAAAGGTCTTTGAGACACAGACACAGCAATTTTGAGCTGAAGTTAAAAAGAGGATTTTTTATCCTGCCCACCCCACAGCCCCAAAGGTATTTAAAAAAATCAATTGAAGGATTCTTTTGCCAGAACAGATAGATATTGTACAGCCCTACAACCTGGATAATATTGATCTCAGATGCTGAGTCTCCATTTTTCATGTCATAATATGTATCTGCTAAAGTCATAATTATACAGTATTATTACATTGTTTCTGTAAAAAGTAAAAAGTAGAACACGTAAACTTTTTTAATCTGAAATCTAAAGGCAATTCTAGGACTAATATCACCAAGGAGATTTGATAATGAAATGGGCTAATTGTTAACGTCCTTATTCATGGAGACCAAAGTGTGGCATAATTTTTATAACCATTGAACATATCCTGATCCCACTGACACATTTTATTGATACTCAGCATTTCTAAATTTCATCTACCTTAATAAAAAAATTAATTACATTCTGCATATGTGATATAATTACGCAAGCTTTCACATGTAGGTATTTCCAGGAACATTCTGCATCTTATAGTACGATCAAATCTTCAGGCCCTAGAGGTATCTATTTGTCTTTACTGTCTATAGGGGAAGGAAAGGACGAGTTTAGACTCAGAAGTAGGTTATAAATTGGTTAGCATTACCCCCTCTCATCCCCCCAGGCATATCAGTGTAAGTAAGTAAAAATGAAGGGATTCAAAATCAGTGTCCACTTTTGAAATTTGGGAAGCTTTATAGAAAAGGGCAGGAGAAAATTAATAAACCTTTGATTTTCAGTTTGCACCACAACCTGACATAAATCAAACAGCAGTCCAATAAGTTATCAAATTAAATGGTAACTTAATGGAATTTATTTTGCTTAGCATCCACACAGGTTTAAAATATATTCTACAAAGAGAGAATAACAAGAAGATTTCATACTATGTGGTGATATTAGTATTGCTAGTGCCAGTGATATTATTGTAATACCATTATTTCTGAGTTCCAAAGCAATATTTTTTGAATTGAAAAATGTTCAATTTATTGATTTATGTTCAAATGTTCAAATTATTGATTTGTTTGAATTCTGGAAAACACCCTGGAATTGACACACTCATGGATTTTGGCCTATTTAGCCTATGCAAAGAGGTAGAGTGCTCTCACAATTTATGATCTCTTTACCAAGTCAGGCTGATGAGCAGATCAAGGTCAACCACCTTGTCAAGAACACACAAGAAAATGGAGAACAGGCTGCCAATGCCACCTGATTATATCTGTAGGAGCAGATCTGACTTCTCTTCTTTGGGTTTAGAGTCCTCCTTATGCTGCTGCTGTGTTGAAAATGGGTAGGATGGGAAGTACGGCCCAAGAAAGAAAACTTGAGGGGTTTTTTACAGCATATCAATTTCATTCTTTTCAAAAATAAAGATAATTGTCTTTTTGCAGATCACAGAAGTGCCTGTAGCTTGGCTAAAGGCTGCAGGCAGGGAATTCTACATCCACTCTTCAGGTACTGAAGTTTTGATATATCTTGAATTATAAATATTTGGGCAAGGAATGGGTCAGCTATCTATGAGAGTACCTGTTTCTTTCAATTAAATCTAAAGTCTATCTCTACCCCTGCCTCCTCTATACACACCCTCAACCCCTAGTATGCATGTACAAGGCCCTAAAGTCATACAAAATGAATCTTTATCGTGGAATTTTGAAATTAGATTATCTGAATAACAGACATCCTTTAGAATTTTAAATCAATAATGTGACTGTTTACTTCTGAAAATGTATTTTTTCATTGTTATTGAAAACAAATTCTAAGGATTTAAAATCATTCATGTCATTCTCGAATAATGAGTACGAAATTTTATCACTCCACCTTGTAGAGTTTTAAAAATGATTCACACAAAGATGATAGAATTGTCTTTCTATCTTCACTCCCCTATTCAGAAAATATCTTAGTTTGCAAGCCTGTTGGACATGACAAGCAGTTTGTGTTGGTGCACTAGCAATGTTATTACAAATGTATCTTAAATGAAAAATTCAGAAATGTCCCCTAAATTGACTTTGGGATGTCTTTTGAAGGAATAGTCCTGCAATTTCCAAATCATTCAATTCAGAAGCATTACTGGAATCAGGTACCAGTATGATAAATGGTACATTTTCTTGTGATTTATTACTCAAAGGCAGAAAAAATAAATGCTTAAATTGTCTTCTAAAGACTAAAGATGCAAGCTTGTCTTAGAAGAGAAAAAACCTAAACACTATTATATTTTATGAGCATAGATTCCTTCAATGTCCTTCATACCACACACTTTCCAACTTCCCACATGACCATTCGCAAATAAGCTATCAAAGAGAAAATATTTTAGGAAATTGAAACACTGTTTGGCTAAGATGTGATAAAGGAGCAGGGTATCCCTAAGTAAACTGATTTTTAAGACTCTCAGATCTGACAGATCAACACTGCTATTTATGCATTAGTCTAGATCAGGTTAAAATGCATAAATGACATTTATGAATAGTCAGCTGTGGTGATGTCAAAGTTCTTCACAATAATGTTCTTGAGATTTTAAATCCAAACATCAGAGTTTCTCAGAATTTAACTCAAACAATTGAAATATTCTATACCATTAAAGCTCAGTTTTCTCACTGAAAATACGGTAGTTTGTACTATGCAGCTGTCTTTTTCTCCAATGAAAGGGTCTTTTTTTCCTTTGAAAAATCATTGAAATGTACTTTGACATTATTCTGAGAGAAATTAAATTTCTTTTAGCAAATAACTGAGTACCTTTTTCTCTCTACCTCACTGTACTATCCTAGTACTACTTTTCATCCTCTTTTGAGTTAAATCAGTTATCTCTGGCTAGTCAAATGTAACGAGAAAGGTAGTAAAAGACATAGAAACATAAATTACAATGTTATCCAAATGTGTTTGCACACATATGTACCAGTCTTGGTATGGACATTGATGTATGGTCAGCTACTGCAGTTATTTCTCCAAAGAATCCTAATTCAGTGGTTGCTCACAGAGAGTGTGAATACTTAGTTCCAATCAAAGTTTAAATCAGAGAATAAACCCTTTACTATTTCCTTCCTTTCAATCTTTCTCCCTGAAAGCCAACTTTGAGTCACAGTGTTGCGTAATTGCCAGATATTATTCCCACAAAATACCTTTAAGAGTATTAAAACTCCCTTGAAAAATGATATTTAAGAAATTCTTAAAAGGATGTCAAATAAACAAGTGCAAACAGCGTTGGATCAGCTTCAGTGTGAAAACAACACGTATAAATTAGTGAAGTACTCAGCAGTACTAAGCCACTAGTACTTCATCTTGATACCACTGGGGCAAGATGATGATGTCTATATCTACAGTAAATTTATGCTTTAGTCTCAGTCAAGCATATGATGGCATTGTTCAAATACATTTGTTAGAAAAAAATGCTGACTCTACTCATAAGTTTTTATTTCAGCTTGTCTCAAAGAGCCTTCTCCTTCAAGTAGGACCTTGCACAAACATGAGGAAAGGGACCAAAGGATTTTTCTGCCCTGCTCTGATTCCTGCTCAGCCCTTCCCTGGGTATAAGCTCTGTAGGGCCTTTGGGGGAATCTGGGGGTATGTGGAGGGATAGCTTCTCCAAAAACCTCGAGTTTTCCTCCAACCATCTCCTGCACCCCTCACAGGCTCTGCACACCAGGAGGCACAGGCAGTCCAGGACTGGCTGTGAACTCATTCCAACAGAATTTATTGTTACCAGGATTGAGGCCTTTGTGAGGAAGTTTCAATTTGGAATATGTAGCAAATTCCATCCACTAAATAAAGTGATAGACATACATGTTGTAACAATTATTGGAATAACAAACCCCTTTATTTTTTTCCCCAGGTAGAGGAAAACGTTGAATGATAAAACAAAACACAAGAAAATTCACAGATTCAGGTTAGATATTCAAAATAAACTGCTGACTTGCCTCTACTTTGAACTGTTAAGAGGAAATCATCTGTGGGCAAGGGTTTCCAGCAGGACACACAGACATCCACAGTTAAAGAAACAAATGTTTTCAAATCAATATTAAAGAAAAGAAACACGATTGATCAAATTTACAGATTAACAAATTTAGGGGAAGGGTAGAAAGCAAAGGGGGGTCATCACTGTGGAAAGATTTGGATTATTTCTTTGTCTGTACATAAGTTAATGTAGTTAAACATGAAGCCATCTTTGTTCTGAAAAGTACTTTGACCTGTAAAGGACTTTCAGAGGGATTTGTCTGATATAGCAGATGGTAGCCCTCTTATCTGAGTTTTTGTCCTTGGCCAACTAAACAGCAAAATATCAAGTAAAGACGTTCATTTTACCACTATATTTAGTAAAGTGAAGCCACTCCTGGTTTATTGTAATAAGGACAAGTGGAAGAAAGCTGCAATACACACCTCAGCAGACATTTTTATACCTCAAGCTACAGAAATCCAAACATTTTAAAATGTGCATTATATTTTCATTTTAATGAATTCAGCACAATGTATTTTTGATAATCAAGCTTTATTCTGGGATTTTTTTTACATGGAGTATTTCATAGTTGTATATAGTATAAGGTGCTAAACCTGATGTTCAGTAACAGGACCTAAGGGAATGGTTCAAAACAGCATCAGGCAAGCTTTAATATTATGGAACATTTCTTTACCAAGGTGATGGTCAAACACTGGAACAGTCTTCCTAGAAAGGCACCCAAGCCTGTCAGTGTTTAAGAGACATTTGGACAGTGCTTTTAGTAACAACATGAATTAACTTTGCTAGCCCTGAAGTAGTCAGACAAATGGACTAGATGATCACTGTAAATTCTTTCCAAATTTAAATATTCTATTTTGTTATAATCAACTAGTCCCTATATTACCTCTGGAAACAATTTCTTCCTGTTTTCTTAATTATTACATTAATTATATCAATAACAATATATGGACATTACACTGTGCAAAAGATAACAGCACACATTTTTGCTAATTTGTCCCTCATTAAAAAGAATTTTTTTTTTGCTTCATAACCAGAAATCAAAGTAAGAAAATATTGTGTTTTTTATTCATAAACCAAATTATCAATGCTACCAAAAAGATGAAACATTTAATGCAAATGTAATTCTAGAAACCATTTTGCTATGGTACTTATACTATTTTTATGCTTTTAAAAAGCATATAAAAAGCTGAAAAAACTTTTGTGTCACTGCGTCCTGAAACATCTTATGACATTGTAGAATCATAAAGTCATTAAAACTGGAAAGGACCTCAGGTGGTCCCTGGTGCAATCTCCTGCTCACAGCAGGGTCAGCTATTGGGTCAGAACAGATTGGTCCAGTTGGGGCTTAAAAGCCCTAAAGTTCAGAGACTGCACAATGTGGGCAGCCTTTGCCACTGTCTGACTGTTCTTGTGGGGAAAATCTTCTCCATCCAACCCGAACTGAATTTTGAAATGACACTGTTTGTCGCCTGTCCTGGTACCATGTACTGCTCTAGACTGCCTGGATCCTTCTCCTTGACACTTTCTTGAAGTTTTGGTTCAAGGTGTTCAGTGTGGTGTTGCAATAAAACATTCCTGTATTTTACACATAAAAAATAGCCACTTTGTTTAAATACTAGAGAGGCCTTCTATCAGCAATCATTTTAGCATCATACGCTCTGATTTTTGGTACAGATTTTGGTGGCACCTATCCATAATATCTATAAACAATCATGTCAATTTAATACAAAACAGCTTCATAGCTAAGCATTGGCAGAGCTGTCTGCATAGTTTAATAAAGGAAAAGTTGTGGCATGACCTGATAACAGGAGGACAAAATATGGATGTCTTCTTCGATCCAGCAGAGCACAACAAAAGCCCAAGGCTGAATGTTGAAACCATGCTAATTCAGGCCAGAAATAAAGTGTACACTTTTAACACTGGAGGTAAATAATGTTTCAAATAACCTGCCTTAGGTCATGGCATATTCTTCTGAAAATTTTAAACAAGACTGAATTTTTTCTCCCTTAAAATGCATACACCTCAAACAGAAATTAAATCAGGAGCATCCTGTGGCATGTGTTAAGCAGGGGGTCAGACTAGATGATCACAATGGTCCCTTCTGGCCTTGACATCTATGAATCTAAATGGAGCACAGCACCAGGAGAACTCAAATCCCCTCACAGATTTAATAAAAGCCAAGAGCACATGACTGACCCAGAGGCAATTTTGAGAGCTGTCAGCATGACTGACTGCTGATAGCGTAGGGCTCTGCCAAGTGGCCAGACACAGGCACTGGCAGGACATATCTCACAACCTGACATCTGGGATTCCAGGTAGGTGTGTGCATCACGTGCAGCTCTAGCTAACAACTAGAGAAGACAAGGAAAGCATTAAGTCGTTAGGAAACTGATTTTTATAAATAAACAAATAGAAGAAAATTCAGCTTGCTTGAATTTTATTTCTTCCCAAGTTAAATAAAAGGATGCATTAATTAAGAATTGCAGCCTTTTTTTTTTACTTACTGTCATGGTGTCACCCTAGACACCAGCTAAGCCTCATGCAGCCATTTGTTCACTCCCTTGGGTGGGATGGGCAGAGAATGGGAAGAGTAAAAGTGAACACAAAGCAGAATAATTATAAATAAATATCTAGTAGTTATGAACAATACTTAACAAATTTATTAATATTCTAATACTGATAATTTTTTTTTTTATTTTTAGCTGAAAACCTTATTAATAACTGCAGCAAAAACCATAAAGGAAGAAGACATAACTATAGCTGATAGAGTGTCTGAGCCTGGATTTTTCATTTCCATATCTCTATACACAATGTATGAGTCAATTTTATTGCTTAATAGTTACTTTTTTTGGGTTTTTGACCAACTCTATTCATTTCTTGCATGCTGGAAACTCTTCACCAATTTCCACATTTTATCTCTCACTTACAATGAGATAATTTCCAGAAACAGAGGATGAGACTGATTTCATCTAAATTTAAAAGTACCCAGCATAAATGTCTGGGTTTTGGTTTACTCATCCTAGTCTCCCTCAGAAATCAGTAAAGAGAAATTAGCACTTTTGAAGTGTGATTTGTCTTGTCTGCTGCAAATGTGTATTTGAGAATGAGAATAATTTTTTAGATTAGTACTCTTGAGTCTGGAAAACTGGCAACAGAGAGAAAGGATGTGAAATGCAAAAGGGCTATAAAATCATGAACGGCCTGCAAAAAGGTGAAATGAGATTTTTTTTTAGTGTTTCTAAAATATTTCAAAAAATTAGAAATAGAAGACATCAAACAAAGATGACTGTTGCTTCATTAAATTAAGAACACAGAAAATGAACAAAAGGAAGTGGAAAAAAAAAAAGATCTTTAGACCTCCATGCCAAAGGACTATGTGGCTTCTTAAAGAGTGTATGGATATTAAAAGAAGGCTGTACAAGTAGATGCAAAATAAATAATTTGTAAATTACTAAAATCTCGAAATTACACACACAGGATGAAAACTCTTCGAGTTGAAATATCCAGAGAACAGAAAAGCAAATAGGAAAAGAGCCATGTATATGCTTACTCCTCCCTGAGGTAAGTGGATAATTAGTCAGCCTAAATATGATACCGTTGTACATTGACAATAATGGATGGAATGGAGAGGGTTTGAGGAGAAGGTTAAAATTTACACTGCAGATGACTGTATCTGATCAGATGAAATCCAGAGAATGATTTTGAAAACAAGATCAGCTCAGGTTTAAAATAGGTCATATGTAGGAGAAAAAGGAAAATCAGACAATAAGTTGCTGGATTTAGCATTTTTGTGGGCAAATCAACTTCCCATGACAGTTCTGCTCGTACTTGGTTCCTGCAGTCCATTAATATAATCATAAGGCTATCAGTGTTTCAAACAGTTTTCTAGTTCTTGAAATCTGAAATTGGATGGATTTATCCCCCACATGATAAAAAAGACTGCTGAGGGTTACCCAGAACTGGCAGCTAAACCCCAGAAGGGTGAAGAGACAATCAGAAGGGCAATGTGAGAAAAATTATTTGCATAGCCCACCAGAGGGACCTGATTTTCTGTTATTTGCAAAAGGAGATCCAGAAGAATAAATACATCTGTTTTAACTAACAAAAGATGTATTTCAGCTTCATTTCTCTCCTTTATAGTAAAGGTTAAAACTATTCTGTGTTAATATATTTTGGAGGGTATGAGGTATATATCTGTACTCATCCATGCAGTCACAGAGAAACCAAAAATTATTTCTACTGTCTTCCTGTTAAGATATTACTCTCCTCCACAACAGCATTAGATTAGAAACAAAAGTAATATGCTCATTCATGAACTTAAAAGACCAGTTCAGCAGATTAGGTCAATTATTATAAACCTTGGCTATCTTTTTCAGATACCTAATATTGCACCCATAAAAACCTTCATGTTGTCTCCACTTTCCTGTGACTCCTAGATGTCTACCTGAGTCCTGCCAGATCTTGTAACCCAGCTTGACACATACATATCACCTCTTTGGCCTAAACTGACTACTCTAATGGAAGTCCTGGCAAGAAACAATACAGCCTTTGAGAGCAGAATAAGAACACTGTGTTCAAAGGGCTCTGCAGAATTTGGGGCTCTCCCCATGGTCCATACTCACAATGTTTCCTTGATTTCCTGACGGACCAGGAAACAAATCTCAGCAATGCCAGCAGCCATGTGCTGCTGGATGCTTTGCTTCCTCCTTAACTTTATCCCCCCTCTCTGAAACCGGTGTCAGATATATAATGAAGCTCAATACTGTCTGCAGGATCCAGAATAATGTATCCTATGTTTATACTGTGGTGTTAATGCCGTATCAGCCAAGCTAAAAGATACTTCATACATATAATGCATGAGATTTTTGAACAGTTGAATTATAGTTTCCTTAAATAAAAAATTAAAATGAAGCTAAAATGTGTGGCAACATTACTCTGATCAGATTTTTGGTATTGATTAAGTTGGATTTTTCATACCAGAGATTTGATACATTTAACCAAATAAAACTTAAAGCAAGTGACAAAAACAATCCTCCAGACTTTCTGTATGCATTGATACCAAATGTGAAATGAAAAAAACCCACCTTTATAGTATATTTTGATGGATAGATGACTATGCCTACTATAAAAAGATTCAGTGTGTTTCAAAAATGTTCAGCATCACAGAATACAAAGAAGTACATAGATCTTCAGGTAAAAGCAGAGAGAAGTATTTAAAATATTTGTTTTATGTACGCAGAGTAAATGGCCTCTTTGACATTTTAGATTGAAATAGATAAAGATCAAGAGGAAGGTTTTTTGATAAAATGTCTGCATTTATCAAGCAGTTTTATGGAATATATGAGACAATCTTTGGAAAATTATAGAATGCTGTAGACTACATAGAAAGATATTCTGCTGTAACAAATAGAACAACTGTGAATAAAGATGGTGAAAAATATCCTTTAGTGGTTTTTACTGACAACCAATGCAGTCTAGGGCTTTTCTGTGTCTTATTCTGTTCATGGAGTTTGAGTGTTTAATGATAAAGAAACTAACATAAAGATTTATGGGGAAACTACAATGCTGATTTTTCTGATGGTATTACCTCTCTCAGTTCTGTGTATTATTGATGGTAAACAAAAGACTGACCAAAGAGTGAGCAAAACAAGACAATTAGGTGGTTTCATCAATGAAAGGAAGACAAAAATATGGTTATTAATGTCCCAAAAGGAACATAATTTCAGAAGGAGAAATATTAAAATAAATAAGTCAGTTTTCCTATCAAGATTGGAGCCTTGCAGTGAAAATGAAATTGCAGTAGAAATCCAGCAAAATGCTTCTACTTGCTTTTATAACCTTGAAAATGTTTGGAAAAATAGCATGATTAGCATTGTACCAAAAAATGATTTTTCAAAACTGTCATTTTTATGAAATAAAGATTTTATAAAAAATTTAAATCCTTGTTAGGAAAAAAGTATTAACTAATTCAAAAGATTTGATTGAAGGAGTTTATGAAAACCTATTCAGAAGCTCATTATACTGTTATTTCTAAGGTAAGAAACCAAAGTCATTAATCAACCATGAGGGAAGAATGAATACCAACGTATTCAGGATAAGTTTTTAAGAGTAATATCAAGATGACCTTTATGTCAAGCAGTAATATGAACGTCATTCAGAAGGAGAAGATGAATGAGAGCTAAGAAAACGTAAGAGACAATAGGGAAAGAAGCCTAGTCCATCAACATGACACTAAAACCTCAAGACCATCATAAAAAATAATGAAATAAATTTCAGAAACCAGGGTCCAGCCCATGAGCCGGATGGTGCAGAATAGAAAAGGAAAAGAGAAAATACTTTTCTTCGCCAAAGATTTTATAAAAGATTTCAACTCTTCAAAGAGAACTGAATAGTCCTTTTAGGTTTTATGATTATTTTCTCACTATTCAGAGTTCAACTCTGCCTGTAGTCCTTCCCCAGCATGTTGATTTTGCTT
This sequence comes from Cinnycerthia olivascens, assembly GCA_035048155.1. Taxonomy (NCBI): domain Eukaryota; kingdom Metazoa; phylum Chordata; class Aves; order Passeriformes; family Certhiidae; genus Cinnycerthia; species Cinnycerthia olivascens. The sequence goes on from JAWWMU010000001.1 coordinate 40,575,750, forward strand.
AAGAAATACTAATCAGCAAATTAGTTTTAAAAGAACTAACTATGATACAAGACACTGTGAGGCTACACAAGGGATTCCTTCATGACCCTCCTACCAGTCAGGTCTAAGAAGCAGTGCAAAGTGTAATGAAGTGATGTTCTGAGTCAGCTTTTCCATATTTCCCTTAGGGACTTTGATCCAGTGGCAAAAATAGTCTGCCTACTAACATCTAGGAGCACAGCAAAAGGGTCTTACCAGCAAAACTACATTGGGGCAAAAGTTCATTCTCTGTATTGAAGGATCCTCTTTTTGTTACAAAATGCATCTATTTTTTGTCCCATAATTTTCTAATAAATATATTCAAAATATTATCCAAAGTTAATGTTTTACTATTTTGTATTTGATTTTCATTTCAAGTGGTGTATTCAGTATTCTGCATTTGCTCAACATCAATATTTGAATAGTCAGTCAGAGATACATGCTAAAGCCATGGCAAATCAAGCCTGGCTGTTGTTATACATCTATTTAAATTTGACCTTCAACTGCTCTCTCTGATCAACCTGTGTCTTTGCTGTTCTTCAACTAATGGATTTTTAGCACCATTTTTGAAGTGTGGAATGTGAATCAGCATCTTTTACATTCACTCTCTTTAAAAGACAGAAGGAAAATATCTGGCAAAAAATGCCTAAATGGATTCAGCTGTACAAACACAACCTATTTGTTTGCACAGGCGAGACTGAATAACAGTTAATTTTAAATGTGTCAGATCCCCCAGCTTAATTGAAATTAGTAAGTATACATATGAAGGACAGCAGATATCCAGTTTATTGTTAGAGGTATTTTTGTTCCTGTAAGTTCTAGTTAGTGAAAGCTGATTAAGTCTTCATATTTGACTCGAAAGAGTTCCTTTCTTCAGATCCTATTTTTACTGAACTTGTTTATATTTGCCACAAGCATTTTGGGTTCTCCTTTTAAGCCTCCGAACAGATACAGAAAAATACATTGAGCATAAGGAGGAAGGAAATTCATTGTAAGGTTGCTATACCTCTCTTTAGCACCTTTGAAAGGACGAGTATGAATTTCCACAAAAAAAAAATTCACATGATGTCATGTTTTCTTTTCAACTTAATAGAAACATATCAGTGTAGTATGATATAATATCATACTAAGTAGAGATGCATTTATATTGCATTACCTTTCATCCAAACAGCTAGAAACATTGTGAGGGAATCTCTGCTCTCTACATAGACTTTAAAGCATTTCTTTTCCCCATGAATCTCTCTTCCTGCCTGCTGCCCATCTATTACCACTACAGGTTAGTTTTAAACCTTTCTAGGAATTTTTTACATGTAACTTCAAGCATTCCAAAAAATCTTCCACAGTTCAATAGCAAAATTCTTGTGTGCATTAAATGAATAATTGGTGGCTTGCAATGTTAGGCCACTGAAAATAAGGACTTGGCCACAATTCCTGGGTAACAGGTGAACACAAAGACAAATAGATATGGGCAGTCAATGGTTAACTACTACAGATTATTGAAAGAAGTCTGTTTTAAATGTGATGTGATGTTTTTGTGATCCTCTGTGAAATTCTGTGAAAAAGTCATTAATTCTGACAACTCATAAAATCTTCAGGGGTTTTTATGTCTTTTTTGGCATACAGTACTTTGAATTCACTTTCTTGACTTTCATAGGTCAGAGTGAGTGCCAAACCTTTCATTCAAAAGTATATGTCTAACAGGATTTTCAGTCATGCAAAACTCTCGTGAAAATTTATAATAGGAATCAAATACCTTAAAATTAAGATGCACAGATTTCAAGTCTATTAGCACACTGATAGCAGCTAATGAAATCTGGTACATAGATTACAGAGTTTATGGACAAGGGGCCTGTTATACAATCTATTCTGATCTCCTACATTGAACAGAAAATAACTTTTCTCCCATTAATTTTCTGATCTCTGGATGAGCTACTGTTCTTCTTCTAAATAGACAAACAGCTTTAGTTTAAACTTTAGTGGCAGATCCTCTGTCTGAACTCCTTGTAGTATTTCTAGTAGTTAATCACAGTGACTGTCTAACAGATGTTGACTTCTGGCCTGAACTTACCTACTGCTCTCTGTCAGCCTTTGGATACCAGTATGCCTTTGCTTTGAGACACCTCTGCACAGCAACACTGTCATCATTTCTTGACTACTAAATCTCTTCTTTGATAAATTAAATTAAATGGAGAGAGATGTCTCATGCTACAAGGATTTATAAAAAATTGGGATTTTTTTCTACATTTGTTCTGACCTCCTTTAATAGAGGCCATTGAATCAATGATTTAATCAGTTTATGTGGCACAGAAATTGGCCAAGTAACTTTGTACATAATGTTCTCTTTCTATGCCAGAAATTACCTCAGCCACAACTGGGGAAAGTACATACCAGGCCCATATGACCTATATTCTAGGTTATTTGGACTTATATTTGGCTGAGAAAAACACATCAAGGGACTCTTAGGAACAAATTTTTACATATGATTATTCATTTTCTCTCAACCAATTTCATTCATCTGCAGATTTCATTACAGTTTTATGTTTGCTTCCAGTAAAGTACTTGATTAGCACTGGGCCAAAGAGAGATTCTTCCTGATTGTCATCCAAACTTTATCAGTTGAAGATGCCCACATCCTCCACCAGCTGTTACATGCAAATTAATGCCTGGATTGTTTATATTGTCCAAGAATTTCTGCATTCAGATGTAACAGTCAGGCCTCAAGGATAGGATACCATGCCAAACATTATGTACATCTTATGTGGGCTGCAGTAATAAATCCTAGATATGAAGGCAAGAATGTGTTCATATCAAAACAATCTTATAAAAATAATTATTAGCCTGGTTATAATGACAATAAAACTTATCATTCAATTAATCTGATTTTTACCTCCCTTTCTCCAAAATAATTTAAGCTGATCTAAACAGACTTCCTGCTGTACCCTATTTCCCTAATACTATGCTCAGCCTTTCACTTCTGCAGTAGATCCTAAACTTGATAAAAGGTTTCTGTCAAGAGCTAGAGTGAGGGTGAGTCATCTCTAACACAAGTTCTTACAGCAAGAACTGTGGCACTGATGTTGTTTTCATTTTAGATACTGAGTCTGCTTCAGGTAATTTTGTATATTTTTTCAGAAACCTATTCTTTTTCTATTATCCCTAAGTCCAGTTTTACCCAGTTTCCAGGCTGGATTCCTTTGATAATCAGTGTGCGATCAATCATTTGTGACCAGCACTTAGAGCTCTGTGGCCTTTTCTATCATCATGTGCTTATACTTTCAAGGCCTTACAATCTTGTGTTTTGAGTGCCCATTGAAATCTTTCTCTTCAGCATCCTCCTTGTATCTCTCAGTTCAAGCAACCAATGTTTTATAAGCTCAGCACAGTACCACGTGTACAAGGATATCCTTGTCCTGGAGCCATTAATAGCACAACTTACAAAAGCAGCAATGTGGACAATGTCCTCTGATAACTGCAGACTATCAGTATCAATCAGTTGCAGAAATAATACTGGTACTTTTCTTTATTATATAACCTATGGCTGGAGTTGAGTCCTCTAGAAGTTAAAAAAAACCCCATAACATTGTTTAAAAAACATTTGTGTACAATAAATCACAAAATCTGAAGTAGCTACTGGAGCTGAAGTTTGTTGATTAACTTTGCATCTGTGCAGCTCAAAGGAGAATTTTGCTCCTGGGAACTTGCTCAAAAAATTCTTTATTAGAGAAGTTTTAATAGTGTAATTATAAAATAAGCAATACATCAACTAGAAAACTTTTGAGATACAAGTTAGATCAACATTTGTATTTTATGAATTTCTGAGTACCACACAACATGAGTAGGCTTATTAGATTTCAAACATAGCATTACAACATATACTTACTGTCATAAACCTGCAGTTGTTTTTGTTATCAGCTCAGTGCCTTTGATGCAGAAAATACAACTTTTCATTAGGAAATTGCAGACAATATATTTTGATGACTTAATACCTTAATTAATTAATCTTAAAACCTTTGTTCTTTGCAGTGCAATTACTTCAGACTACCTGACAGAACCTTCTTGACATAACGGTTCATTGCAGGTAATGAAGGAAAATTCACTCCTACAGATTTGCAGTTGCTCTTGCATAGATTCTCCTTGAAGAGAATTATTGGAGTCTTTAAGTTCTGTATGACTGGACTAACTGAAGATATCTGATTGTCCAGTGGGCTCTATATTAGGTTTTTTGGAAAACAAAAATTGTACAATCTAGGTCGTTATTGCTGTTGCACTTGTCCTTCTACAGAGTCAAAATGCATATATGACAGTGACACTAACAATGTGAGTCTGACTTGTCTGTCACAGGCTGGCTTCATCCTCTGATCACAGCATAATGCTTCCATGACCAAGACAGAAAGATTTCTTATGAGTGTGATACTTTGCTGAGACCCAAAACCCACTCTTGGTAGAGGTCTGCACAATTCAATGGCCCTAATCCTTTCCCAAAATGCTACAGTCCTCACAAAGGTCAATGAACAATGAAAATGGCAGGAAATTTTTCCCTGTATGTTAACAATTGAATTTGACTTATTATCTCAGGTAAAAACCTTTAAAGGCAAATTAAATTGTAGCTATATGTCTAGTTGCAAATTCTGAAAAGCACATTGTAGTTTGGATGTGTGGTATGCACTCATTTTAAGAGCCCAAAAGCCGTGAGCAGACAGGGTGAATATATCTACCAAACACAATTAATCTAAAAAATCTTTTTGTTTTTCTCAGGAAGAGTGATCTTTGCTTTGGTAGCTACCTGCTGATGAAAAACAAAATTAAATAGTAGTCTCTGTAATTTTTCCAAAGAAATTGGCAAAAACTTTAAAGAATCTTTAAATGAGTTTGTGAAAGAAAAACTTCACAGGAATTCACACATTGCATCCAAATTTGCCTTTCAAATGATCAAGAATCATTTGCAAAGAAAAAGATGAGTTCAACAGGGAGCTGATAAGGATTTCCGGCAAGGTTGACTCAATCTTCAAGTCTCTCATAGCTTTATTAGGCAACTTTACTCATACAGAAGCAATTAACTGGAGCAAACCTAGCTGTGAAAAAGAATAAATGTTAACAGAGATAAAGTCATTAAGTTGCCTTCAAAGTCAGTGGAGAGAAAAAGAGAGTTTTACTGTGTGATTTATATGATCCTTTGATACTTAGTTGTTGTTGAGTAGAATTATAGCTTGGAACTGCCTGTTCTTCAATCCTGATTTAAAAGGAACCCTAAAGTCATTGGCTTACAGGTGACTACCTACACCATGGACAACTACAACTGTTTGAATGATCCCTGCCACTTGTGTATTTCTGTCTTATTTTCTGCGTATAAATTGAATATAACTATGTTATTTTTACAGTTGTTTCCTTTTTCTAAGCCTGTATGGACCACAAAATAAGGTCTCATCTCATTTTCTATACAAATCAGGTTTCAATGTGGAACAGTTCAACCACTGCATTGGTAGGAACATGTTCAAATTTTTAATAAATTGATTTTAATAAATTATTTTCCTGACCCAAAATGAGGTGGTTTTGTTTTGTTTTTTTTTTGCTGATAGTAACACAGTTTCTCTTTAGTGGCACATATAAATGCAAGTTGCCATGGTATCTCAGCGTCAAGACATACTTCATAACACTCATCTCATTTGCCAAGTGCATCAACTAGAACCACACCTTAAAGCATAAAATAATATTTTTCAGTCATTTCATCCTCCTTGAGAATGCAGGTACTGCACTTTGCTATTAGCTGCTGTTGCCACCATAAAGAAGGTATGTGTAAATTAGCATGAAGACAAAACACCTGAGTGATTTTGGACTCTGCATGATTTGCTGAGAACTTGTCTCCTCTTGATAAATACTCTCAGAAAGCAGAAGGTTGAAAATATCATAGAATCATAGAATATTTTAGCTCACCAGTGCCCAGAGAAGTAAATATGGAGATGAATATCTCTGATTTTCATTACTGCAGAGAATTTGAATTTTTGTCAGTTTGAGTTTTTTTTTAATTCTGATATTTCTCAATTGGTAACATTTGAAAAATAATGCTAAAGGACAGGAAAGGATTAAAGAACACTAAATGTAAATCCCATTAGTCTTAAATTATATCCGTTGTTCAACCTAATGGGAACATCAAAGTGTTTTCCAAAAGGTAGATGGGTATGCAAGTACAACATACCAAAGAGGAGCTAAGATTTCACCTTGTACAACAACACAACTGATAATGAGCTACCATGCTACCATGTGGAGCTAGAAAATCATCTGGCTTGCTGTGAACAAGGGCTTGACACTGCAAAGCTAAAATCTGTAAGTGACTCTTCCATGAGGGGGCCTCGGTGTAGCTGTCTGGCTGATGTGTTGAGCAGGCTGGCTTGGCGTGGAAGAAGGAATTGCAGAAGGGTGTCCACCCACCAGAAAACATGAGTAACCACCCTGATGCTTCAGGATGACTGACTGCACGAGGGAAGTCATATGCCACGCTGAGGTCTTAATTTGCTCTTTCAGGAGCATCTTCATATATGAACAAGTCTTCTGACGGGAACTTTAAAACAAACACCTCTGTAATATCATCCAGTGAAATATCTGAAATGTCAGATGGAAGCTGAGAATGAAGTAGGAGTGAAAAAATGCCACCTAATGACAATTAAGCAAAATATTTGTTCTAACATCTCAGGAACAATGTAATTTTTATACACAACTTTATATCATATTATTTTGATAACATTTTAATAATTCAAAATATTTCAATGTGAGAAATATTTAATTACATATGCTTGCATACAGTGTTCCCACACATATTCTGTGGGCCTGGATATCTAAAATTTCCTGCCACAAAGTGATGTGAACACCAGCAAGAGATGTGTCACAGCTACCAAACTAAGAGTATTGGTTTTTTCAATTAATTCTACAGTTAATATGAAAACCGAAATGAAAACTGAAAACTCTGCCTCTCCATTGGTTGAATAACACTGAAGTAGAAGAAATGAGACATTTTAACTAAAATAACTTTTTCTATCCAAGAAAGCCCTCAGAAACCTAGAGCTTGTTTTTTCAAGACAAAATTAAATACATTATTACTTCTCAATTAAGTTTTAACATTTTAAATTACAGCTATTACTTTAAGTTTTAATTTCTACAAAGTCAAAACTTTATATAAATATTATAAAGTTATTTGTGTTGGATCGTAGGCAGGAAAAACTTAAATTTTTTCAAACTTTTCTTTATTGAGAGGTATTTGTCGAATTTGAGATAACTTTGAGAATGATCTCCTCTTTTCTCTGCAGCAAGCTTTCTTTATCTATAGATGCAATGTGTTTTATTGTTCTTAATTTTAAAAATTTCAGAGATCTATAAATTAGATCTCTGTAATGTAAATACCAAAAGTAAATTAAATCACAGTCTCTTCTTGACAGATTCATCAATATTTATTCTTTAATTCATAACCCAACTGAAATTTCATCCTAATTAATAGCAGGCAAATAATGAGCTTCTTTCTTCAGGCCATTATGTCATGATAGATGAAGTGTATTTGAAGATTTGCACTTCTCATAAGCTTTCTAGCACTTGCTTCATACTTCACCTGGTCTGCACCGAACTCTTATATATAGCTATTTTATCTGCTAAGTATTTTGCTTACACGTTCTAATCTTTAAAACAAAGCAACCTCTCCTTCTAGTCACAGTCTCCTAGCAACAAAACTTACTTCCCTCGATTCTGAGTGATGAAGAATTTATGGATACTTAAGCTTTTCTTATTTCAAGCAGTCTGACTTTTTTCCAAGAAAGGTTTTGTTTCTTTAAAATGCTATAAATCAACATGAGATCGCAAATAGGCAATTTTAAACATCTTTTGTTAAACAAAACGCCTTAATATGTTTATAATCGTAATCAAATTCAGTTGGGCCACATATATATTAAGCTTTTTATATTCTGTATGCAATCCTGACAGTATCAGATAGCAATAGGAGAAAGTTCCATTTTTAAAAGCGTAGGAAGAGTTTGCAGTTAATAGAGTAGCAAATTTCTGAAACCTAAATTCTCTTCAAAACACAGAAAGCAGCTTTCTTTTATTCATTGATGATTCTGCTCTATAAGAAACCCTAAAATAGCAAACCTTTGTTCATAAAATTGTATTCACTATTCATCATAAGAGATTTGGTTGAAGATTTGGCTTCTTTGTTCTGTAAGGTTAAATATTAAAGGCCCACAAACTACTTTCCTCCTGTCCTTTTTCCTTTGCATATGCTCAGTGCTCTCCAGTTCAGGACATTACTGTGCTCCTTTCTCTTACTGGCCCTTGACCTTTGAGAGACCAGAAATCCTCACCCATTTATCAGATCAAATGTGTAAGAGATTTGAATTCTATTTATCTGGTCATCTTGAGGATACCAAATATCATTATACTCATGCTGTAAAATCATTGTGTTTTCATACAGAAGGTGTATTTAACACATGGTAATCTCCCCTGCTAAAAGCAGAAAGCTTCACAATGTTTTTGTTTATTAAACATGAGCTTATAAGGAGATGCAGAAAGACTGTGAGTGCCATTCTACCACTATTTTTTCTTCTTTATGTTCCCTCAAGTATGATTCTTTCTTGATTATTCTATTTTATTTCTTTTTTCTTCTGATGTAGTCTAAATCCAAAGAGGTAGAGGTCTCAGAGATTTTAAGATGCAAAGGGATGCTGAGTAGAGGAAGGATCCTCCAGATACTAAGCTTTTAAAATGTGCAAGATTACAGGAAAGAGAGAGAATACCAGGTTCCAATTTTCATTAGTCCCAACATTTAGATAAGTATTAATTATTATTAGAAGTCATCAGAGGCTGTACTCTACTCTCAGGTAATTTTTGAAGCTCCCAAATAATTTTGGCAAGTTCATAGTATTTTAAGAGGTGTTTACTATTTTTTGGATTTTGTACCTTTTTGATTTGTTTTTTTTTTTCAGTTACTGAACAATTACGACCAATGTCTTTTGCTCTTTGCCTAAATATTTTCCTGTCTCCCCTCTGGCTGAGATCATAATCTGCAAATTGTGGCAATCCATATACCAGTATTAGGCAAGATAACACTTTTTTTCTACTGAAGTGAACTTTCAGAAGATATTTGATAATCTGGTAGCCTTCCTACATGGATTTGCTGAAGAAGAATTCAGTATGTTACAGCATGGCTGTCTGAGCCAATTTTCTATCAACACTTTAATTATTGCTATGACCTTGTGTCTTGTAATGCAGTATTTTTGTACTACACTTCTGTCTATGGTTATGGCCTCTGTTGCTCACATAATCCTTGTAATGTCTACCTTATTCTGTGGAATAATTCTGCAGGAGACTTTCCTGCAGCAGCTTCAGAGAAATGAAAACCAGTGTACCCTTTCTGACTTGTGTCATCCGAACAGAAGCTGACTGACATGATTTCTGGTTTTATATTATTTTATGTATATAATGCTGAAAAAAAAGTTCTTTTTCTTTTCTTTTTTTTTTTTTTTTTTTTTTATTTTCTCACTTTTAGACTGAACTCTGAGGATTTTTACAGGCGGCTTCTTACTTGAAAATT
>JAWWMU010000001.1:40585435-40624904 GCA_035048155.1 Cinnycerthia olivascens
AAAAAAAGTTCTTTTTCTTTTCTTTTTTTTTTTTTTTTTTTTAGTTTATCAATGTTAGAATGAACTCTGAGGATGTTTACAGGCGGCTTATTACTTGAAAATTTAACTTGAGTCCTCTCCCTGTGTAAATTATGATCAGTTCTGTGTTAAGCTATTTAAAGAAAAGATTTTCCATCACACCTTGACAATTCCTTGTTGAAATGATGAGGCAATCAGTCTGACTGTAAAACCACTGACCCACCACTCTGGAAAGTCCATTACCTTATTGCTTGAAAAAGGTATGTTCTTACTGGGAAGTCACCAGAATCACCATCCTCATCTTTTTCTCTTGTCACACTAAAGAATCTGGGAACAATCAAAGCAATCTGTAGAAGCTCTTGACAGGGCTCCTCTCCTGAGGACACAGAGCAGGGCTTGGCAGTCAGGATTGGTCCCACAGCCCCAGACAGGGACCAAGGCATCCAAGACAGGCAGGGCAGCCCCAGCCCCCAGCACTGGCCCTGGGGATAGGGATGGGTCAAGGCCAAGCTAGGCTTGGCTCAGGTGAGGGCCCATGGGCGGGTGGAAGCTGGAGACCATCCCTGTCTGGCTTTGCTGGGCAAACCCAGCATCCTGCTGGAGCAGCCGTGGGATCCTGGGCTGTGGGCAGAGTCAGGAGGAGACCCGGCAGGGCTCTTGAGGCCTCCAGGTGCTCTCCAGACCCTGAGTCTGGCAACACCTGAGCTGGAGACTGCATCTGGCTCATCCACTTCAGTAGGCACAAATGGACTCATTCTCCATGCATTTATCTAACCCCTTTTTTCAACCAAAGCTCAAGTGTTTTCATCTCCTCAAGGCCTTCTGGCAAGTATTTCTGCATCATTTTCTGCATAATGAGGGTTTACAGGAGGGCAGTAAGAGACTCTTTATCAGCTACGGGTGAAAGAATAATTATTTTAAATAAGAATCTGGTAGAGTTATATTAGATATTGGGAAGAAATTCTTTACTGTGAGGGTGGTGAGGCACAAGAACAGGTTGCCCAGGAAATTTGTGCCATCCCTGGAAGTGTTCAAGGCTAAATTGGACATGGCTCTGAGTAACTTGGTCTAGGAGAAAACATTCTTGCCTCTAGCAGGTGGGCTGGACTAGACAATCTTTAAGGGTTCCTTCCAACCCAAACTATTCAATGATTCTATTATTGGTGTCTTTGTTCCTGGGTGGGTTGCAGCTTACATTTGTTTTTCAGAAGAGTGCCTGAAGTCTATATTATGTTCTGGAGAACAGTGAATATTCTAATTCTCTTTTTGGAGCCGATCCACTTGCAGCACAATTCATGGAAATTATGAGTCCAGAACTGCTACCTACGACTCCGGCAGGTCCAGACCTCACATGAAAGACATGTTCTGCATTGGACACAGAGCAAATAGGTGGCAGACCACCTATGTATTTTGCATACCTTATTGGCCATTATCTGGAATTTCTGGATAGTATCTAGTGAGCCAATTCTCAAAGCAAGCAGGCAATAAAATGCATCTTATAGAAGATTGGAGGATATGGCAGTCCTGCAGAAAGCAGAGCCTGATTCAATAGCCTAAGAATAAGTGGTTTAGTCAGGAAGGTGAAGAGATGATATCCATTGCCTAATTTCCTAGGATTTATTTTTTGATGTTTTTTTCCAGAGAAAGATTTCTGGAAGTGAACTGAATGCAGTATCTATGCCATCATCTAGAGCAAAGCTATAGGTGGTAATTGCTGTGATGAACTATAAAGTACTGCAGAATGAAACCATTGAATTGAATGATTTTAGGTACCTGAAATAAAAGTTTAGGATTGTTAGAAAATTGTCTCACTCTTCAAACAAAGGCACAAATAATGCAGAATGCAAGGAGCATTCATACACAACCCTCATTCTTTGAGTCTGCCCATGGCAGGGAGCTTGATGATTTTTGAGATCCATTCCAACCCAAACCATTCTATGATTTTATGATACTATGATAACCTCTCTTGCTTTCTTAAAATTGCATCTGACCCTAGAGGAAGGTAAAGATATCTTTCTCCAGAGACATCATATCAATGCCTGCAGGGCCTCTTCTGTTTGGTGCTCACAGAGCAAGCCTAAGGACTCTGCTCTGTCCAAAATGTGACTGCACACATGCCCATCTGCCAATTGCACTGTATCTAGGGCACTACTGATGTTAAGGACATCTTAGATTCAGGTGGCTGTTTTACTTGAAAGCTTCTTTTATCCAGGCCTTTCATAATTTTTTATGTCTTTTTGCACATGAACTGTTTGGTATGTCAGGATAGGGTGAAAATAAATACATTCAGTTGCTGCTGTTGGAAATTTCTCTACTTTGAATATCTAAATATTCATCAGGCCCTAGAGAAAATAAGCATAAAAGTAAGAGGAGGAAAACCCGAAAATTTGCCATTTTTTTATTATTTTAGTTTTATAGTAAGTATTCAATGGACAATGACAGACAATTAGGCTTGCCTTCCTTTTCTAGGTAAATTCTTAATTGACACATTTTAGACTTGTGGTTCTTTTTCTCTCTTTCCTCTCATTTCTGACGCTCAACTGTGCCAAGTTGAACAACAGTTCACTGAAAGGGCCTAAGAACCACCCCTCACTTCATTCCTCAAGATATGGATATCTTGAGGTATCTTATCCTGTGGGATAGTATATCTACATGTTTAGGTCTTTCTTGTGTGATAAGAGATATGGATTCAAACACTATTCATACTCTGCTGTAAATGTAAGGGATTTCAGGTTCCAGTGAGAATTTTTTTTAAGTTCTCTGTGTATCAGAAATTTCAAAAATATTTTCTGGCAGAGGCAAAGATTAAGGAAACAGAACAATCCAAGGTAATTAGGTACAATGCAGGTGGTCATCTGGAGGAGAGATTCACCTGCATCCACCTTTCCTATGCTGCAGCTCTTCCTCTTGTGTTCAACAGCTTCTACTCGACAAGGAAGAGAAAAAATAGTCCCCTGAAGAAAAAAAAACATGCTCACAATTCCTTACATGCCTTTTCTCTCTAAAGTGCAGAAATTGCTTTTCCTCCAGTCCAAAGCCTAGAGAATATCTGTCACAGCTTCAGCATCACAATCTGACCTCCTTCTGCTGTCCTCTTCTGGCTCAGGCTTCTTCTGCCCATGTTTTTTATGTGCCTTAGCTCTACATAGCCCCCATGTGTTCAGATAATTTTCTGTTCTCTCACAGTTCTAATGATGCCTTGGTGGTACTGGAATTCTCAGTGGTACAAACAAACTTCTTATTAGTGGTCGGCCAAAATGGCATTTCTGTGATCCTTGATTTCATCTTGGCAAGAAGGACCATGAATCCATTGGATTTCATAGCAAAATTTTTATTCAGCCAAGATTTAACGTTTATGAATGATAGAAGGGTGAATACAGCATAGTTTGCTTTTGTATCTTTTTATTCATTTAGACTCATCATTTTCCATATATACACAGCATTATAGAAATCATAGTTTTGTGAACATGCCTTTAACAAGTAGCTGTGGTTCAGTTATCTTACATAAATTTTACAACTTAGTTAAATTTCACTGATAGCTCAGATCTGATTAAATCACAGGCTATTTCACTGATTTAAGATTTTCTGTAAACGTAAAATGTATGAAAGAAAGATTTTCCTCTGTTCTATTAAATTTTATTATTAGAAAAGATAATACATTTAACACACAGAAGTATTTTGTCAAATGTTTTATTATGTCATTAAATCTTAAATATCTTCCTGCTTTCAAGAAATGAGAACAGATTATGCACTTAGGAGACTTCATAAACAAAGCTTAAAATTCATTTAACAATTAAGAAACTATAGAAAAACCTTTTTTCATACATTTTTCCCATGAGTTCTTTTTTTTTCTTTTTTTTTTTTTTTTTGCACCCATTTACAGCTGAAATAATAGGAATCATTTTAAAATGTATATAAATGGAAACAAACCTAATGTGGGCTTCACTATGTAGGCTAGGATTCTTTCACAGATATTACTGTCATTCATAATCCAAAGGTCAACACTGAAAAAAGCAGCTCTGGCTGTAAAGAACAGGAAACAGGAACAGCAAAGCACAATTACACCTACAGCTGTATAATATAGTCAGAATATAGCTAGGCCATACCCCATCAAAGTTAGCTGCAGAAAGTTACTGTGATGTATTATTTCTCATTTTATAAGAGCCACTTTTGAGCGGCTATAAAATTAATCAGTGCAAAGGTCAGGAGCTTTCAAAGTGCAGGTCACTACTTTGTTGAGGAGATTAAGTAACTTTCCAAACTACTTTAAGTAATTTTCAATTAATTCATCTTCTTTCTGATGGCTCCAGAAAGGGCTGTGAAGAGCAGGATGTAATGGGGGATCACCGCCCAAGGCTTAAGTAAACAAATTCATTGCTTCAAGCAGTGACCTCTGACAACCAAGCTGGCCCTGGCTGAGCTGAGTGGGTGCGAGAAGCACAGGGCTGTGCCTGGGCAGGGCTCGCTGGGGCTGGGGGCAACGCACACCTGGGACCCCAGTTCCACCTGGGACTGGACCACACCAGAGGCAGATGGTCATCCTTGAACAGAAACACTCACAATCAAATTCTTCTAGCTAGATAAAAAGAGAAATGCCTTTTCTTGTTGTTGTTGTTGTTGCTTTTGTAGTGGCTTTAACTGAGATAGCACGGTCTTACCCGATTTTAGGATAAGAATATTCCAGGGTATTGTGAAAGACAGGAATGTTGAAAAGTGTAATATTAATATAGGCTGGATGGTCCCAGGATAAGGTATCAACTCAATGATTAATTGGGGAAATCTTGATTTTGCATTCAGGTATGAAAATTTTGAAATCTGGCTTAGAATACCTAAGTTTCATTCTGCATGGAAGCCTGTGTGTCTGAGATGAAAAGGCTCTATTAAGACAGAAATTTGGGGATACAGTGAGGAGACTTGTTTGTTGGGAATATTATTTCTCCCCGCCAAAAAAATTTACTTTGGTCAAATTATTTTGTTCAAAATACATATTTTCCAAGAAGCAAAAACCAATATGATCACTGTAATAGTCAAGCTCCCACACAAAATAACATGACAAGACCACAACATTTCATAACAGTGTACTAGAAAGAGCTAGTGAGATGGCAGGACCTGAATGAGCTTAGGGCAGAGATAATGAATCAAGCTGAGAGGGAGGAAAGCTGGAGAACTGAACAATAAGTCCAAAGTGCAGTGTCTAATGCTTGATAGGCTGGTAGCTAGGAACATTTATTTTGAAAGATTGCATGCTCAGGTAAAGAAGATAAACTCCAAGGAAGAGAATTGGAATTGAGCAAATTAATAAAGTTCTGGTTGTTTCCCTATCTGAATAAAAGAGAAAAGCCAAGATTGAATATTTTGAGAATTGCAATTCTAAAACCAGAGTAAAATCTGCAGAGATATCAGAAAGACAAACCAGTGAGTTTTCTGAGCAAATTGGCTTTCTTTAATCACTATGCAGTTCCAAAAGAAAAGCAAGCAACTTCCAGAGACTATCGAACAGATGTGAAGAATGAAGCTGCAGTGCTGAATGGAGATTTGGTATGGAGAGCTGAAGAGGACTTTGTATTGTGTAGACAATTCTCAGGCAAACAGTAATTAGAAGTTACGTATCTGAATAGAGAGATCGAGGTATTTCATTTGAAAAGACCTGTGAATAATTGCTTTATCTCCTTCATTATCAGAGTGTGCTAGAATTCAGCTGCGTATTTCAGATGTATCAACTGGTTCACTGCATACCAAGTATAAGGGGATATAGAGTTAAAACACTAAGATTTAACTACTATACTGAGGGGAATGGTGGTAGTTTAAATTCCAGTGATAACCAGAGGACATTCCGACAGATGCTTAGTGTCTGTAATTAGTGTGGGAAGCAGACTCTAAGCAAGAGTCTTTAAAGTTTAAATCTCACAAGGGAAAGATAAAGACTTAAAATGAAGAGAAAAAATGTGAAAAAAGGAAGTTCTTACCTGACAGTTTTTTAGTTGTTAATTGTGATTCTGTCCTGGCTTCCAATGTACACAATGGGATTTTTGGTATCATAGTTTTCCTGAGGCAGACCTACATTTTTCATTCAGGCCTTGATTTCCATTGTATGATTGCATATAGTGAGCTCTTGAAAAGACATCATGTGGTGCCTGCAAAGTTATGTTCCTGTTCTTTTCATGTGCTGCAGACCTCATGCACAGCATACCCCAGAAGAGAAAGTGGTCATTGTTCTATCTGGATGTAGTTTTAAGAACACCAAAACCACTTTTACAGGTGCCTCTGATAGCGACCTTAGCATCATCATTAAATAGGTATTGTTGATTATGATCAATTTATTACTGCTGACTGAATCTTAAAGCCCTTCACAAGAAAGGGCCGCCATACAAGACCCAAATAGCTTTCCTGTAATATTTTTAGTTTTATTCTTCAGGGAAAACATCTGATAAGGAAGGATTTTGGTTTCAACTGCACTCACCTCTTTAGTTGGCTGGTATGGGCTTATTGTCAGGAAACAACTCAGTGTCATTGCTGATGTGTTCCACTTACCGGATTCCCCAGCTCTGCCAGGTTCCTTGACCTTGTCACTGTCCTTGCTATCTTCCTACTGGATATAATTTGAAATATTGGAGGGTTTTTTTCTTAATGCACTATTCAAGGTTAGATTTTAGACCATGCTATGTAGATTTCTAATAGTAGATAGTTGCTTGATCATGAGTTCTGTCAATTAGCCATCTATGGTTCAAGAGGATTTTATTTAATTGAATACCATTAGGTTAGTATTTTGTAAGTATGGGAATATGATATTCATTTGCTCTACTCTGGAAGAAAAAACAGATGCTCTTTACCACTTTTTAACTTTCATTTTCAAATAGCTTCTCACAGGTTTTGACCACAATGCAGAGCTGTCATTTATGAAGTCCATTGCAGCAGACTCCATTTTTTCTTCTGCAGTTTTAGCAGTACTATTTGAAGGACTTTAAATATTAATTGAGCACAATGTGAAAGATATCACATTTTTTTAATACTGGTCTAAGTATTTATGATTAAATAGATCTTAGGGTGAAAACCAACAAAACTATATAAAATTAATAAAAGGTTTGTACAAGAAGGGAATGAAGACGAGAATGATATGTGTGCCAAATCAAGATCCAGTATTTCACTTTTACTCATTCTGATTCCAAAGATCTTCATCATTGCTGTGTGGCTCTGCTGCCCTTCTGAAGTCTATCCACACATCCTCCACCATCTGCCACTAACCTTCTTTCCCTGAGGACCAGATTCCCAGCTGATGCAAAAAGTGCAACCCCAATGATTCCTTTACATGCGACCTGATTTTGATTCAGACTTTGCCTCAGGGTTGCTTTGTCTACTGTCATCACTCCTGTTGTCAGACCTTACACAGGCTGAGTTTCTCCCAGAGGCTTGGCAAGGAGTCACCTCAGCAACCTTGCAGACTTCCATTAGCTTCAAACCAGGTTGCCCTGTAGGACCTTCTTGTAGTTATGGGATATAAGCTAAAAGTTCTTCAAGAAAAATATTTAATCTCATTATGCTCTGACATTTCATGTACAGAAGCCTCAAGGTGAAATGGAGGTTACAGTCACATAGCAGTGCTCATTGATTGGTTGTTTCACACTTCAGTAATATTACCCTTTTTCATGACTACCATCTACAGAAAATATGTGTTATCCTAATCTTTAAAGCAAGTTCAAGACAATGGCATAATATTAACTACATCTTCAAATGGTCTTCTGATCGTTCAAGAAATTTGTTTCCTCAGCAGAAATCCACCCTTTGATGACATTAGTTCACCATAAACTGCTACACCCATGATTATATTAATTTTTTAGCAAAATTACAGGTTTCCCTGAAATTTACATCAATGGATGCATCTCCAAATATATGTTTTTTGATACTGGTTTACAAATACCACTCTCTATAAATAGTATCTTCAAAAACCTGTAAAGAGGAACTAAAATCATTCTGAAATTCTTTTTGTTTCATTACTTTTTCATGCTCTCCCTCTACCTTCAGTTCTTCTCATCCTATTTTAAATTCTCCAAGCTGGAGTAGGAAATAAAGCCCATTCCATAGGTCTCCTATATGTTGTTTTCTCACTCAGATTATGAAGGTCTTCCCTTCCCCCTGGAGGAGGGGAAAGGGATACAACAGATGGTTCTGTCTCTTTTTGACTATTTATTTGGTGAGGTCTGCATTTTCTTTTTGGAACTCCTTTCTGATGAGTTAGAAAAAAAAAAGCCTTATCTCTGCAGTATGTTTTACTTTCTGAAGTGGGTTTTCTCTGACAACCCCAGCTGTAGCACTCGTACCACTTTTCTCCGTATTCAGTTTTTAAAAGACAGAATTTTTTTTTTTTTGTGAAGTCAGCTTGGCTGCAGTGCTTATTCACTCTTTGTTAATTTGCTGACCATTTCTCATTACCTGTCTCTTTTGACACTATGGTGGAGGCATACACAGCACATTATTTTAGTTGAGACACTGCAAAACTAATAAAAAAATACATCACTAGGCTGGAAATATTCTAATACTAGCTTTCATTAACAAGCAAATGAGACGAGTCACAGGATTCATGGATGAAAACCAAGATGTAATATAAAAAAACAAATGCGGAATCATTACCTATGGTCCCTCAATGTCATGAACAGGCTATTGTTTAGTTCTGTTTGCAAAAAGTCTGAGCACATAGCAAGAATAGTTATTTTTATCCCTTTTTTTTGTGCTTCAATAACCATTGATATTGCATCTGTATGCTTCCAGATAACTCAAAATACAAATTTTATCCAGACTGAGGGCAGGGAAGGGCAGGAAGGAAGGCTTGCTGGCATTTCTTCAAATGAGCACTGAAGCATACAATACAGTGTTTAAGCCCTTTTATTTTCAGGCATGTAGGAAAAGAGATAATGCATTGAAACTTATTCCAGGAGAAAGTCTGAGACTTCAAAGTCAGTACAGCAACATCTTTTGAGCAAAACTGACCATATAGAATGAGTTTAAATTGGCTTCTTACTTTGCTTCATGGGATTTTCTTTTGATCTCATACCATAAGACCTAAAGACAGATTTATTCTATGATCACACTGGAGCCTAAATCCATTGACTAGTAAAGAGTTTGCAGGGATGCTCCTCGTTCCAAGTAAGCCCTAATCTCTTGAGAATAATATAAAGAATTAATTTTCTGGATTTTTTTTCAGGGGAGAAGTCTTGCAAATTATCCTAGTAAGATTGCCTTCTGGCTGTGCTGAGACATTACTCATGCTAACCATTTAGTATATTTTTCCTTTAGTATACCTTGCTTCCTTTTAGCCCCAGCCAGTACTCAGGGACCAATTGAATGCACAATAGAAACCTTCATCTTGTTATCTTTTTTATTTGATTTTATTCAATGAAAAGATTATCGACAAGTCATCTTTTTCTGAGAAATTTCTATAAAGAAGAAATTTCTGTAAAGTTTTGAGAGCAACCTGCTTTCCAGCAGAACAGTAAACTGTAAAAGAGTTGCTGCAATGTTTTTGCTAAAGAATTTTTCCTCTGACTGTCAAAAAGAAAGGTTGCAAAGACAATCTTTTCTTAGACATACAGATTTTGGTGATGTTAGCCAAAGAAAAGTTTATGCCTTTCCAGGAAGGCTCTCTGATCACTGCTGAAGACACAGGGAGAGGTTAGAATGAAAATTCAAAACAAAAATAAACCTTTTTATACCAATCATTTTTCCCAGAAAAACAAGATTTTTCTCTCTCTCCCTGAAATTGAACTGCATTCAAAAGTCTCAGAAATTGTTGCAGGAGCTGTCATATTCCAGTAATTTCTAACAAGAGCTCCATTTACTAGGTAGTAATGCAGTTTAAGCTCAATATCAAAATCAGAGGCCAAAAGAAGATTCTGCTGTTGCAAATTGTCATGGGAACATTCAATAGTATCTTCAAAGAAAGTCTAAGGGGCACATTTTTAGTGGAAGTCTGCAAATGACAAACCCAGAAGAGCCTGTTAGAGGAAAAAAAAAAGCCTGTAGTCAAAGACAGTAAGTTTTTAAGGAGATTTCAGACTTTAGGTAAATAAATAAATGTATAGTTTGATTTAGAGGTTTTAACATCTTTAATTTTGCTTTTTAAAAAAGATGTTATTAGTATAATATTCTGATGGCTTAGTGATAAAAAGGAAAAAATACTGGATCAATTATAATAAAAAGGGAAAAAATACCCAATATTTTAATTTCTGCTAATTTAAAAGTTTATTGTGTTATTTGGGAAAGTAGCTCAGGGAAAGCAGATTGACAGAAGTGCTCTTGAATTATTATTGCTGTAAGCATCTTCCTGTTCTTCAGTTTGGTCTTTAATATGTTTCAGGCACAAGAGATCATCCTTCTTGTAGAATTGATCTTCAGGGACTGTTTTTCAGCAGGTTTTATTTTTCACCTAAGAATAGCTAGGCACTGTTTAAGCAGTAAACGACTATCAATAGGACTCTACATACTTCTGACATTGCTCTGTGCATAAATTGCAGAAATTGCATACCTTATAAATGCCACACAGATTTTGGTAAAGTGAAGTTTTTTTTCCTCAAGTAGTAATAAAATAAGGTTCTTGAGGTTTTTCCATCAGAAGGTTTTTTTATTTTGAAAGCTGTTTTAATTGGCAAAATGTTTTCTATTCCACCCAGAACCCATCTTCTTTTGCCTTTCGTTGTTCAGCTTTTCTAATTCTACCACATTTTCTTTTGAAAATCTCTATTTCTGATTGTAGTTTTTCTTACTTATCTGTTATTTTACTTGCTTTAGATTGAGCGCCCATCTCTTCATTCCAGGAAACTTCCTGCCTGAAACAACTACACACACAAAAGGAGGAGGGAATTTATTATGGGAACTTGGAATACTTCCATCATATTCAGAATAGAGATTCCCACCTCATCTGTTAAAACATAATTACCTCATTGCAGACAGTATGCCTCATTTTTGTCTAGCTTGTTATCGATGTTTTTAAAATTTTATTAAAATGTCCCTGAGCAGGTTATTTTTATTACCTTGCAAATTCTTTTTGCTTTATTTACTATGGATTTTAAATTTTCATTTCAAGCACTAAGGTGCATCATAGTACAGAAGAGTGCTTTGTTATAGGTATGCACAAGTTTATTGACAGCATCCACTTCAGGATCAGGGTCATTATCATCTTGATTTGGTAGGGCAAGTGCATTTTATTATATTTATGATACTATAAAAAATAGTATTTTCTCAGCTTATTATGAAACCCACACAATAGCTTAGAGGAAAGAAAGGAGCTCAACCAAAACATTCCTCAACAATTTAAGCCCCTGCCCCCCATTCTTTTGTGGGATACCTATTTGTATCTCTGCTCTGATCGATTTATGTGGCTTCACAATAGTGAGGTCAGCAATCTCTAAGGTGTGGGATTTCCGGGAACACCAAAGAACTTCAGAGACTTGAGGGAAAAAATAAACAAAACAGTATCTGAGACAGTGTTGTTCACATAAAAATATGTGACAGTCATCAGATAATTGATGTTTTCTTTCTTTCTTCAGTTCAGACTGCATCATTCACAGAAACAAATGAAGTGCTTCTCCATTAGAACTGGACACAAATACCTGTAGCCTTTTACAAAAATCACCATGCTACAAGTCTTCCCCCAGTACTTTTATTTTCAGTTGAGCAATGTTCTCTCCTCAGAAGGTCAGCTACAGCTCCTACTCTTAGGGGAGTTATTCTTGTCACATGAATGCTTATGCTTTGTTAACTTTTGTACTGACTCTTGAAAGGCAATTGCAGGCAGTGCAAAACAAAGCTCTGATTAACATAGTTGTTATGATTTGAGCCAAGAAGGCCTGCTGGAAATTTTCCCCTTTCATTTTTGTTCGCTTTTGGACTGTGTTCTTAGGAAAAACAATCACCATTCCCAGTGAGTTTAGATGATACCTATATATAACACTTCTGTCAAACTGCTATATTGAGATTCACTTTAACTGCTTATGTAAGACAAATTATTGGACGCTAGCTGCAAGATAATAGGTCCTTTAAACAGACTAAAGCAATGCCCTCTAATTTTACTAAATAAAAACTCTGTAAAGCAGTGCTGATTAACTAGCTCTAAATGTCTTGTGACTAATCTCTCCATGTACAACCACATCTGTAATATGCTTCATAAAAAATTATGAGGTTCAAAAGAAACTGATAAAAAATTTTAAAAGCCTAATATTTTATAAGATTTTGTCCTAAGAAAAAGCCATTTATCTCCTTTCCAGAAATAGAAAGCCAAAATACTAGCCCCAGTCACCAATAAGGGTATCGATCCAATTTACTTGACACTTTCTTAATTTTGAATGTGGTGAAAAGAAAATATAGAAATGTATCAAAGAAAATTGATTAATTTCATGAAAAATTGCCTGAAATATATAGATGTCTCAATGCATCGTTGTTATCATGTACAACACTGGACTAAGATCAGATCTAAATAGGCTGGGGCAGCAGTGTGCTTCCAAAGTGAAATTCATGCTCTTCTCTGGGTTCTCAAGGATTGGTCTTTGGAGATCTTGAACTGTATCACCTTAGACAAAATTAAACTGGAAGAGGAACTCCAGGAGAACGGCTGGTGCACTCCATCAACCAATGGTCACTCAATCCATCAGGCCAAAGCAAAATTAGTCTGGAGTAAAAATAGAAAAAACAACAAAAAGCCCAAAAAACCCCAAAAACCCTCCCCTAAACCAAAAAACCCCACACAAACAACTTCATTGCCAATTATATTCCTTACAGATGGTGCATTCCAACTGGTCTGTCAACATAGACAGCCATGTTCTTCTCCTCTTGGAACAGCAAGGTGCAATCCCTTCATAGGAGCCTGAAGGTATTTAGTACATCTTTTCATATCTATATGGGATGCATTTTAAACCATGCTTCAATATTGCATGAAGATTTTCTTTCACCCTGCATGATGTCATAAATGAATTAATAAAGAAATTAATAAAAATGAAAACAGTTTTAAGCCCAAATTGAAAATTTTGACTGCTCAAGTTGACCATGAAACAATGAGATCTCTGCATACCCTCTGGTTGTGTATTATTGAGGTAAACACTATGCTTGGGCATCAACAAAAGAAGGTGGGGATTTTGTGGGGTTTTTAGCTATGACCTGGTAAAATTTAGTCATTATAGTAAGAAATAAATGCATAAAAATAATCAGAAAAGGTGTATATAGCTGCATATACAGTTGTCCACTGACAGCCAACAGTTGAAACATGTTTTACCCCTCAGGAATAAAGAATAAAATCACTCTCAATATTTTATACCCCAGGCAGCTTTTATTTTCAACCTTTGAACTCCTTTTTCATTGCTACCTCTGAGGAAAACCTTGCCTCATAGCAATGTAAGGTAAAAAGGGAATGGCAGCTTGAAACAAGAGAGGATTGCCGCTTTTCGTCATAAGTCTGCCAAGCTGACAGCCAGAAAACATTACCAGCTAGGAAATTGTCCTTGGAGAGGTGTTTTGGTCTCCTTCACCACAAGCACATGTGCTAGCATTGTATTAGAATGCACTTAGCTGTTTTGATTTTTTAATGTGTTGTATTTGAGTTCAAGTGATATCCATGGACTCGGTGTACATCTTAAGAAATCTTATTTGTCTCTTCTGTCCTCCAGTCATTTTTATGAGTGAGCTGCTTATGTCACAGACATTCTTACAAAGCATGAAATTTTCCAGATGAAACCTGAAGTGAACTATTCCCATTATGGGTCAGTAAATGCCTCACAGATTCTTCCATACAGAAGAAACCTCATTTTCTCCTTTGGAGTTTATAGTCTGTTTGCAAATTTTTCTTTAAACTACCATTAAAATTTTATACTGCAGGTATAATGCTTAAGGCAAGTAACTTCCTTAACAATAATGAACAACTACTTGAGAAAATTTTCATGTTTTCAAGGGGATCTACAGAAAAAAAGTGCATTTACCCTACCAAGAGGAAATTTCTGTAGCATTTACAATACAGTAAAAGAATAAAAACAGCCAAATAGAAACCCAAACAAAAATAAACCAAAAAAGGAAACAAGTCAGAAGGTAAGTAGCATTTTGTCAGGAGGCTGATATAATTAGGTTCCTTGGAGGAACATGTGTCTGAGTAATTGTCTCTCTCTCACACAGTCAACATTTTCAAATTCCACAGTGACCTGACTCACATGAAGTTTTGGGCCTGGTAAATCAGACTCAAAGTTTTATGTTTCAAGGTTGTATAAACAAATAAGATTTCTCTATTCTTTTCTCTTCTTGAAAAACTTACCCCTTAATGAAATTCATGAACCAAGAGAAATTGTTGTCTCTTTTTTTATAAAAAATTTAACTTTGGTGATAAAAAATCAAGTCTGGTGGATATTAGCCATATGCAACATAAATTTTTCTCCCACATCACTGTTCTTAATCTCAGCAAAGCTAAAACCCTCAACACAGAGCTTGCTGTTGCACCACAGAAGATGAGATATCTAGCAGCTATTACAGAGGACTGCGCGCAGTATACATTTTGAGGAAGCATATTCAAAAAAGAAAAAAAAGACTGATTTTTCCTCTTAGTTTCATTTGAATAATGAAACTCTAAATTGGAGCACTTAAATGGAAGTCAAGGAACTTGGAGTGTGATGGAGGAAGCAGTAATCAGTTTGAAAAGATGTTGAATCTCTGATGAGTGTTGAATATGTCAGATTAAGTTATGTCCTAGAAAGGGAGGTTCCCTGAACAACTGCTAGTCACTTTAAATTATTCTGCATTTCAAACAGGAAATCATCCAATTAGACTAACAGCTGCAGAGATTGGAAAAAGCCTTGCATATTAGAAAATTAAAGAAAATGCAGCTGAGTACTATGGAAAGGAGCTAAGGTAAGTCATTTTCCCTCTTCATTTCTGTAATAAAACTTAATTTCAATGACTTTTAGGATAAGAAAATGACTGCAAATATATTACATGTGATTAAAACAGGAAAAAGCATTTACCATGAATTATGCCAGATATTTTGTTTTTCATATACGTTTTATGTTTGTCTTGAAATATCTCCTGTTTCTTTCAAAGTGGGTGGAGACTTCTGTAGTTCTGCTTGTCCTGGATCCTTTCCAACATCACCACTATTATATTTCTAAGTGTTTTAAAGAACATATGCAACAATATTATATTGCAGTTACTCTTTGGCTAAGAGTCATGTCCATTTGAACCTTTGGTCACAAAGACAGTCTGAGATTGCAAACTACAAACTGTAGATGAAAAAGGAAAACATAGGTAAGGTCAGGAAAAATGGTAACAGAGAAGATAGAAATTAAATTCTGCACAGTGAAAGAACTCAATCTCAGTAACAGACAGAATTCTGATGCCAGGGAAAATAGCATGATGAAAGAAAATAATATTGAAAATACAGCATACTATTCAAAAACCTTGAGAATACTACGGTATCTGAGAAAATATATAAAACAAATATAATTTTACCTAGACACTTCCATGTAATTTCAGAATCAGAAGACATGAGCCAGTCTGTATGTCAAAATTATCTTTAACTTTTAATATTAGACATCAGTTCAAAAAAAGCAAAATGGATAGAGTCACGAAGTGTCAACGACAAATTATAAATTTTTTTGTTTGATTTTTCCCTATGAAAAATTGTGTTTTAAGTAAAAAAAAAAAAAAAAGATTGAAAAAATTCATATGGTAAAGCTTTTTATTTCCATAAAAATATTCTTTTTCCATGATCCTCTCAGATACTTACAGATACTGCAGCTTTTGGCAGTGTACATCCCATGAGTGTCCTTCCAGAGACATGACTTATTTCTGAAGAGGTTGGTCCTCCAGGAATCTCAGATTAGATAAGGAAAAGGATTTTTTCAAACTGACCACGTACTGAATGTCAGGGCACATTCCCATGCTACATACACAATTCCTCCCACAGAATTTCCACCAAAGTATTTTGTCTGGGGTCTCTGTCCCTTTGGTACACATGTAACGTCTTCTAACTTACCACAAGAGTTCACTGAAATCACAACTAAATCTCTAGCAGGCAGAAATACAACCTTAAAGTGCTGTAATTCTTCTCAGCCTATTTTAATAATGCTTCATTCCCCTGATGCCTGTTAAATGAGCCTCAAACTGTAATTAGGAAAAAAGTCGAATAATTTTCCTTTATATGTAATTTCAGATTGCTTTCTGTTGAAGATCTTTAACTAATGTTAAAGCTTTGAAAGTCTTAATAGGATCACAGACAAATTCGTCAGGAGGAATATATTCAGGAAAGTGACTAATTTCTTATGCCAGTATACATTCACCTCACACCAAGATTTCACCAGCTCTGGAAAAATTAGATCTGAATTGCCACTGAAAAGATTGATTTTAGTTAAAAATTATAATTTCAGTAAGGAAGTGGAATTAAAGAAAATGCAGGAGACACTTTCCTGCTTGCAGATGGGCAGAGGATTCAAAGATAAAGCTGCCTATAAGGAATGAATTTTCCTGTCCTGATAATGCAATCAGTTAGGAGAAAAAAAACTCTGTAAGCCACAAATGTGTTCAAAAAGTATCATTTAACTTTAAAAATGAAATGACGAGTATGTTTAAATTGTTGATGGAATCAAAGTTTCAAACTGTTTGAGCAGAAAGCCTGTTGCTTTTAGGTTACACAGAAGATGCTTGTTCTTGGGAAAATTAAAATTTGCCTTAAAATTATAGGTTTAATATTCACCAATATAAAAGAGCAATTATGTAATGTATTGGGACCAAAGAGTAGCCCAGCATTGCATTAGAATGCATCAGATGAGCAAATGCATGGAAATAACTCGGCTGGTGAAATGCAAAAGTATGTGGAAAAAAACCTCCATGACTTTAATACTACAAAAGCATTGTGGCCAAATGTTCCAGTCCAAAAAACATTGGAAAGTGTCTGGGATACAGGTGCCAAAACACAACTGATCATTGCACACAAGTCCTTGCAGCCTGTGCAAGTCCAGTGCTTGGCTTTGATTGACACTGATGTGTAAAACAGGCAGAGCAGAGCCCAGAGCCGTCCAGCTGCCTGCAATACTGCTGCTCTCATCCAGAAATTAAAAATTAGATAGAGTTGAATTTAGCCAGGAGATCTGTAAAATCCTGCACTTACCTACTACCTTGTTTTAGGCTTATATTCAGGGTATGCTACCATGGGAAAATCCAGAGAAGGAGTCATTATACATTACTTTTCACCTCCTCTCAGAGGCTGTTTCCTGTATTGCTTAATCAGCATCACTTTATTTTACTATAACACATTTAACATATGAAAGCACATTTAATGTATGGTAAAATTACGATACAAGACTCATTGAAAAATCAGCCAGGATATTTTTTTTAAAAGCTTCTCAGTTATCTGAAGGAGTCTTTCTCCTGTGATCACTAGCTATTGATTTGAACCAGTAATGATAGTTTGTATGCTCAGTGTGCCCTGGTGTGGGGGCTTTTTGCTGTCTACTCATAAATTTTAAAACTGTTTCATAGATTGTTCCATCTAAGCAGGTCTTCTTAACCTGATTCTTTTAAGCAAATGAAGAGTAACTGCAACCATCGAATCTAACCTCACATACACCAGCAGCGAAGATTTCCAAAGATGAGCTCCCAACTCCTTTTTAGTCATTGAATTTGAAAATAGTAATGATTGTTGTGCTGCTTCAGAAATTGAGCATCTGGCTCTTAATGAGATGTTAATGTAATGAAGGTTACTTCCCGCATAGTTTTGAGAAATAAGTATTCCAAAACAGCTTCACTTCACTTTCATGTGCATATAGTTTATCTGGCAGATGCACAAGTGATTATGCAATAGAATTCTGTAATGCATTCTACATCACACCTTAGGGTTAAGAAACTTGAGCAACACAAAATTAGTGTGCTGCATACCATATGGTTTAAACACTAGTTAAACAGTATATTAAAAAATAATAGATCTGTATATCAAAATAATTTTTAGCTTTTAATAACTCATCCACTAGGTGGTTAGTGGAGAGTTCAGGAAGAAAAAAAATAATCAGACTAAAATTTAAAGCTTTAGTCAGCTATTGCTGAAAAATCAAAATCATTGGCAGTTAAAAAAAGGGGATTTTGCCTTCCACAGATAGCATCAAAGAGGAGTGTTTGCCTAGGAGGAAGTCAGACAGATGCAGATAACCAAAAAACTGATCAACTTAAAGTGAACAAATACATATGAGAAGGTTTGAGTTTCATTGTGGCCAAGGATTGGAATATCTCTCATAGCAGCGCACAGAAAACTTTCATGGGAAAGAAGTGACGCTTGAAAAAACTTAAGATACTGGTGGATGACATTCTGAAAGTAGACCATCTGTGTCCACTCTGGTGCCACAGCCTAAACAGCTAACATGATCCTTGCATGCATTAATTCTGCTACTGCTGGTGGCCAAGGGAATGACATTTCTCATAAGCTGGTGGACTGGAGGACTCAGAGAAGTGCAACAAGGTTTATTAAAGGGTTGAACAAAGCCTTAAAAGGAAAAACCTGAGGAGCTGAGTCCAACAAAAAAGCATAAATGGGTAATTAGATCACATTCTACAGGGAACAGACACATAACTTCGGACTTTCCACTCTAGTAGAAAAAGTAAAGCTGCAAGTGTGAAAGCTGAAGATGGAAAAAATTAAATTGGAGCTTGAGGATATTACAAGAGTGAACAATTGAGGGTTTTGATTGGAATATATGTACAGATGTTCATTCTCTGCAAATAATTGTAAATAATACACAAGACTTTAGACAGCCGTGTATTTTAAGGAGCTGGTAAGTCTTCTTAAGTAGTTCCCAATAATTATTCACATTTTCCTCTTTAGTTTCTATTTACCAGTTGATTAAGCCTATAATTATCTGTATGCCTCTGAAACTAGCTCCTGGTATGCACCAGAGAATGTATTATTGGTTTCCACAGAAGCATAACCAAATCATGAAGGCTCACAATAATCATCCTAAATTTTTAGGCTTGAATCAGTTCTTCAGTACCTTTAAAGAACCCCAAAACCAAGAGAGGACTATTCTAGAATTTACTCACTTGCAACGTTAGATTTTAAAGAAAATAGTCACTAATAATTTAGAGAAATTATTTTGCTGTTAATATTAAAAGATGAAACAACTCCAGTATGTTTACATTTGCAGTTCCTCTGTGTTTTCAATTTTAAGTCATAGTTTCTAGACCTGCTTGACCATTTATCTCATTCTCTCTGATCTGCTTTGGCTTTCTTTGGCTTACATCAGACTACCTCATCTTCTCTTTTAATACTTAGAAGACTACTCTTAAGGCCAGAAAGACCATTTACTTCCACCTTGTCTTGGACTCAGAAAAAAAGGAAACGATGCATTGATGTTCTGGTATGTTTCACCCTTATTAAATGGTTTTAAACCTTCTGATTTTAACACTCCAAGGAAATCTTCCCACTAGATTTCAGAAATATCAGCCAAAATTTCATGCATACAGCAGCATTTCTAGCCTTTATCAATGACTCTGAAGTCAGTACACAAGCAAATAAGAATTTTTTTCTCCAAGATTTTATTACTGAAGATGTTATGTCAATTTTCTGCTGAATAGATGGTCTTTATCTGCTCCCCTTTTCTGTACATGAACACATTAAAAAAAAAACTAGATGAGAAAATTAGTATGATAGAATCAATATAATTTTTTATATTGTTGTTTATATGTATTTGTCTACTTTGTTCATTATTTTCCACTGTTGTCAGCATTTTAGAGAAATCAAAACTTTTGAGTGTATTATACATGTAACTGTATTACAGTATTTCTTGGTGAGATAATATTTACACATACTCTTACATAAGATACATTCAGTGGAACTTTATGCCATTATTAAACATTTTTGTTTATTTATTAAATAATTTAAAAACAAAATAATGTGAAGAGTTTTTTATAATCACATTCTTAACTAGAACTGACAAAATCCTGAAATTAAATGTTAAAATGAAAAGCTGGAAAATGCTGTTTTAAAAGATCAAGATCAAAATGTGAGCTTTTCAAAACAATCTTTATTAAAAAGTCATTTCAAGAAATAGTGACATTTCAATGACCTCAACACTGCACTTTTTAGTGAACTAACTATTCATTTCATTATTCATCTTTGTTTCCCAAGCCTATCCAGATAGATTGCTCATTCCTCTCGCATGGAAAAGAAATTACTTACTCATTTTTCCTGGCTGATGTTGCAATACATCTTTCCCTAAAAAAAGTTTGTAGGACTGACAGGAGCAAAAAAGGGAAAGATTAACTTTCATGAAGCTATACATTAGTGCTTGGGATACATGAGAAGAAAAATTAATGTTTCCCTCTTCCCTGTGGGTCTTAAAGTGGTTAGTATTAAACAAGGTTGCTTGTAACAGTAATAACTTTTTTCCCCCAATTATAAATTATTTCTGTTTTGAAGAGGAACACACAAGGCACAGAACCTTGCTGTTTCACAAGACATGGTCTTGCATAGAGCGTATTTTCACTGGGTCAGCTCAGAGAAACAGCTGAAACTAGGATACTATCCTATAGAATTGGTATTCCTTTTTTTTTTCCCCTCGACTTAGTAGTCATTGGTGTTCTTTTCCACAGTTAAAAATGATGTGAATTTAGTGGCTCTGTTTCTCAGAAAATATTGTGCTCCGTGTATTTTCTATCCAGATATAGTCTGAAGACCTTAAAGTCACTCGGTCATTTGGATAACTGCAATCCTTAAAGAAATTACTACTTTGAGGATACCAAGAATACGATCAAGCAAATGCACACAAACCTAGTTGTGTCCCACAGACTAGTTTGAGGGAACTCTCTAGTGGTCCAACAAACATGATAGAATGGTTGATTAGTAGAAGAGAGAAAGGAAATTGGTCAGGAGAAAAGGAACCATTTCACAGAGAAAAAGCATGATAAAAGACAAAAATAACTATAAAGACAAAAATGGAAACAATTATATTTAGAGTCTTAACCTCCTAATACTGTAATTGACATTAACATTAGAATTAAAATTAATGGGGAAAATTTACTATTATACATATTATGATCATATTCTTACCCAAAATCCCAAAGCAAAATATCTGCTGCAATACAGAATAATGTGGAAGAGACAGGGGTTGACCTTGGATGGCTGCTGAGGGCATACCAATCTTCTCCAACACTCTTTTTCTTCAACAAATGCAATCAAAAGTTCAAGGGGACAACATAAGTACAGGGAGATCACTCCGCAGTTCCAGTCACAGACAAAACAGACTTGAATTAGGAAAGTTAATTAAATTTATTGCCAGTAAATTAGAGTAAGATAATAAGAAATATAGAACAAATTTTAAAACACCTTTCTCCCACACTCCCATCTTCCCAAGTTCAACTTCCTTTATTCCTGGCTGTTCTATCTCTTACCATAAGCTGTGCAAGGAGATATGGGATGGGGCTCACAGCCAGTCCATAACACTTTGTCTCTGCTGCTACTTCCACCTCACACTCTTCCCCTGTTTCAACACAGGATCCTTCCTACATGAGACAGTCCTCCACGAATTTCTCCAGTGTTATTCCTTCCCACAGGCTGCAGTTCTTCACAAACTGCTTCAGCATGGGGAGTCCTATGCAGTGCAGTCCCTCAGGAAAATGTTCTCCAGCATGGGTCCCCACCATAGGTTCCCAGAACCTGCCAGAACACTTGCTCCAGAATGCTCTCCTCTCTGCTTGGGTCCATCTGTACTGCTCCAGCCTGCTCCAGCATGAGCTTCCCACAGGGTCACAGCTTTCTGCAGGGTACTCCCACCTGTGCCACTGTGGAATCCTTCAGAAACTGCAGATGGATCTGTGCTCCCTCATGGGCTGCAGGGCCACAGATGCCTCTCCATGATCTGCAGCCTGGGCTGCAAGAAAATCTCTGCTTCAGTGCCTGGAGCACCTCCTCCCCCTCCTTCTGCACTGACACTGGTGTCTGCAGGGTTGTTTCTCTCACACATTCTCACTGCTCTCTCCCACCTGCTACTGTGCAGTATTTTTTTCCCATTCTTAAATCTACTATCCCAGTATCGCTCCTACCATCACCCGTGGGCTCAGCCTTGGCCAGTGGCGGGTCTGTCTTGGAGCCAGCTGGCACGGCCTCTGTTGGATACAGGAGCATCTTCTGGTGACTTCTTACAGGAGGTACCTCTACTGATCCCCTGTTGCCAGAACCTGTCCACAAAAACCCAACAGTACTCTGCAGACAGTTACAGTTATGTTTAAATATGTACATTTAAATATTCTAATTTTCAACAGAGTCGTGTATTATATGTCCATAGCCCAGGATGTAGTATGCAATAAAAGGCTGTCTAAAGGATTTCTCAAATGTTATTGAAGGTGAAGTGTAAAATTTCATCTACAGGGCAAAAAGACATTCATTTCATATCTCACAATAAGATGTTAGTGGAAGGTGTAAATCCCATAGGTCTGTGGCTGTGAGAAGGGTTAACACAGGAGCAAATCAAGCATGTGGGAAGAATCACAAGCAGTGTGAGTCAATGCCTGTGTGACCCTGCCTGATCGTCTGGACCATATAGTTCATCAGGAGTTCTGAGGGCACATGGATGTATAAAAAAATCTTTTTGCTAGCTAGCTTTCTACTAGCTTGATTAGCTACTCTGAGGCCTTCATTTCATTATCAATAAACAAGGCATTTGCCTTCCAAAAATGCACTTCAAATGATCAAATATGTATTCTGATTATGAATGAGTTGCATGCAGATATGTTTGCAGATATATCTACAAGCATGCAGATATAATAGCTTAGTGGCACTTGGACAATATTGAATATAAATTATTATTTACATAATTATAGCATCCCTCATTACTGAAGAGAACTTTGAGGATTTTCTTAATCACACATAATCCATTTTCTTTTGGCACTTTTGGGCATTCAAGTAGTATGTTGTCAGTACTGTAGATGCTATGTAGTTAATTCTGTGAGGGAAAAAACACATTTCAGTTGACGAAAACAAATTTTAACTGTCATTTTCTCCTTTAAGATGGAGGGAGACTTGTAATTTAAAAAGTCATCAAAATCTACCTGACAGAATCATATTAAAAAATCTTTGTTTACTCATTCTCCAAGTCTTCTAAAAAACTAATGCTGAAGCTGAAACATTCAACTAATTTAAAATTAACCAAGATTTTTCACAGTTCTGCTCTTGGTTTTAGCACTCCTTTGTTCTTTCTTCTTTAGCTCATGTTTTGCATAATAATATCAACATAGTGAAAGTAAACAATACAAATAGTGCTATTAACATTCAAGGTATCTTCAGTCTAGACCCCTTTGTACTCAGCTGAATTTTCTCCAAAGGATTTAAAAGCTGCAAGGAAAAGATGTTCTTTGAATCTCATAGAGATGGGATATATTATTACAGAGATTAAGATCCAGAGAGAAGGCTTTAGCTTAGCAAATGGGATGAGAGTAAAATGTGACCTTAAATCCAAGATAATAATTCTTAAAATATCTCTACTTTGAATGCGACTTGGTGACAATGATGTCTGCACTCTGTCCAGCTTCTTGCTCAGGAGCTTATAGTGCCTCCTCATTTTGTTCTTCCAGTTTGCAACAATTACAGTGGAAATACATAGCAAAAATATTACAAATATTAGTAGGGCCAAAAAAATCCACTACTGAGAGCACCAAGAGCATGACCAAGAAACTGAATCTGCCCTCTCACAGACCAGCAGCACATCTACTGGGCCATAGAACCCTCCTCCTCATTCCTCTTTTCCAGACTCTGATGTGCTCCTGTCCCCACAGCAGCACAGTGACCACGGGGTGAATGACTTGTGTACCTTTACTCATCGGTGTAAATGTATTATACTAGGAAGCAACTAGGTTTTGCTAGATATTTTTCAAAAAACATGGATTGTTGTGTAAAAAGTTTAACTTAAAATATTATATTTAATCATAAAAAAAAAAAAAGGATTATACTTTCCCCAAAGGCTGTAAATCTATTCTCGCAGTACATTTTGTGAGACTGGACATTAACAAGGGATTAAAAAAAAAGAATTGTGCTAGTGAGACCAGTCTCAGGTTTTTTTCCTCATCTCATACTTATTTTCTACTGTTCATTTATATTGTCCTTTTGAATTTTATTAGCACTTTTAGTAATTTCTTGATCTTTGAATAATAATGTTCTATGTTTTGGTATACAGGCGGAGTAACAGTATTTCATTAGCATTATTTCTGTAATAAATTTACATAATAAATAAGTTTACGTAATAAATATACAAATAAATTGATGTAAAAATCAAAAGATGCTTCATCTTGTTGGTCCTGGAAAGATGCAATTTTTAGAAGTTTGTATTTCGATTATTAGATAATGTTTGTACAAATAAAAAAAAATCTAGAGTGGATGCTTTAATTAGCTTCACTTTTCTTAATTTTCACGTACACAAAAATTTGAATCTGTGAGACATTACAGATGTCAACTAAATGGTTATTTATTCTAATTTCTTACTAATTTCAGTTGCTATTATTTTGTTAAATTTAGTTAACAAATGCAAGTTTTTCCTGTTTCACTGGTGCAACCAAGATCCAAACTAATTGATCAACTTTCACAACCGAATAGTGATGAAATTTGTGAATCAGTCCCTGTATTTGATCATGAAGTTCCTATCTGACAAATTGTTGGAGAAAAGATAACACAAAATCCTGAATCTATTTAAAAGATTCTTTTACAATCATTATTTTAATCAAAATCTTTGATTATGTTTCTTAACCAATCTTTCATCCTATCAATGGCAGTCAGCCTCAGTTTAATAATTTTAAGTTTCATATGAAGTTTAATAATTTTCTTAGTTTCACATTTATTTTAGATATTTTAAAATATCAATGCATATCAGATCTTGTTCTGCAAAAGCAGTCCACAGCTAAGTGCTACCAGCCTGCTAAACAATTTTACCACTGCTTTTCTATAAGAATTCAAATTTATTACGTCTTGCTTTAATAGACAGATGAGAGGAAGAAAATCATAAATTGTCTGACACTTTCATGATATTTAAATGCATATGCAACTCAATACATTAATCTTGAACTATTGGCTATTACTATTATGAAAAGTGCTAGAAAATCTGCAGGGCGAAGGATGAGAGGAAAAGCTTACACAGGCCAAATAAGTGTGTGTTTCAGAATGGCAGCAATTTGACCTGACTGTATTGTATATTGATACAAAGCAAGAATAAAGAACTGTTTTCTCATTAATTTGTGTTTTTAAACCTCAAAACACTTGAAGAGCTGTCAGCAAAAATGCGTAAGGCATTAACAAGAGCCAGAATTTCCATCACAAGGCATGAGGACAGGTTAATGTCCTTCTACATGTACATTACCACATGCTTGAGTGAAGTTTTGTTGAGCTTTGTCTTCTTAGAGTCTTATGTTCAAATAATTTAGTTGGATGAACTTATACTTGCTTACATTATGTAGTTGACTGACTCATAACTGCTGCTCATATTAGCTGATTGCAAAATGGGGAAATCATGGCCTAATTTCAATTAAAAGACAGAGAACATTCTTTGAAAAAAATGAATTTTAATCTCTTTTAAAAATGCATTATGGCTTCTGTCTCATTTGGAGCTGAATGGTCATTTTATCACCAGAAGGCTTTAGCACTGTATCACTGATATGTAAATAAGGAATTCAAGTCTGTGACAATGGTGTTTCTTAGACGGAAGTTTTGATTTTGCTCTTTAATAACAAGTTTAAGACTTTATTTCTTAAATCTAGGTATTTCACCTTATCAAGACTGGTACTGGTTGAAGGCACTAGAAAGCAATAATTCAAATGCCACAGTGTTATTTCAAATCACCAAGACCTTTAGCTGCCAATTCTTCACAGAGTGTGCAACTGCAACACTGCACATAGCAGACATCAAACTCCTCTTTTCATTGAATTCAGTGCTGAAAAGCCAGCTGATCTCACCAGCAGGAGGTTAGGTATCATCTTTTCTCAGACAACTGAAGGAAACTCCATAGCTGCAAAGTCAGTCTTGCACTCCCACATGTAAGAATTTTCAAATTACTTTAGTATTTCAACAAAACAAATTTTGTATGCTAAGGTCTGTCTATCAGCAGGTATACCATTATTTCATTTAACTAGTATGGCACTATTTCATTTCTGCTTCTATCTTCAAGATTTACTGCTTTGACTTAGCTGAAAGCTGTACTTACTGCAGGATTTTGAAACCTGAAAAGCATATCTTTTCATATTGTGCTGTCTCATTTCAGGTTTGTCTCATATTATAGGCTGAACTGATGCATCTCTGTGTGCAGGAGAGCACCAGTACTCTTACCAAAAGCAATTTTTTGTTCTGAGGGGCTAAAAGGTAGGTGCTGTAATTAATCATAGGGAAAGATCTAATTTTGATATAGTTTTATTTAGTTATACTTAAAGGACTAAAATTTTACTGTCTAGGATTTTAGAAAATGAGAACACCATCAATGTTAATTGTATTAGTCAAAGGTATTAAACGTGACAGTTAAACACAATTAAAATTCTTTGTTACCAAACAAAATTGATTTCCAAAAAACTGAAGATTAAAATGCCAGCAATTAGCTGAAGATTCTCCTCAAGACGTGTTTTTATGAATCCAGGATGTAAACTTTGAGCCATTGAATTATTTGGAGTTCACCATATTAGATTCAGAATGTCTCCAGTTATTCACACACATTGTAAACTACTATGTCCCTTCTTTAATCTATAAAAATCTCAGAGCATGTACTTTCTTTTCTAAAGTTCTTTTAGTTTCGTAGGTATATGTTTGCATTTCATCTGTATTAGTGTATGTTTAATGATATCTTTCACTTCCTGTCTTTAGCACTGAGGGACATGGGTCAGGTGAAGAATAAAGCAAGGACTCAGAATTTTAGGAAAGCAGAACTCCAGCTCTTTGCAAAGTTGATCAAGAGGATGCACCTGGGAAGCTGCCCTCAGGGACAAGGGAGCAGAATAGAGTGGGAGATCTTAAAGGACCTTCCAGACAGCATAAGAGCTAGTGATCTCCAGGCATAAGCAATCAGGAAAGGAAGATAAGACTGGCACAATGAGGCAGTTTGGCCACTCTTCTGCTCAAACTAAACGGAGACAAAGAAAAGCACAGGCAGAGGAAACGGGGACAGATGTTCTAGGAAGAGTGTAGGTAAGGAATGGGATCAGAAAGGTCAGGGTGGGACTGGACCTTGGCAAGGCTTGAAAAGAATAATATGAATGGCTTCTATACATAAGTCAAGCAAGATTTGCCTTGTGGAGCTATGTTGTCTCAAATTGACCGCCTATCCTCCATATGCCTTAGCACATCTAGAAGAAACTATTCCATGATGTTTCCATGCACAAGGTGGGTAGTTCACAGGGTCCTCCTTTCTAACCTTTTGAAAAGTGGGTGCAGTGTGTCCTGTTTTCCAGTTGCTGGTGATTTCACTTGACTGCCATGACTTTTCTCTCATTTATCAGTGATGTAGACAGCATAAGTGCACACTCTGCAAATTTGCAGATGACACCAAGTTGAGTGATGTGGTTGACATGGCCAAGGGATGGGATACCATTCAGAAGGACTTGGATAAGCTCAAAAAGTGGGCCCATGAGGATCTCATGACATTCAACAAGGCCAAGTGCAAGGTCTTACATGTAGGTTGGAATAGTATCACCCATATTCATATAAAATGGGAGATAAAGGCATTGAGAGCAGCCCTGACAAGGAGGGCCTGGAGGTTCTGGACATGAACTGGAGATGTGCACTGGTGCCCAGAAAGCCAGCTGTACCCTGGATTGGACCAAAAGAAGAGTGGCCAGTAGGTCAAGGGAACAGACTTCCTGGAGCAAATCCTGAGAAGGTCCACAAAGATGACCAGAACATCTCACCCAAGACAAAAGGCTGGAAGAGCTGGAGCTGTTCAGCATGGAAAATAAAAGGTTTGGGGAATAACTTCCAACAACCCTTCTGTACATAAATGGGGTACAGGATAGATGGGGACAGACTTTTTAGTAGAGCCCGGTGTGACAGGACAAGGGGCAGTGTTTCTAAACCAAAAAAGGGTAGATTAGGACCAGATATGGAAACATTTTTAACAACAAAGTAGGTGAGACACTGGAAGAGGTTACCCAGAGAAATAATGGATACTGCATCCCTGAAAATTTTCAAGGTCAGATTGGATGAAGCTTTGTGAGCAACCTGATCCAGCTGAGAATATCCCTGCTCTTGGCAGGGGGGTTGAACAATATTATTTTTGAAGATTCCTTCCAACCCAAACTATTCTATGATTTACTTCAAAACTTTGAAGTATTTCTGGGTTTTATTAATACTTAGAGACATATTATATATTTTAAAACTTGCTGCCCTCAGATATGACAGTGCTTCAATACCCTATCAAATCTTTTGAAAAAAGACTTTGTTGTAGTTCAAAGCATATTATCTATTAAGTATAAATGCAGTGAACTGAAAAGAAAGAACAAATATTTTCAATTAATTTAATATCATTATGTAGAAGGGCTTAAAATATTCCATTCTACTGAAAAAGTGAGTTTAAATTAAATTATTTCTGCATTTTTCCACCAGCATTACAATTCCTGTCTTGAAATGTCATTATCATTGATGCCAAGTTATTACAGTTCAGGAGTTATGTTTCTACAGATATCACTCCATTCAGTTTTAATGTTATGAGAATTCTTGGTACTCTCATAACTCACATCAACATTCTGAATGTTCAATTAGCTCTATAGAAATCTATTACTGAAGTATATTTGGCAAGCGAATAATCTGAAGTTTGGATCTTCATTGGTTGAGTTGCATTTTGTTTTTCCATAAATAATGCAGACCTGAATTCAGCTGTGATCAGAAATCAGTGTCTTGCAAGTTTTAATTTCAGATGGCTTACCATGTCCAACTAAATGAAAATATAAGCAAGAAAACACGGCCTTTTCTTGCACCACTTTCTCTGCAAAATACTTTTTAGCTGAATATTCACACCAATAACTTAAACCTGTTTATTGTCTTTCATAAACTCCCTTCCAAAAATGAAAAAAAAAGGGTAAGAAATAAACATCAGAATGATCAGAATTACTGTGACGAATATCCAACAATACTGTTGATTTCTGTAAACACATTTTCAGAGTTATTTGAATGTGTCATACCTGCTATTTGAACACATCCATTGCACAAAGATTGGTCTAAGGGCACTTTGAATTCTTACTGCCCTGTAATATCAGAGGAAACACTTGAGGAATACTATTGGAAACCATCTGGCAGCAAATAACTAGGAAAACTTAAAAAGCCTATTTTTGGTCCCAAGTCCCCTTTTAGTGTCTGCTCTCTGTTCATGTTGTTCACCCAGCTGCCAAGTGGAACAAAATGTACTACTGCTATTCTGAGGTTCCAAACAGTATGTTTAGGAGGACAGAAGACATAATTCAAGATTCTGCAGCTGAAGGTTTTTGAAAATTTTAAGTCACATAACACTTTAATCTTGTAATAATTTCTTACAGTTTGGTCAAAAAAATATATAAAAAATTTGTCGGGCAAGCCAAAATATTCCTTTTTCTGAATGGAGTCCTGAAAATGCTTGTATTTTGGGCTATACATCTTTGCAAGACTCAAACTTCTTTTGCTCACCATACAGCTCTTGTATTAATCTTCCCAAGAAATACCAAACTTCAGTAAAACTCAGCCCTTCAATCTGCACTGCAAAATTCTCAATGGAGAGAAGCAAATGAATGTGGATCTTGTTGAATGCATCTGAGTTCTATGCAAATTACATTAGAACTATATTTATGTTAGTAAACAAAATGGACTAGGACCATTCTGAAGGCAAGTAGCACAAGACAGAGGTTTTCACAATTAAAGTCTCTCCTGTCCTCTGAGTAACATTGGTTTGTACTTAGTGCCCATCAGGAGCAGACCTTGGCTAGTGCTATCCAAAGTAGCCCCTTGGCTTTGTCTGTGTAGCGTGAGATGGCCCAGACCAAAACCACACCAACATGTTAAACCAACAGTATCACTGTAGATAATGATGGTGCTTAGTCTGGTTTAGTTTTCAAAGTATGGGCTGTGAGTTCACCTGACTCCAAGACAATGGGAGAGCTCACAAAAGGGAAGAGACCAACTGTACAACAGCTGGAAAGGAGCAAGCCCAGATGTGTAACACTTGTCTGAACTGACTAAGCTGCTTTCAGATGCAAGTGCTATTTCCCTAGAAGTCAAGTCAAAAAGGCTAGGGAACATTCCCATGTACTGGAACTTGATCATTCACCCAGTAAAATCATTCACGTGGTCCCTGGAAGGCTGTTTTTTCACCTAGTCCAGTATCTTCCACAGAATCACAGAACAATTCTCAGGCACGGCACAGAGTCTGCAACGGGTAAGGCATCATTCTTAAGGATTAAGAAGATTTTATGTGGGTTCAGAGTATTCCTTTCCAATTGACCTCAACACCCAAGAGCAAACCAGAATATGACTAACTAGTTTAGATAGAACCAAGTTAACATTAGAAATAATATTCATAGAATCTTAGAATGGCTTAAACTGTAAAAGACTGCTACTGACCACACTAATCCGGTTTTGCTCAGAGTAGATCCATTGCATCAGGTTCCCTGTGGACTTATTTAATCAACTTCTTAGTATATCCAAAGAAATATACCTATACTGTTAAAAAAGGGCCAGTGACTGAATTGAAATAACACTCTCATCAGCCAGTTAAACTGCTAGCTCACTCTGGATTTGGATGATCCAGTGTTTTCTGCTTCAAAACTAGTGTCTTAATTTTATGGACACAAGCTAGGCACCACTCTTGGCCATTGCAGTTATCAGTCCCCAGCTGTCTTTCTTTAGCACCACAGGCACAGTCAATATGGGCACAACTGCACAGCATATTTCCCCATCTAATCAGGATTCCCAGACCTGAACTGCACAGAGTCCCCTGCAGTGTGTGTGCACCTGTGGCGTTGCAAAGCTGTTACCTCAATAAATCACCAGTAAATTAGTAATGTTGCTGATTATGGTTTTTATTCATTTCAGTTTAATATAATAAAAGCATTATACAAGGCTCTAGGTGGTCTAATATTTAATTATACACTAAACATGACTAAATTACACCTCATCATCATTTAAATCAGTTCCCCAATCAGGCAAACACCTATTCTCTCTGTGTACCTCCTAACCACATTCAGTTTTCTCCAGAGCAAAAATGAGGCTGTTGTAGAAAAAATCTGAAGAAATCTGAGCATGCAGGAAATGCTGCAAACAATATTCAGATGGGTGCACACTTTTACTTTGTAAAGAGTGTAAAATACATAAAACATTGCTGCTCTGCACATCAGTGGCTGCAAGAGCGCGATAATCTCTCAAGTGAATTGGTTCCAAGCCATGTAAGGTTTTATAGGCCATACCTTAAATTTCAGTAGGTCATCTAATGCATCAGATTTCCACAGATATCCAGCTGTGTGAGAATATCCAAATCCTGAATAATTTCAATGTCTCTCATGCAAAGGTATTGTGTATCCTTGAAGTCAGGCTAAAGGAAAATTGATTTGCCTTTTGAAATTAAAATTCAGGAGAAAAAGCTATGCAAAAGAATAGGACATTGATATCAATTAACATGTAAGTGATAGACAATATTTTAATGAGATCTCAGATTTAGATGTGGTTGGGTTCTCTAGAACTTTATTTCATCCTCTGGAAAATTCCAGAGTCAAAATGGAAGCATCAGACTATATGATAGTCTTTTTGCTTACAGATTAAATGACTTAGAACATAGTGTGTAAATTTGATATTTTAGTTGTCTGATATAGTTTATAACTGATTCTGTCTTTAGAAATCTAATGAGAACTGGATTGTTCTCCTATATGTACATTAAGTAGGCAAAATTTACAAAAGGGAAAATTTCTTGCAAATTTTGGGAGAAATTTTCTCACAAGGAAAGTAGCCAAATACTGGAATAACTTGCCAGAGAAACTATGAATTTTCTTATAGAACATTCCTCTGAGGAACCTTGTCTCATAAGGCCTCACTCTGAGAAAAGCAAAAAGGTCAAGTGTCCTCTAGAGGTCCATTCCAACCTAAAATTGTCTATGATTCCATAATTTAATTTTTTTTAGATATTGCTATTATTTTCATGTGATATGGTTTATTATTTCTATGACATATGCAGAGATTAAATATAAGTGGAAAATCACAATAAATCGGTAGGCGAAGATTCATAATTGTTACTTGTAAAACTTTCTAACAACTTCAAAGTATGGCGGACTATTGATGAGATTAATTAATGATTATTAATGAGACTATATTGGACTGACCAGATCATTTGGCTAAGTGCAATCATGAATTATATGAAAGGACATAAAACTAAAAGTAACAAATATAACTCACATAGGTTAATGAAGATTGTGTTCTGGAATTCTCTGGAAAGGATCCATGATAGCTACACATGAGACAAATAATAAAGTAGTAATAAATTGACAGGAAAATAATACTCAGACATATAAACAATGAATTACTGAATGTAAGCAGAGCTGCAGAAATGTAATTATTAATGAGATATCAATGCAATATGGAAGACATTCTTAATGCAGAACTTGGACAAATTGTAGAGAACTTCAAACATAATTAAAAGTATGAGTAAACTAAAATTTTCAATCCTTTTTGTGGGAAAGATGAAAAAGAAAACATTTTAATAATTTTCCTCCAAAAAAATTATTTTAATCAGTTTTGCATCTAAAAATGGTTCTGCCTTACAGAACAACATGCTATGGTCTATCACACTGCAATTGTCTGATTTTATGTAGTTCAAAGGTACAGTCTTATGGACTTTTCTGCAAAGGAACAAGGGCTGATTTTTATACGTGAAAATCTACCAAACTGCAGTAAGTACTTCTTTTTCATTCATATGACTCATCTTCTACTTGGTTTGGTTTCATATCAGCGTTCTGTGCTTAGGCAAAGGTCTTTACATTCTAAAAATATGTGCTCAATTTGAGCAAAACAAAACAAAGGAAACATGTCTATAAGAGAAGACAATAATTTTGGCGTAACAATAGCTTTTTTATCTGTTTATAGAGACTGCTAAAATGGTTGTTTTTTATTCAGAATCTTTGAGTGAAGCATCTTTTAATGGGGGCAGTGCCCATGAGAACAGTAATCAGGAGCAGAGAGATTTGTAAACACCTTCAGCACTTAGCTCACATCTGATTTTAGCTTCACTGTAGGATGGCAGAGCTGCAATGGTTTCATTAGTCAGGACTTCGAAATCAGAGCCCATATTTGTTTTATTATCTCTGTTTTCTCCACCTTCAGTCAGCATGTCACAAGTACTTCATAAGCCCCCCTGGCTTGCGGCAATCCTTGAGGTGCACATGACTGTCTCTGTTGCCATCCATAAATCCAATATCTGCCTGAACTTGAATTCATTAAGCTCACACTTGCAGCTAACCTGTGAGCCTTGCACTGATCTTCTTGATATTTAAATAATACTGTGTGCCTTTACCTTTTCCCCTGGTGCTAGCAAAAGCTTTTGGTTACAGGCACTATGGCAGGTGAAGTGAAAGCAATAATTCCAGAGAATCTAAAGGTACTGGAAAATATTCCACCCCCTAATAGATTTCAACGCAATGTCTTTCTTAAGTTTCAGCGAATCGCTGGGAATTCTCAGTAGCGGGTAAATATATTTTAATCTCAATTATTGTTATAAGTTGTATCTCTACAAGAAATCATTGCAGAGATACTCTTAAATACTCTTTTTAGGCGAAAGATCTTAGCCTCAGGGCATTTTGCTTGTTTGCTTTACAACCAATACTTGACAATTAGTACAAACCTCCCATAGTTGATTTGCACATTAAGTAAAAGATCACAAACTCTCACCCTATACTCTCTTCCCCACCCCAACTTTCCTTTCTCTTGCACTCTGAAGAGGCAATGGTCACACAGGAGTCTGAGTGAGTGTGATGATTTTGGCTGCCCATACACAGCAGGTTTTGCTGTTGCTCAGTTTGTAACAGGGCTTGCTTTTATCCCTTTGTGTCTTGAACATAGTGGGTCACCTATGGACAAAACCTTGGGGGCTGTTCCTACCTCTTTCAGCATGGAGTGCCTCCCTAAAAGTGTGTCTCCGGTCACGTGTGCTCCTCTGACCAACTGAGGTTTTGGTTCCCTATGGTTCAGTTTGCTCCACTGTTGTTTCATTTGCTGCAAGATGATGCCTACATCCACCAAGAAACAGAAAATCCACCTGCACACAGCATCACTCTGTCCTTACCTGAAGGGAGTGAGCATGGCTTTTGGAACAAATGGATCTAGCAAACCAACATCTGGCAATTGCTAGTAGGAAATAGAGATGAACAATTTCCAGACAAGCCATTGCCCTCCTCAATGTTGCTTGGTGCTGAGGACACAGCAGGCCTAATGTTAGAGGGAAAAATATGGCAGGCCACAGCTACTCAGGTAGCTCCAGTTTATTAGCTCTGTTCTCCATGAAAAATCTTATTCAATTGCTTCACATTGAAGTTACAAATTCTTGCTAATTTTAACAATTTTCAAAACAATATATAGTCATTATAACAATATATATTTTAATAATTATAATAACAGAAACAC
The DNA here is from genome assembly GCA_035048155.1 of Cinnycerthia olivascens. Taxonomy (NCBI): domain Eukaryota; kingdom Metazoa; phylum Chordata; class Aves; order Passeriformes; family Certhiidae; genus Cinnycerthia; species Cinnycerthia olivascens. The sequence continues at coordinate 40,620,042 of JAWWMU010000001.1, forward strand.
TTTATGGAAAAATATGAGTACTCTATGTTAAGTTTTGAGCTATTTCTTCATTGCCCAAGTTAAGCATCCTTTAATGCTGCTATGGATTGCTCTGAAACCAATTCATTGTGTTAATAATTTTATACCTTCATTGCTGGCAGCTGTTAGCCAGAGGCTGATAAATTTCATCTGATGCAGGAGGAATATTTCCTTCTACCGAAGTTACTTAAGTGATCTATTTGTCAATGAAAATAAGTCAGATAAGTCCCTTATCATGCATTTTCCATAAAATAAAATGCTCAGAGTAGTGTCTGACACAAAAGCCCAGAAAAACAAAATCTGTCCTGGTATCCAGGTACATTTCATTTGATCAGATTTCAGGCAGTGGACAATGTTAGTTCTTAAACCTTGAGGAAGTTATGTTAAGGAGAATAAGTCTAAGAGAAAGCTGCTTCTTTATTTTGAGTGAAAAAATGTGATGTACAGAATAAATGGTCCAAAAGACATGTAAGGCAGCAATCTGATGTCCTCTAATACATCTGCCAAAAGATCTGTAAATGTCTCAACAAATCAAACCCCATTCTGTACATGAAAATAATGCCACTGATCAGCATTTTGAACAAACTGGAGGGATTATTTTTCCCTAAAAAGAATAACTAAAAACGTACTGTGGGGACAAAGTCTTGACTCCTGAAATCTGCTCTTTGGAAAGAGAATATGTCTGAAATTTATTTGAGATAAATCCAGTTATTAGACTTCAGATGTTGACTCTAGCTATCTATCTTCAGCTTTTAGACCTGATGGCTATTGCTTACATTCCCCTTTCCTTAGGCTCTAACACATCAGTGTGTGAGATGAAAGGAGATGAGTTCCAACAATTGAGAGAGTTACTTATCCTGCTCAGAAGAGGGTAAAACACAGAACCTAGCCACCTCTGCATCCTCTCCAACTTCTACCATTTAGAACTTCTCATTTAAAAGGGATCCAAACAGTAATCCCAAATCTATAATATTTATTGTGCTCATGTTGTATAAAGGACTTTGTGGCCCATTATGGCTGCATCCCATAAGGAAAGTAGGTAGTCTGTGTTGCATGGTCCTATGCTTTGTGTTGCACGGTCCTATGCTTACACACAACAGCAGGAATTTGGACTCTCTACCTTCATTCTAGGATGAACCTTCAAATAGGCTCCCCTAGCTGTAATATTTTTCTACTACAGATTCAAACATGGGAGTGTTTCAAAGTATTTTCAGACCTCTCTGTTCTGCTAGTAATCAATAATCACACTAGCATTGTGAAAATAGTTTTAAAAAGGCTGCAAATATGCAATATTAATCTGCTTATGTATGGAATATGGACTGTGGACTGTAACTTCAAGAGATCGTACAGAGTTGATCTCCCATGGAAGTAAGGTCTTCCATTTAAACAACTCATCTAGTTTCTGCTTCACTGAGATTCCTATTTCACCTGACTTTGCATGCCTATAATGTAGTTATCTCAACTGCATAGAACACCATAACCTTCATCATAACCTGAAAAATTCATTCACCTTACAGTGTCTCTACTTTAGTTTTGATGAATCGCTTGAAGAAACACCCATTTATCCCTTTTGACTATACAGAAAGTCTAACTGAAATGTAGACGTGTATATGTAACAGCAGGATTTGCATTAAGAAAGATGAATCAAGCTTCTAATCTCCCTCCAAGTCCAGTGAAGAGAATTACAGGCACAGAGAAGGTGATTGATGTAGATATACTTTTTTCCATACTACAGTGTATTCTCCTAACTCTCTGTCTTTCTCCATCACCTTTAACAAGCATGTGAAAGTAGAGACAAAAACATAAAGTTAGGTGAGATGAAAACCACTCACACAGTTATTTTCTAGTTCTCCTTGAACACATCTTCATCGTATCCATGAATGTGATGAACTTCAATATATTGTCCATATGCTTCCATATCAGTTTGAAATACTTTTCTTAAAGTACCACCAGAAAGACATTGAAGAAAATGCAATCCCTATTCTGGACTGTGACTAAATGGGTGTAAACTAGGAAGGATGAGAGTTTGACTCAATTGTGTGTATATGGCATGACTCCAAGTAGAGACTCAAGGTAAATTTGCACAGAAGAAAAATCCAGTACACTGAGACTTAGAGAGTCATAATAGATTATAAGTCATAACTCTAATTCATGGTGAATTTTTATGTTTGGACACAGTATTCATAGCATTTTTTTCCTTTTAAATAAAGTTACAGAGTGGTGACCACTATAAAATTCACAAATCTTGAGAACAAGAGCAGTTTCTTTAACTCCCATCACAACCAGTAAGAAAGATCATACAGGCCAATTTTAGTTCTTGATGACAGCTGTGAAATCTTACTGAATGTTCAGAAGTGTAACTATGGAAATCATTTGGCATGTAAGATCTTATTTTTTATTTTTAAACTTTTTTACACCTCCCTCTGAAATTGCCATCTCCTGGCTCCTGTTAGGCAGAGGATATGCAATTTTTCTAACCTATCATTTCGTACCAGTAGTAATGATGATTGACATGAAAACAGCACAGCTTGTCTATTAGACCAAACTGAATTTGCAAGGATGTCAGTAAGATTATATAGTTATGCATCCACACGTATTCAGGGGAATATATATACGTTTAAAATAACATACCCAACATAAATCAATGAATTTAAATTTTCTGTGTAATTTCAGTAAAAGCTCAGGATCAGACAAGTGAATGTTGAAGTAGAAGTAATCTTTTCTACAAAGACATCTCCTAACATCAGGCAGCAGATTCATTGTTATATTAAAATCATGCAACCATAGAATGCTGTGGGTTAGGAGGGACATAAAAGATCATGTAGTTCCAAGCCCCTGCCATGGACAGGAATATCTTCCACTAAACCAGGCTACTCAAAGTCCCATCCAACCCGGCCTTGGACTCCCCCGAGGTGGGGCATCCACAGGTTCTGTTCCAGTGCTTCACGACTCTTACAGAAGAGAATATTTTCTGACTATCTAATCTAACCTGCTCTTGGTTTGAAACGATTCCACTTTGTCCTGTCACTACACGCTTTTGTAAACAGTCTCTATCTTCCTTTTTTCTTCTTGCAGGTACTGGAAGTCTGCAATTAGTTCCCCTGAAAAGACTTGCTAGCCCCTGTTAGCACTGCTTGTCTGCAGCAAGCATGGACAAGAGGGCAGAAGAGGGTACAAGTCAGTGGTTCTTTCCACCTGGGACCATTTACAGTGGAGTCAGAGGTAAAATATTTTCTTAGTACTAGTATCTCAAAGACTTCAGACTTGATACTGTGCAAAAAATCAAAATAAAAGTTGCTAAACTCAGGTTTTTTTGACAACAATGTCTGCTTATGAAGTGCTTCAGGTTCTTTATTTACATTACAGATTTGTTTTGCATTACAGATGCTGTCCTTGATCCCCAGTAAGACTGGAGGTATGTAGGAGTCCAGTGGAACAGACTTAGGGGACATTCATCTTAATAAACTTTTACTCTTAAAGAAACACATAGGGCTTATATATGTACTTTTATTGAGGCTGGGAGGGAGGAAAGTGTTTTAGAGGGTGAATATTAAAAAACAACATTTATAAACTGCTACAATAACTACAGAATGTTGTCTTGCCGACCTCATTTTCTGCAGTGGCAGAAGCTCTGTTGCTAAGTAATTAACAGAGCCAAAGAAAGAAAGAGGAAAAAAAAGCAAATTCTATTTCCAATTTCTCTTTAAGTAGCACTTATATGGATATTAGATGGCAGCAGACAGAGTTATAATCGTTCTAATATAGTGTAACTCAGTCACACTGAAGGGAGCACCATGGAAGTGTTGCATAGTGAATTTCAGTCCATATGGCTTTGTCTTACAACACACATCTCCTGGACTTTATCTAAGATTCATATTTTTCTGAAGAAGACAATTACTTCCTTACTCCATAGTGACATGGTATTTAGACTTGACCTGTGATTAGGCCTAAGAACTCCTGAGTTTCATCTTTCCTGCTCAGATCAGTAGAGAACCTCCTTTCAGATCAGTGGGATCCACCTCACTGCTCTGTCTGCAGTTGCAGGGCAATTGAGTGACGAACTCAGGGATGAAATTCAGCCACTTCTTTCCCATTTGGACACTCTGAGCAGTTTCTCCTAACAAACTGCTTTAATTTGTAAGCAGAGACAAAACAGAATCAAACAGCCAGTCTTTGTGGCTGCCTGCATTCAGAGATATATAAAAAAATCCTTAGTGCAAAACCACCATTTACTACTGCAAAGGAATAAGATACATTCTTCAGCATACAAAAGATATTTCACTTCCAGCCTTGTTCAAGTCCCACATTGAAAGGCACCCATCCATCCTACTGTAAAATTGAATAAGTTATTTATTATTACTGTGGTGAAGCTCTGGGATCTTTAATTTCATCAGTTACTAGATGGCAGAAATCTGATTACTTAATGACCTTGTTTTTACTGAGAAAAAAAGTCTGCTGTTGAAATGACAGAGATGTAATGGCATGAATTCATTGTGGGTAACAGAGCTATAGAACAGCTTACCATACAATGTATGACTCAGATTTCACTGCTTTTTGACATTCAACTGTAACATTGCTAAAATACCATCTAAATCAATATCAGCAGTTAATCACAAGAGATGTAATGTTATTAAGGAGGAAAAATTACCCTTTTCTATATGTTTTCCTCCAACCATGCACAGGAAATAAGGAACAAAAGATGTCAGTTAGATTGCACGTTCTATCCCACTCAAAAGAAGTAGAGAGACATTAGCTAAAGCTATAGCATAAGGAGAAGGAGAAGGAGAAGAAGAAGAAGAAGAAGAAGAAGAAGAAGAAGAAGAAGAAGAAGAAGAAGAAGAAGAA
>JAWWMU010000001.1:40625004-40651416 GCA_035048155.1 Cinnycerthia olivascens
GAAGAAGAAGAAGAAGAAGAAGAAGAAGAAGAAGAAGAAGAAGAAGACGAAGAAGAAGAAGAAGAAGAAGAAGAAGAGGAGGAGGAGGAGGAGGAGGAGGAGGAGAAGAAGTGGAACTGAATTTGCAATCAGAGTACTTTCCTTCTCCAGCCTCCCATACACACCCTTAAGCAGTTTATCTAGTGGTTCTGTAAGAATCAGTTATATTAATTCATGTTAAATAGAGAATATTTTTTACATTTTCTCCCTTTAGGAGCACATGATCCCCAAAATATTGGCTGTGCCAAACCTTAGAAATTCTGAAAATATTTTTATATCTAATAAAGACTATGCAACATCAAATGTGGAAAATCAGAGTTTACTGATCACTCCTCTATTTTATTTTGAGAAGAATAAAAGTTCCATGTTCATTTATGCTTGTACAGATCTTTCTCTTGAAGAACAAAGCACAATAAAATTCAGTGCCATAATGCTTCTTTGTGTTTTAAGTAAATGTCCTTAAACACCATGAGTGACAGTGAACAGAGGGGGTTCAAAAGATGCTCAGAGGTGCCACAGAAATCTGTGGGTAATCCTGTGAGGAAACTCAGATCTACCCACTTTATATTTTTCTTGAAAGACCATAATTTATGTCTATTTCTCCTTCCTTGTTCATCCACTTTGCTCTTCCCATCAGAAGCCGAAAACAGAGTGAAAACTAAGGCAGCTCTGCTGTCAAATCTGTCAATCATACTTCAGTAACTGTCCATGAATGTCAACAATTAAAGAAGCCTGATTCAGGAGCAATTAAGTCATAAATTCCATTACCTGAACAGAAATCTGACATAAAGAGATTAAAAAAAAAATAAGAAAAAGAAAAAAAAAGAAGATATTTAGCTACTGACTTTAACACTTGCCCAGGCAAGAAAGCTGTCCAGTATTTCTAGTTGTAAAGACAGTTTGTGGCACAGAAAATACTTTTAAATACAGCTTTGTGTGAAGAGATTATGCTTATATTTTGTATGAGATAAAGAATGAGGGAACAAAGATAAACTGTGAGACCCAAACAAGAGAAGTAAGGAAATTTTAGATGTAAGTAATATAAAAAGTTCAAGTTTTATACTTAATACTGAGAGAATAAACTAAACATCAGTAAAGAAAGGGACAGTTTTTGAAGCTACAAGATATAGAAACATTTTTCCTTTCCCACCCCAAGCCAAAATTTATATTTAAGTGAGTCCCTGCAACCTGCTTCATCTGCAGATGTTGTTTTTTTTTAAATAGGAACAACCTCAAACAGAAAAAAAAGGAATTTATAAGTCATGCAATATATGGGTAGTATCCTACAGAAATAACTGAAGCACCAAATATGTTTTCTTTGTATCATGTGGTGTGTTTTTATCTGCAAATCCATTTTATTCAGTGTAATTAAAATATGTTCTTTTATACCACTGGTTCATGGGCATTCAATCATCTGCATTGTTATTGTGTCCATATGCTTTGAGCTTACTATCTTTCAATCTTGCAACCTGTTGAAAACATATTTAAGATCTATAGTTTATTGTCTCAGAGAAAAATTGCCAGTATTCATTTGAAACCATCTCTGAAAACATTGTCAAGTACTGCTTTTCTTGATACTGTGGGACATATCTGAAGGTGTTAATCTGGGCCTGCCTGCTGCCTGTTGATAAGCCAGATATGACATATACCTTGTCACTATGCCAGAATTTGCCACAAGCAAACTGAAGCTCATCCTCTGGCTCTTATGGATAGTAGTGTGAAGTTCAGAGCAGAGATAATAATGGAAGGCATACTACAAATGTGTTATGGTCATGGAGTCTAAATAAATATTTGCTCAGGCCCATTGAAATTTCATTTAATGTTTTTGTAATCTTTCATTTCTTTTGGGATTTCAGATGTTCATACATATGTGAATCATGAAATGTCAATAATAATAATGTCAATAAAACTTACATTCTTACAGGTGAAAGACAAATATATGACAAACTGGAAATATAAGCAAGTATTAAAAGGGTGTAAATTACTAGGTTTTATCAATTTATTTAAAGTATCAGACTTGATATTACAGCTCTGCTGATACAGAGAGATATCTTGAACAACTTTGCCCTCCTTTGTTGTCTTCTGGAGAAAAGTATTTTTCAGCAGAAAGTCAGGAAGGAAAATGCAGCCTTTAGCTTCCATCTGGTTTTCAATGAAGTTTGCTCCTAAAGATATTCTCAACAAAGTAAAGGGATAACTCTAGCTTCTTCTTCCTTTAAATTATGAGAGGGATCTGTTGATTAAATTAAGTGTTGTGAGTTGAAGCTGAGAGAGAGAAACAAAAACTCAGAAACAAATGATAGTATAAGCATGTATTTGAAGTTTTGTTTTGGTCACTGAGGTTTGATGTAAGAGTTTTTTCCTGCACTTTACCTTACATTCCTCATCACAAAAAAGTCTGGAAAAAATTAGAAAGAGATACGAGATAATACATGTTTGGACCTCTTAAGGACAAGGTTGTGGTCCTTGGACACATTCCATCTCCCCACTAATCCATTTCTAGCCTAGGTAGCCTTCTTTAACTGCTTGATCCACGAGAGGAAAAGTCTGAAAGAGAGTTACAGACAGCTACACACAATTGATTCCAATCAGTAGCAGTTCCACTTCCCCCAGAGACCTCTCATCTTTATTCTACGGCCTGTTATGCATTAACCAGCATGTGTTAACCAGATCTCACCTCCACCAGCCCTGGAATTAGAACCTTCCTGTCAAAAATGCCTCCTTTCTGTGCTTATCTCAAGTTCCTGCTATGGTGGCTTCTCTTACAGCAAATTCCTTCTGTGACCCTGACACTATTTGAGGTAGGCAATGTTTCTCTTTTTAAGTCCTTACAACAGCTCCAGCCACGAGAAGCAGGAATTCCAGGATTCCAGGATATTGCACCTTTATCATTGGCCCCCAAATGCACAGACAGGCAAACATATAACATCATGAAACGAATGGATATTTATGTGGAATAAAAGCTAGCCCTATAAAAAGTGCAGTGGGTAAATCAGAGCACTATAACGACATGCTACTTCCAAGGATGCAAGTTACGATAAGACACTGAGATCTATAGCAAAACAAGAATAAAGTAACAGCTATAATTCCTTTAAAATGTAGTAGTGAACTTTTAACAATATTACCTGTCCTGCAATAATAAAAACATTTTTAAATGAAAGAGAAATCCCCTTTATTTTTTCCTCAGATGGGTAAAGGAAATATATTTAAAATAATAGGAAAATGTTCAACTGAGAAGAAAGTTGATGACCTCATAACTTCATTTATGCCTCCAAGATTGCTTGTTTGAAGTCTCCATTGAGACTCAAAAGGAGCATGTCCAGGCAACTGTATTTTCAGTCTGCCATTGCCTCTTTCCCACCATTCTGAAAAAGTCTTACTTAAGGATAGAAAGTGTTTCAGCTTTGGCCCTCAGCCAAAATAAAATCTTTCCTCTTTCCAGGAAAAATAAAAATCCTAAGCAGCAACCTAAGCAGCAATCACTTCCCCTCTACAAGACAAATTTCTACAAGGATAATGCAGCTTAGGGCAGAAGATGTTCTAGCAGCTTGTCAGGATTTTCTAGGACAAGGCAGGGAGAGTCTGTGCATGAGATGAGAAATGTGATAAATATACATGAGACTGAAGGAAGGGTAGAAGGGGGTAAGAAGGCAAAAGTCTTCCAGAGCACAGGACACTGAATTTTCAGTTTCTGTTGTACTTTTCAACTGCCACTGCTGATGGAGGCAAGCTGTCCCTTCCTGGCCCATTGAAGCTGATTTTCTACTCCTCAGTACAATTTATTCACGTTTTTCTGTAATATATATCCAAATGTCCACAACAGAGGTAGAGGGGAGATTTTACCACAACTCACAAAGGATGGACTCCAAATCTTCCTCTTCTGGGTCCTGTCACCTTTTCAGTTTCTCTAAATCTATCCTCTTGGCAACCACAGAAGCTCTTCTCTCCCCCACCTCACACCTCCTGCACACACATTACCCAGGAGCACTGATAGTCTTTACTTGCTCTGAAACCAGACAGCTCTTCAGTTTCCCCCAGCTGCCCCTCCCTCCATCCAGCCGCAGAGGCTCAGAGCAGACGCCTGCCAGGCACACTGGTGCTGGGGCCTGAAACTCTTGCTCACTGTGTGAAGGAAGTCTCCTGTCCTACCATAAACACACCTCCTAAGGCAGAACTTAGTCTGTAATGTTATGGATACATATAGTGCATCTCCCATGGGGGTCCAGAAGTTCCCCTGGAATCAATAAAAGGAATCAATAAAAGGAATCAATAAAAGGAATCAATAAAATTATGGAATTAATAAAGGGAAGATTGGAAGCAAATGGCCAAATCTGTACATTAGGTTTTAATAATCCTCAGATCTTATAGATTTTATTTAGTAGTTTTTATTTATGGCTATAAAACTTGTTTCTGGAGGCTGGCAAAAATAAAGTACTGTTCCACAGACTTCCTTGTCTCTCACATTAAGAGGACTGGAATCAAAACAAGCATCTGCTATGACAGGGAGACACATTTTTCTGTCTTAACCACAACCTTCTCTGTGACTACAGTCTCTCAAGTACAAGTAGATTGAGGCAAGATTACTGCTCCAGAGTCCAAAAGGGGAAAATATTTAAAGGTGAGGTTTGCATGGAATTTTACACATAACTTTATTTCTGCAGGCATTACTGTTAAAATATAGATAGCACTGCCCAAAATTTGGCAGACATTTTATGCCAAAAACCTTATGTTTTGCAACTACATCAAATTTTAGTTTTAAACAGAAGATCGTGCGTTATTTGGAGAAAAAGATCGAACTGGTAATAAGAAACTATTCATTTTATTTTATTTACAAATCCAGAAATATGTGGTCTTTTCTCCCTTCTGACCATATTTCAACTGGTAAGATGGAATAATAGTGCTCCCTTTGGAAGCTTTCTTCACTCAAGTACATATAATCATTACTGTCAGCCCATCAAGCTCCAGGTGAAAATAGATTCTATATAAACTCTTTTAAGTCACATTTGATTAGACCCTTTTCTGTATGAGTTTGACATGTTTTATTATTTCTAATCTCAGCTTCTGTAGTGGACTTCCGCAGAATAACTCCTGTACCATAACTGACAAGCGAAATCTGACTTACATTACAGAGAATGTGATGCTGAAAGTCCCCAGCAGAATATGGTAAATGAAAAGTGTGTACAGTACAATTCTCTTATTTGAACAGAGGTTTTATTTTGGGCAACATCAACCAAAACCAGGAACACTTACCAGGTAGGAAAGGATAGAAAGTAAACTTTATCCCGGGTGGATGTGGGAAAGACAATCTATGGCAAGATAGAGGAATGTGATAACAGAAAGGAACATAGCCAGTAATAAATAAGGGGAAATGTATATAGATTTCATCAGCTTTATGATGTAGACTGTAATTAAAAGAAAAAATTAATTTTGAAAAATAAAAACGATTATAAAACCATGGCTGAAACTTGTAAATATTTATTTAAGAAAGTCAATAATCGCAAAGATTATGAGACACAGCTGGAAGCTTTATGGGCCTTTTCTGTTGGAAATTATTTTTAGAAAATTAATACCATGACAGATTTTGCCTATTTCAGTGGCTTTCTTGCCATCTTTCCCTTTCCTCCCGAAATATAAAAATATAGAGAGTTAAAAGATCTCTTCTAATACATAACTAAAGGACTCCTTTTTGAGCAGTGAACTCCTTTGTGACTTCTCTTTTACACTGTAAAATGATCAAAAAAAACCTGTATTTTATTCCATTTACCTCCCTCAGTGGTCTGAATAGTCTTGGTATGTCTATCAATAGATAAGCCAAAGGCAGATTCTGCTGGCATGTGATCAAACACTGCTTCTTCTCATCGTCACACAGGGAGTTATTTATCGGAAATTTTAGAAGTTTCTCCTTTTTCTGTTCATTTACCAAAATTTCAATGAAATGCTATTTTAAATATATAAAACGAGTTGGTATGGGGAATAATGCAAGGGAAATGAAGATTTTGTGCTCTTCTCTGAGTCATATGAAGGAGTCCAGAGAAGAAGTTCAATGTCTAATTAGTCCAATAGCTCCCACAAGTTATGCACATTTCTTGCCCTTGGAACTGTTACAAGTTCAACAGTTTCTACATAAGAGTAACAAACAGGGCTGTGCCTCATTATTCTGCATTGGAGAACCACTGCATTTGTTAGGTTCCTTGAAAAATTCAGCATTCACAACACCACCCTTGCATATGTTGACTTGGTCACACCACCAGGAGCTTACACAAAGGGCTGCCAGACAGACCAAAGAGCAGTTCTGTAGTATCCTCCTTCTCTGGAAGGATTGCACATGCAGGCACGAATATATCCAGAAGATCTGAAAATAAAGCTTGCTAGGATGGACCAGCAGAGTTGCAAATGCAACTGTAAGTAGTGGAGCATGCTTATTACAGTTAAGCACTCTTGTCTTGAAAACTTACATTTCAGAAACCCCTTTGCAGAGAGCTCATGTCTGAGACTGCACTAGAAAATGATGTATGTCCTCGGGGATGCTGAAAATCACAGCATCAACAAGAAAGTGATCAGTCTTTCACACACAAAGATCTGACCAATGAAAAACAGCAATGAGGCTTTATTTCAACCTCTCAATGAGCCCTTCCACTATCCATAAGCCAAACCATTCCGAGACAATTTATGGGACTGGAAAACAAAAAGAATATTAGGTATGAAGAACAAACCAGGACACAGGGAAGGCCAGCTGTTCCCTAAGGGACAGGGAATCAGGAGGTAAGCACAACAGGAGCCATGTCTGACACGACAGGGGCTGGGGACTGGCAGCTGGAGACAGCCTGGAACCCAGATCATCAGCTAAGTCCATGAAGCCAAGCTGGAAAGGATCAGGTCTGATGATTATAATTAGGATCAGACACAGCTCAGCAGTAACCAGGCAAACCCATGGTGACAAGGCAGATTTGAGCTGAAGCTGGTAAATCAATCTGTGGATCAAGGTTAGGGTTTGCATCAGCAAGTACATGGCCAGGAACAGGCAACCTGAACTCACCTCAGGCAGGAGCCAAGGGCTTGAGTCTTAGCTTAAAACCAGCTCCTGTGGGAAGGAGGATCATGCACACTAAGGCTTCTCATTTCTTTCACACAACTGTTTCACATCCAGAACAACCTGCTGTGCTTTCTGAAATTGTACATGAGCTCAAGCAGCCAAAAGTTGTTGGGGAGGGCTGATGCACTTAGAGCTCTGAAGAAGGGACTGGTGGTCTCTGGAGGAGAAGTAACAAGTTGCAAAGCACCTTTCTGTGCACATATGAACCCTGGCTGCATACTTACCAGGTGGACAGACAGAGGAAAAATATAACAAAAGGCTCCTAGCTTGAGATAAAAATGTGGAGGGATCACTCACTAGTTACCAGCAGACAATTTCAACTTGGGAAAATTAGTTTAATTTGTTGCAATCATATCAAAGTAAGATAATGAGAAATAAAAATTAGTCTTAAAACATTCCTCCATCCCTCTTTTTTCCCAGGCTCAGCTTCACTCACAAATTCTCTACTTTTTCCTCTCAGCTGTGCAGACAGGGAACAGTGGTTGCAGTCACTTCACCACATGTTGTCTCTGCCTCAGCGGGAGGACTCCTGACACTCTTCCCCTGCTCCACCATGGAGTCCCTCCCACGACAGACAGACTTCCATGAACTTCTCCAATGTGGGTTCTTCCCATGAGATACAGTTCTCAGTAAACAGCTCCAGTGTGAATCCCTTCCAGGGGTGCAGTCTTTCAGAAACAGGTTGTTCCAGCATTGTCCCACCCAGAATCACAAGAGTTGCCAGCAAACCTGCTCCAGTGTGGGCTCCTCTTTCTGTGGGTCATGCTGGAGCCTGTTTGAGTCTTGGCTTCCCACAGGGTCACAGCCTCATTCGTGTATCCACCTGCTCTGGCATGGGGTCATTTACAAGCTGGTAATAACAAGCCTTGTAGATTATGACTTCTTATGTTATTTCCCAATATAAGTATGCCAATGGTAAATTGATGAGGTGATAGTAATCTCTATACCTAAGAACTTTCTCTACTGTGAATATTTCTTCATAGTAACACAAGTGAGGGTGGTACATGATTCCAATGCTTCAAAATATATTCAGATGGGCATATCTAAGCTAGTGCCGCACTTTGTAACATGATTATAAAGAAACATGTTTGCACAGAACAATATAGCTACATAATTCAAGTTTTCAATTTTATGGTTCTATGCAATTGTTTCCAGTAAACACACTTCCAGGCAGGAGTTAGAGATATTTTAGAGATATGGCTTTATGCTTTACAACTAATTTATCAATTTGTTTCTGTGTGAGATCAAGCTAAAATTTTATTCTCTGGAGCTACAAATCAGTTTTGTTTAAACTTTCATAGTGGTACACATACTATAACAACTGTTATAGATTTTAAACTTTGGGTCTGTAGCCCTTAACAAAATTACAAGCTCCATTGGCTGATGTTTTTGGGAAATTTGGATAATAACAAAACTAAAAGCTAACTGTGTCAAAAAGAATGGAACAACATGAACACATTTCTATAATTTAGTTCTCATTTCAATGTTATGAAGACCTTCTCAAAACCAGAGGAATTCTGCAAAATTGCTCATTAAGTTGTGAGTGGAAATATTTCTTAGATACTCTGCAACTGCTGGTGATGGAATGCTGTTTATAAAATTGGAAGAGAAGATTCCTGCAATCAGTCATTAAAGACTTCAAAAGAAACTGGACGTCGTAGAATAAGGGGGAAAGAACAGGCATGGAGTGGAACTGCCAAGAGTAGGAAGTAGAATGTGCTCCTCAACCTTGTCCAACAAACCATGAAGGCCTTGCTGGAGATTTAAAGCTGGGGGTAGCCTTAGCTGCAGTGACCATGAGATTGTGAAGTTCAGTATTGTGGGAGGAGGAAGCATGGCAGCAAGTACAATACAATCACAGGCTTCAGAAAAACCAGCTTTAGCCTCTTCTGGGATCTTCTTGGAAGAATCCCATGGGGACAGGTTCAGCTGGGTAGAGGAGTCTGAGAGCTGGTTGATATTCAAGAATCACTTTATCCAATCTCAAAAACAATTCTCTTGACCAAGAAATAAATAAAGGGGGCAAGAAACCCATGTAGATAAATAAAGAACTCTTGTCATCTCTCAAAAATAAGCAGGAAATATACAGGAGATGGAAGCAGGATCAGGCCACTTGAATATAGAGAGAGGTTGTCAGAGTAAGTAGAAATGAGATGATGAAGGTCAAGGTCTATCTATGATTAAATCTGGGCAAAGATGTCAAGGACAAGAAGAAGGGCTTTTTCAAATACATCAACAGCAGAAGGAAAACAAAGGGTAATGCGGGCTCATTACTAAATGGAGGGAGATCCTGGTACCAGGGTACACAGAGAAGTCAGAGTTACTGAATGTCTTCTTTGTGTTGGTCTTCACTGACAAGACCAGCCCTCAGATCTTTTACCCTGGAGCGCAGGGTAAAGGAATATTGGAAGGAAGACTTTCACTTGAACAGTGAAAAAGAGGATGGGAGGTCTGGAGCATCTCTTACAAGTACAGGCTGAGGGAGTTGGGCCAGTTCAGTCTCGAGAAGAGAGGACTGAGAGGGACCTCATTGATGTATACAAGCATCCAAAGGGAGGGTGCCAAGAGGCAAGAGTCAGGCTCTGCTTAGCAGTGTCAAACAATAGGACAAGATGAAATGAGCAAAACTGATGCACTGGAAGATCCACCTGAAAGTGAAAGATACCACTCTCTTAGCAATAGTGTCTCATCCACAAAACTTCAGAGAGAAAATGCTAACTGGTGAACCTTGGTACTTCAGCTCTATTGTTAGTATTTTTTTCCTGTCTTCTCAACTGACCTATTTAGATATGTTATTTAGGGTTAGACAAACTCCTTTCTTCTTTACTAAAGAGGGCACTTAGTGTGAATAGTTTAGCTGTCACTGCCCATCAAAGGGCTAGACTGATTCTAACAAAGTTACAAAGTTTCAGTACCCATATATTTCTAAATATTAACTGTACATTTTTATCCAATTTAACCAAAACACCATGTATAACCAGCTTCACAGAAGGAGGTAGGTAGTATTTCTTTACCCTGAACTGACTTTCTAGGTTGTTCACTAAAGTAATGTAAGTACCTATGTAATGAAATACTGAATCTCAGGTACATAATAGATGTATCCTTGAATCAATCATTTGCACTGAATCATTTTTTCCCCTTGGAATTGTTTGTTTGGGATTTTTTGTATAATTAAAGAAATTAATCATCATGACACAAAACAACTGAAAGTATTTGTGGACCTTCAGTCATACAGTGATGCAGATTGTGTGAACAGGAATAGTTAGCCTAAGAATACTTGACAAGAACGTGATAAGTCAGTATAGTCATGTCACGTGATATCACTGGCCTGAGGTGAAGAAGTGACAGACTACTACATTCAAATCAACTGACTAGAGATGGTTTAGTGCCGGATCATTATTCTAAAGAAGACATATGATGCATACAGAACTCTGTAAAGGCTCAGCAGGAATACAATGCATTCAGATATTATCAGCCTCAAAAGGCATGAACTCTGACTTTCAATGCACAGGGAAGAGGAGTAAGGGATTAAAGCAACAGCCTCTGTACAATGAGTACTATGCTTTTACATCATTAGCAAAAGCAAAATAAGGGTTCTATTTGTATAAGCCTGCAAAATAAATGTTCTATTTGTATAAGCCTACAAACATTGACAGAAACAGTGATGATACCATATCTGTTGGACTTGAACTGAGTTGAACAATTCTATCTGATTTGAGAGCTGTCTACAATGCATTTTTTGTTGCTAAAGCAACAGCAAAGCTAGCTGTGAAGTGAATGGACAAAATAATCCACAGGCACTTCAAAACATTATGTACATGCTCATTCTTACTGTATGCTATACCCATAAACATATATTGGAGTATGCAAAGATATATATGTATATGTATGTTGAGTATGCTTTGCCAAAATAACAGCAAATGCTGATGCTGTGAATGCATATGTACAGTAATCATGAGCCTGAAACATCTCTTTGCAAAATATTTATTAAGTAGTTAAATTTTTAGAATTAGAAGCTACTTTGAAACAATTGTGCTAACTGAATACAACTGATACAAGCCCTTGCAATCCTGAGGAGTAACCAGGGATTGAGTAATCCTATATTGTATCTATAAAATATTTTTCAATCTACACAAAGCACAGATTTATCTTTGCATAAGAGTTCCATCTGAGATAACAGACAGGTTATGATAGATGTTGTACATCATGAGCAGGACTGCTCCTCCCCCAGGTCCATGCAGTCCAACTGGATAAAATAGGTGAGATTTGGGAGGAATGCTGGGAATGGCCACCCAGTAGCGTAACATATCAATGACTGAAACAGAAAAGAATACTGAATTAGTGGATGATTTTTGTCTCAAGTGTTTTTACCAGAACCAAACACTTGAGACCCTTTCACAATATGGAAAAACAGCATCTAATGCTAACTCTGCTGTCATCATATACATCCCAAAATCTCATGTCTGGTCAGAGGAATTTATTTTCATTCTCATTTTTAATTTATAACTAATAAAGGCAGGAAAGTCTTTGCCTTAATACGGAAGAGTAGCAATGTATTATGAAACAATCTGTTTTTTGTTTTCCAGTACTCTTGGATGAGATCTAATTCTATTGTCTAATACTGACAAACTACTACCAATAGTGAGACAATTTCAGTGAAGATATATATACAACCAAATAAAATTTATAAATTGCATACTACTTATATATATATATAATTTACAAACTGTGAAAAATAAAACACATATAGATACATGAAATACAATACATAATGAAACAAGCAGATAAAAGGTGATTTAAACTCATTAAAAATTGCTTCTCCTACCCTCATTATGGTCCCTAAAGTATTCATGTCTGTTAAAATCTTTCAACTCTCAGGTCTGCTGAAACATAGGAAAAAAAACTAAGTAGGATTATTTCATACTTTTTTGTTTATCTATGTAGGCTTTCTTCTTTTAAAAAAATAGACCTCAATAGAAATAAACTAGAATACTTCCATGCTTGTCCACAAATTTTTGCCTATGTTGCAATAGTAAATCTCTAGCAGTTGTTATTTAATTTAGAAGACTATTCCAGCTGCGAGAGCAGCGAGAATTTTATCAGTGAATGGCAAAAGCATTCTTGAAATCCTTGGGATGTGTCCTAAGTAGTGTGTCAAACTATTTCAATTTTTAAGTTAAAATCAAATTAATTCATAACAGTGCCAGTTTCTTTCCACAGTCTGTAATGACAGCTTAGACTGACTAGCATAGATGAATCCCTTCTTGCTTCCTGTCTCCTACCCATTGTCTCAATACATGGTTGGGATATGGAAATGCTTTTTCCTAGTGTGATAATCACCAACGAGAAGAACAGGAAGAAGCATTATGTGCAGAGTGTGGCAGAAACAGTTTATTTGAATTCTACTGACTTTGTTACTTTAGCACTTAGTGATGGTATCCAGTGTAACTTTAGGCCATACTATTAGAATTCAAGCCTAATCTTTTTGGATGTCCAGTTTTACAGAACTACAGAATCATACAATCATTTAGGTTGAAAAATACTCCAAGATCATTGAATCCAAACTGTGACCCACCACTACCTTGGCAACTAGAGCACAGCACTGAGAGCAGCATCTCTGTCTTCCTTGCAGTGATGGGCCCAAATTGGACACAGCATTCGAAGTATGCTCTCACCAGTGCCAAGTACAGGGGGATGGTCTCTGCACTGGCCCTGCTGGACACACTATTTTTGATACAATATTTTGATATTTTGGCATCCTGCAAAATATTCCTAGAGAAACTTACACAGGAAAAACTAATTTTAGAAGTAATTTATAAGTCCAGCACAGAAAAGGAAGCAAAGAGTATCTCTTTACCCTGGTAGCTTTCTTCCTCTACATAATGGAAGCTGTGAAATTTCCATGACACACAAATATATCCCCATCAATTTAGTACTTAACATGCTTCTTGAGATAGAAATTTAAGGACTATAAGACAAATTTGACTTTTTATGAAAATTATCACAATGGCATTATTCTCACTTTTTCTATTTCTAAATATTTTTTGTAAAACAAAACAAAACCAAAAAGCCACACAAACATAGACACCAAAAATCCTCCAGCAATGACAAAAGACTTGTGGCTTAACAAAAAATTTATCACTTTTCAGTCTTAAAGGTAAAATGGTCATGGTGTTGATACAAATTTTTAAAAGTCTCTTTAGAAAGAAGGGTAAAAACTACATTCAGAATAAATACAATTTGGCATTTTATAGTCTAATGTAGTTATTTAACATAAACAGGATAAATTTGGAGTCATTGTAATTTGTGCTGCCTTGCCCTTACAAAAAAAATACAAATGGTCACTTAAAAGTGAACATGGCATTTAAGAAACTAAACCGTCAATAATGGTTTTGTAGTAGAGCCCAAAGCCCAGGAGAAATCAAGATTGTATTGTATAAGGTTATGCACAATACTGTAGGGAAAAGTCAGTAATTGGAAGAGTTTTCAACCAGAATTGAAAGCCCAGACTCTCTTGTAGCAAGGAACACATCTGAAATACAGCTGGAGTGTAGAACCGCAGCAATAAAGAGCAGCTGAGCTGGGAATGTAACTTTGGAGATCATTGGTCAAACTCCTGCTTCAAGCAGGATCACTAACAGCAGGTTCCACAGGACAATCTCCAGTTAGATTTTCAATATCTCCAAAGTTTTCCTCTACCTACTTCTAGTGTTTGACCACCCTCACAGTAAAAAAGTGTCTTTCTTATATTCAAATAGCATGTCTTGTATTTTAACTTTGCCTGAAAAACAGCCTACAGATCTGCTCTAGCAGCTTCATTCCTTTTTCTAATTTGGTGGGGGAAGAAAGTGGGATTTTGTTGGCAGGCAGTTCACTAAATTCACAAAAATACCAAAAGGAGGATGGTACTGTCATGAAGTTGCATTAGAAAGACATATGAAGCTGAATAATGTCAGTGAGAGAGACTGTCTTTTACAACTGAAGTTAAAACCTAGCAAATGGCTGCTGTATGTGTGGGACCTCAGGTGGGTCTCCTTCCCTTCTCTAGACACTCCCAAGAGGAAAGTAGGAGATTGTAATGACCATGGAACCCCCTGGAAGGACAGGGTGAAAGCAGCTCTACGTAGTCTTGGTGCTAGAAAAGGAAGACAAGGAGCTAAATGGAGGCCATTTACCTGAATTTTCTGAGGACTGGACTTGTGGGGAGATCCAGAGAAGGGGACATGCCTCCTCTGAGTTACCAGTGTACCTGTCAGCAAAGTCTGTAGTGAGATCTCACACCTGATCATTTCTCCAGCCATCAGTCTATCATTTCATGATCTATATTTGCCTCTATATTTGCAAAAGAAAATACGTCTCTATTTTTAAAAAATGCAAATGCCTCTGAAGAAAGTCGATATGGGAGAAAATTCTGAACATGTGGAAACATTATTTTTTGCTGTGAGAGTGAACAAGAACTGACACAGGTTGCCAGAGAGGTGGTAGACTCTTCATCCTTGCAGGTATTCAAAAGCCATCTGACATGGTCTTGAGAAACCTGCTCTAGGTGGCACTGCTTGAACAGGGAAGGTGGACCAAATGACATCCAGAGGTTACTGCCAACCTCAACCATTTTGTGATTCTAAATGTTTATGAAAATAGTTAGATGTCTAGAGAAGAATACTGAAAGTGTTGCACTGACCCTCTTTCAAGGTTCTACACCTTACCTAGGAATGAGTTTCAGGAAATTCCGGAGTTTAAAGTCAACATTTTGAGAGGAAAAGACTCAATCCATATCTTGAAAATTAACTATTTTTGAAAGCCTGCAGGCCTTTTCTGGTTGTGTCCAACAGCCCATGGTTTTAATAGGACCATGCTCAAGGGTTGCACCAGGTCCTGTGTTTTGCCCATGTCACTGGTAGCTCCTAAAACTTTTGTCTTTCCTCAGGTGCCTAAAAACATGTGCTGGCTGAGGGGAGTGGATATATCTCTGGGATTTTTTTTTCTCTGCACCGAAAATTTCCAACTTTTAGGTACTGTTGCTTTAACTCACATTTTTTGCTGCTTGGTGGATTTGCAGATCTGAGGGTTGGTTGCTTTGTGAAGGCCCACACACCATACGTGAGCTGTGGTGGGGGAGAGAAGAAGGTAGTGATGTTTTCTGCTTTCAGATACTGTACAGTAGAAAATCTCTAATTTCAAGAACCCCCATTCCCTATCTCTGTACAACTGTACTTGGGCTTTGCAGCAGAAACACAATAAATACGATAGCGAGTCAGACTGAGCGCTAATGACCACAGTGGCATAACAAAGTAGTGAAAGATATCAGGACAGCACTGGGAAAATCTGAGAAAAAACTTATAAGAGGTTTTTTGGTTGCATATTTGCAACTACCCTCTTCCAAAGACAAACGTCATCCATTCCAGGCAGTGGGGATAGTGCCATTCATTTGAACTGGTGTCACTGGGTGGCAGGAGCTGAAGATTTTCCCTACTAGGCTGACTCCTAGCCTGCAGACAGTGGGGCAAAGAAGGGGAATAAGAAACAGATATAGTCTAAAGAACGACAGAAACTCTAAGATATTGCTAGTAAATTAAGCAATTTAGCACTAAATGTAGCATTAGTAATTTAAGATGGACATTGTTCTCCTCAGTTGCCCAATGGTTTTTAATATGATAGAGGAACTGTTCAGATTGCTTTCCTATAATTATTAGTAAACATCTTATTTGCTACATCTCTTATTAGAAGCAGAGCCTAAATACCTCAGTCTGATTATTACTCATTCATGAATTCCTGCTTCATTGTTCTAAATTAAAATGCTCTTAGAGAGGTAATAAAATTATCATCAGAACCTATTCAAAACAAATTTAAGAATGGATGCTCAAAGCAGTCAACACCGAAGTCATCTAGAACATGTGTGAGTATGCAAGAACTATTATATACTGTTCTGTATACACTATTTAATTGTTGCAGTTGTATTTGACATAGGAAAATGACTTCTTGATCTAAATGGCTTTGAACTTGCAAGGCTCATCCTCCCCTGATTAAATTGCACAGATTCATAGACAGCAGAGAAGTGCCAGATCTGGATCACAAAACTCAGCTGTATTTCAGCTAAGGAGCACTAAAAGAAACAGAACATTAAGATACACCATGCTCAAGCAAAGTCACTATCCATCATGCAGACAAACGCCATTTCTCAAAGCAAAACATTTACTAGCCTTCTGTCTGAGAAGAAAATTGCACTGTACATTTCAAAACAGTTTTCCTAAAGTGCATAAAATGAGTAACAGTCAAAACAGGCTTTGAACAGGTATAGTCATATATAGTGTCAACATAAGCAAAATCAAATTGAGACAACTCAAAAGAGTTGTCTCTTTTGAGTATTCATTTCCCTTCTCTCTAGTTATATCCCATACTTTTAATGAACATATATTGCTAACCTATTATCTGGCAAAAGAATCCGCATTGAACTTAACCAAGATAATGCTGTCCAAGATTCCAGACTTTGTCATAGGAAGCAATGTTTCATCACAAATGCAAGACAGACACTGAATATGAAAAAGCCAAAAGAGCTGCTAAGACAGACAGAGGCAGGTTCTGCTCTACCTATTCAGAACTCCATAGGGAGCCACTGAAGTGAATGGAGGATGGATTGTGCTTACTGTTGTACAGAGATGTGTTTCTGAGGTCTCTCCTAACAGCAATTTGCTCATTCTTATGGATTCATGCCCCTACAGAGTTCGTTGCTCCAGTTCTCTGTGTGTTAACCAGGAATGCAAGCCCACATTTCAAAGGCAGAAATCTCCAACAGTCTCAAGAGCATCTTATCAGCTGGGAGACATGGCTCAAAGGAAAAAAAAAATCCTCTGAGGTAAACCTAATCTTCTAAAAATCTTGCACTGAAATGCTAAAAATATAAATGTTTCACGTAGACAAAAGGCTAAAAGCTATACAGATACAACTTCTGATTAACAGCCATGTAACGTGGAGGCCCAAAATCTGGTTGCTAGCACCAGCCTTTGACTTTGGAAGGTTGCACTATGTGACACACCTCAAGGTTAGGGTGAGAAAAGCCTCCTTCCCATAGGCCTCTGTATTCATATGTTAATTCCTTCTTTGTTCTGTTGTCCCATTGACCCATTGGCTCTGACCACCCCTGTCCAGCCCCCCATCTCCATTTATGTATATCCTCTAGAATGTTCTCCCTTCCTTGAGTTCCTATTGGTCACATGCTGCCGCATTGCTCCACCCCCATTCTCTGATCCCTAACCCTGCCTATGTGCCATTTTCCCTTATTCTAATTAAACCCTTACCCTCAGATCTGTCTGCTCTACCCCATGTGTATTCCTGGACCCTCAGCCCATCTGCATTCTTGCCCCTGGGCTATGCTAAGGGCTGTTCCTCGTTCTTCGATAAACCACCATTTCCAAACAAGACAAGTTCCAAACAAGAACTTGTCCCAGCACCTTTTTTTGCCAGTCTCTGGTAGCTTCATGCTCCAGGCCAGAGTGCACAATTTGCTTGGGGATCTGTCTGTAGCATGCTGCTTTAACCTAGACTATGAAAGATGGTTTTGGTTTTTTTTTTCCACAGCAGGACACTAATGATTCTGCTATCATTAACAGTTGTAATTTGCTCAGGTTCTGGCTCAATAGGATCATTTAATTCTTCTGACACATTATCACTGACCTTATCAAAAAGCATAAGGGATAGGATTTTTGTTCTGGTAGAAAATAGACCACAGGAGTGGATCTTCATTATATAAATATGCTTGTGATTGATGCAAAATAACCCCCTGTTCAGTGTGTGTAATCTCCAAGTTACAGTTGAATATCCTGTCATCCATTTTGATATCCTGCTTTTAATTCCTTATGGTAAGCAATTCCATTACTCCCCAGCAATATTTGATGTACATAAGGTAATTCTGCTTACAATTTCAACTACTAACACAATGGAAAGGAATACTAGCAAACTATAAACCTATTTGGAACATAAAAGAAAGCTTTATGATTTAAACGAGCTCTACAGTACAATTTTCATCTCCAATCATAATGATTACTTCAGCGTTTACTGTGCTTGCTGAGGGTGATTTTAGGGTAGCTGATCTCTGCTGAAAGGGTAGTCCTTTAAAAACGAAAGGACAGATTTATGTCAGAAAAATATTATTGATTTAATGTGTTAAATACTTTTATGTGTCCTGGTAGATATAATCTTATTTTTACAAGTATTTTAAAAGGTAGTCTGGTTTCTGTGTTGTAATGCACTAGCTTGTCTCCCGCTGGAGCAGAGGATTTGTTACAGACTACTGACCTGAAACTTAATTCACAGAAAAGAGAGCATGCTAGCTGAATCCTACACTTCCTTAAGTATATATTCCCTCTTTTAGCTGCATCTTCATTTTCTGTCCTGCATTCTGAGAAGAATAATAAAAAAAAGGAGCAATAATATTCTAGTGACATATCTTTGGTACTTCCAGGACATAATATCAATAGCGTAATGTAACCAGGTTACTTTGCTTTCTATATGCCACTACAGTGAAGGCCCTAAGGCGCGTCTTGGCCTTTTCCACTGTTGACTACACAAGGGCTTCCAGTCTTGATTTGCCAATTGCTAATCTAATTTGACTAAAACCACAGCCAAATTCTCCTGAGAAACAGTTAGATTGCATTACTCAGTACATTACTCATAGTTTATATGGCATTCACTTACTACACTGAACTGCAGCTAAGCATTGCACCTGATGTATTTTAAGGGATTTAAATGATGCTGGTTGGCAGTCATGTAACTTCATCAGCTGTGACACAGCTGCTATGCACCTTTTTGACCTCTTGGTACTTTATAATTTTTAATGTGTTCAGAGCTAGCCAACAGAAATGCAGTAATGTCATAATGCCATCTACAGGCCCTAAACAGTCCCAGTTTCTCTTGATGACCCTGCCTTCCATTTTCTACCAGACAACTAAAATAAAGGATTGGTAGAAAAAGAAATCACAACCCTTCAAACTGAGAGTCAAATCATAACAAATTAAAAAAAAAAATAATTCTACACTATGATTATTAATAATGAGCTTTCTTAACAACTTTTTAGTAATTTCTGCCAGGAACAATGTGGAGATAGATTTTCATGTAGTCTTTATCAACTCAATCCATGGCCTCAGTTAAGAAGTAAGGCAATGTAAAAACAAGTGAGCAGTTCTGAATGTTGCATTGAAGTTGCATTATTTTCAGTAAATTACTGATAAGCTACAGTGGTTAGTATTCCTATAATATAGATATGTCCAGACTTTCTGATCCTGAACACCAGCCAGCAAACCTTCAAATACCCAAAGGCCACAGGATAGACAGCACATATTCTAGAAAGCTGAGGGAAGAAGAGAGCTCCAACTGTGGTTCACAAAAGGTGGTAACATCTCCCAAGGGTCCCACTGCTTCACTTGGGTATTGCTAGTCTAAACACAGCCTACTGATTTGCTCCCTCAAACTCAGAGGTTCAGATTGCCCAGAGGTTTCCACCATAGGAAAGCTTCCCTGTTAATCGTGTGGCACAATCTCACATATGGCTTGAACTTCTGAAGGTCCACATGCATATTAAGACCCATCCTGTTAGGTATGGCAGCAGATGCAATTTTGTGCAACCACAGACATTGTTAAAGCTGACTGATGTTTTTGCCTCTGCTCTGTCAGGTTAAATGGGAAACAAATAAAAAACCTTACCAAAACACACACACACACACCAAACAAAAGGAAGAAAAAAAAGGGCTGAAAAACAGAAACCACAGTCCAAAGGAATAGATCATCTGGCATGGGGTAACCCAGACTACAAAGAGAAAACCTCTCCCCTTGCAAAATGTCACTTTTTTCATGACTGGGAGGTAAAGAATCAGAAATAGAAAACCTCTGGCACTCTCTATATTTCAGCTACTTATGTTTCCTTTCTTTGAGGATCTGTGAACAGTGATTGCAACAATATTGCTAATGAAAAATACACAAAGAAATTCGACTAAAAACTCAAACAGCTCATTCAGATTTTGAATCTAACACACTTTTCAGCTCCTTGCTTCTTCTCTCATTAGAATAATACGAACCTGTTACACATTCTCCTGGTAAGCAGATCTCCATCTCAGCCTGTGGGTCCCTCCCACCAGCTTCTGTTTGTCTCCTCAAAATTACTATAGTGTTCCTAAGAGAGGCCAAGAGCCACTGAAATTACATGAGTGCTATATTTACAGTATATAAGATATCCATGACCGCTTGCAGCAACGTCTGAAAATATTTCTTTCTTAGGCGAGTCCTAACACAGAAGATGACTTGTCGCTTCTATTATTTGTACAGAATCATCACATTAAAGAGAGGTCTCTGTACAAGTAGTAATTAACAATCAGAATTTTTGATGCTCTTTTAATTTAAACCTACGGACTCCAGGAAGACAAGCTGCATCCAAAAGAAGAGCAATGTCTCAAGCTTTTATGGAGCATCTTTTTTTTTTTTCCAGTTAATATTTTTAATTCTAGGGCTTTCTGTGCTGTTTGAATAAAAGCACTTCCATTTCAAAATCGTGTTTTAAATGCTTTCATACAAAAAATAGAGAAATGTCTCAGAAGAAGAGTCAGACTAACAGCTTGACAATAGACATCACAGTAGATTTACTTTTTGCATGCATTCTTACTGCAGCCCCTGTCAGGCAGCAAAAAAAGATATACTATCTGAAGCTCTTGTACTTCTCATTTGTTACATGCAGCTATTATTTTACTTGGCTTTGATGTTTCACACAACTTTTAGAAGCAAAGAATCTGCTTTGACAACATGACATTTCCCATATGTTCCCTTAGTTGTATGAATGAGAAAACCTTGGATAACCCTAATTAGCATTGGCACTGTTGTTTGTAATCCTTGCACTGCTTTCTATACAGTATTGTTTTAGTAACTTAGAGTTATGAAAGGTTCTTCTTATTGTGCAGAGGACCAAGAACACCATGCTACTGAGGATCCTTGACTTTAAATTATTGGGGAGAGATGGTGGCTGAGTCCCACACCTTGGCTCCCTGTCCACCTTGTAACTAGGTGGAGGTTATGGCAGGTAATGGTCTGGTTGTAGGCAGATGGGGATTGCCTCCAGGTGAATTTCTCAATTCCACCTGCTTTGTTTTATGGGCTGAAGGAGTTTTTCAAAAAAGCTTCTTGATCAACAGATGGAGGAGAATAGACTTACCTGAACTGGTTCACATTTTGCCTCCAGATATAGAATCTTCTTTTCTGTTTTGGCTTAAAAATCCTTGCCAGTGACTAGAAGGAATTTAATCTCCTACTGACCGAATGCAGTTAGTTCTAGCTTTTGTAAGTATTATCTCTTCCCACTGAATGGGCAAATATCTAACTTTTGCATGTAAACTGAGTGCCAGAGAGCATGTCTGACATATTGTGTGAGAATAATCTGCTTCAGAGCTGGCCACAGGAGACTATCGCACAGAGTGCTGCTTGTCACCTCAGGTGCCTTCAGCTCCCTGAGATTTAGGATCTGGCATGATTTCAGAATGCAGCTCGCTGCTTTGGTTACTGGGAGAAACAACACACCTGAGGGTTGTGCTGCCTCCCAGAGGGACCTGGTCAGGCCAGAGAAATGAGCCAACAGAACCTCATGATGTCTCACAAAAGGAAGTGCAAAGTCCTGCACATGAGCAGGAACAACTCCAGACACCAACATATGCTGGGAGCAGGATGCCATTTCCCTTCTTTATAGCAAGGACACATTGGTGGATCATGTTCAGCTTGTTTATCCGTGACCCCTGGGTCCTTCATTGCAGAGCTGATTTCTAGCCAGCTGCCCCTAGTCTGTCCTGAAGCCTGGGTTTATTCCTCCCTAGGGGCAGGAATCTCCCTGTATTGAACTTCATGGTGTTCCTGCTTGCCCATTTATCCAGCTTCTTGATGTCCCTTTGAATGGCAGAACACACATCTAGTGTATTAGCCAGACATATTCCCTTCTGATAATGCTTCTTTTTCCTTTTATTACTTTCCAACTTATTTTCGTTTTGCTTTTAAAAAAAAAAAAATATCAGTCTCCTGCTTTAAGCATTTCAAAATCAAGTTACAACTTCCATTATTCTGGCATACACTTTCTTCTTTATTGTTTTAAAACACGGATAAGACATGCACTGCTTCCAAGTATCTTAAGGTTTGAAATTCTCAGAGATTCTGGACAAGTACTGAGAAACTAAGCCTAATATTGTATATGTGGGGTTTGAGCCAAGTGCTTTATCATTAAAATTCAGAACTGCTTCAGTAATAAAAAAAAAAAAAAAACACCACAAAATATATGGAGAAAAAGATAAAATGAGAATAGCAGCAGAAAGAGCTCTTGCTCTGCTTTTTTTTTCCCCTCTCTTGTCTTTATTCTTCAAATTTAGCTTTAAAAATAGCAAATGGCTTAACTGCTAAAAGAAAAATAATTCAATGGTAATAAACAAGGGCCAAAAATATAGGCAAAAGCATTTCTTGATGAAATTGGTAACTGTTATCTCCTCAATATCCAATCCTTTTTTCCTTTTACCTACTTGTTGACTACTTGTTCACACATCTCTCCTTAGTTGAGCATGACTTTCTTTACCTTCTTTTATTATATATTCCCTTTCTAAAGCTTGTGTTATCAACTGAAGTAATATCTTTTCCTTTATCTCTAAAGAATGCAAGGTCTGTATTACAAATTTCTTCTTTCTTTCCCTGGATGTAAAGCTTGTTTAGTGAAGATCCCTCTCTCTTCACCACATATTTGCACACAAAAATGTTTAACAGACCATTCATTTTTATAACATTAATTTCTAATCCGTGATACTATGTTTTTATTAGAACAGGAGATTTGCAACATATCCTGTAATCAGTCAATTGGTCATTTGGTCATCAGTTCATTCTTTTATAGATTCTTGTTTCCCTGTGCAGAAAAAAATGCACTTCTCACTTCTATGTTTAGATACACCAGCATAGTAACCACAGCAACTGCAGTCAGATTTCAAAGGCCTTTTGGTAACCATCTATTTCTAACAGAAGAAAGTTTAAAACAAATTAATATCTCTGATCAAAGCTAATAAACATCCTTTGGCATATTACTCCATATTCACTAAGAGTAATTTAGCAAGGCATCTATGCTCCTAGGGTCCATAGAGGTATTTCATGAGATCTCCACAATCCTTTGGCTGTGTCACTATTTTGACCAATTTGTGACTCAGTTAATCCCATCCAATTATTTTTCTCTGAGATTAAAGTCCTCCTCTTGAATCTCTTTCAAATGAGTGTTTGACACTTCTATTTTCTTTTCTTTTTCGAAGTCATCTTTTGTTCAGGATCAGTTAGGAATCTCTCCCTATTCTAACATGTGCATATGCTACATAGTCAGAGTATCTGAGGAAGTTTCACATCTGAAACACACCCGTCAGTCAAATTGAACTTAGCTGGTAAAGGCCTGAAATTGTAGTCATGGCCTAGGTATACCTATAGCTCTAGGTATAAAAGTAAAGTTAGTCTCCTTCAAGCAGTAATTCTTTGTTTTCTCCCATTTTCTATGTTCCTAAAAAAGTTTTGAATAGCATAAAGCAGCTGTGTCCCATTTAAAGGAAATAGAAGCCAATAATTTGTGCTTAGAAATATGTCCCTATGAACAAGCAATCATTTTGGAGTCACATTCTTCTACCACTTTTGCTATTATACTTTGTGCTAACAATTCTAGACATGGTCCCATTCCACTATAACAGTTTGACATTAATTGCACTGTATGGGAAAAAAAAAGAATCTGAAGTTAAATATTATTTATTTCTGGAAACAGACAAAAACATAAGGGTTGGCATTTTAAAAGCTTTATATTTCCCAGATAGATTTAGGTTCCTTACATATGTTGTGTTCTTGTAACGGTGTGTCCTACTATTTGTCTTCCTCCAAATTTCCAACATGCTTTTGTTCCATCCAGAACAATGCTCCCATTTCTCTTTTTAGGCTTCCAGCTTGCACACAGAGAGTTGTGTATCAGCCCTTGAATTTCTTTGTAACCCTGTTTGTATATGGCACTTCGTTTATTCTGTCTATTGAACATTGTCCTGTATTATTAGTCTTTATCTGTCCTGTTTTTTCTTTAGGACTGTAGAATTTTAGAGATTTTTATCCACAATGGATGAGTTCTAGAAAACTGTATGTTTTTTTTTACACCTGTTTGCTTTCCTCTTTCTTAAAAGGTCACTCTTGACCTTGACTTAGCAGCAGCTTGGCCTCCTTCCAGCAAAATCAGAAAGGTAGTGCTCTGGAGAAGATTATTAGTAAACAGATTCTCAGTCCCTCTTCCAGCACATGAGCACATCAGGCAGTTGGAGAACTTTTTATAAATGTGACAGAGTGCTTTATATGCCACTTTTAACCTAGGAGACCAATCTGTATTACTCTCAGCATTTTATAGGTAACTCCTGAAGTAGGGAAACAAGGAACCTCAGGAAGAATGAGCAAAAGGAATGAAACTATTGTTCAGTTGTGGTTGTGTGGGCAGATGAAAAACACTCAAATTTATAGACTCAATGGCAACCCTTGCCTTTAGTGGAGATCTTTTTCCCCCACCTGTACACAGCATGAGGGGATCTTCTTGACTCCTCTTCCCCTGTACTCACAATTCTTCCACTCCTTTGAACATCTTATACAGTAAGGTTCAGGAGGAAACAATGTCTGTGGGTTAGTAGCTATAACATCATACTTCAGGAAAGAAGAAAATAAAAAAACTGCTATTAAGGTTTATACCATGTCAGATACATTCTGTCTGGAGGCAGACCTCAGCTGTATTTAATTCAAGATATTGTCCTCCAGTATGGTCCATAGCAGAGAGATTAGTCTGAACAGAGGGATACAGAACATGGTCTATGTACAGCATGAAAGAACTGAATCAGTCTAAGGAAAAAACAACCTTCAACTACATAAATGGTTGGCACAGAGGAACAAATGTCTTTTCTATAATCACAAGAGACAAGACATGAAAAGGGAAATTTATATTGCCATGAAGCACTTTTTTGGATAGGAACTAAGAAATCAGTTTTAAATCTAAATGCAGTTAAATGGTTGAATCAATTACATAGGAAGGATAAGGAAGAACATCAGAAACTCTTAATAAAAACGTCAGAAATAACACAGTATTTGTAATAGGGTACTTTAAGTGACCTCTTTAGACCTCTTTTAAACCATTTTTTTTTTCTTTTTTATTGTTCTATTATATGCTGAAGACAGTGAAGCATTCAGATACAATGATAGGGATCTTATGTAAAATAGTTAATTGGAGAGTGCTTTTGAGAATATCACAACTGTCTCACAACTGTATCACAATCATTCTACTAAAATATCTAGGTACTGGAAACCAGTGGTTTGAATGAAAACAACCAAAACACAGGATAATCTTTGACTATTCATATTCTGAATATTTAAAAAAACATTAATTATTCTCTCATTTATTTTAAATGTCACAGGAGGGTAGTATATAGACTTAAAGATGAAGTTTGGATGAGATTATATTGATATTTTATTTTATAAGGTGTCCACATTTTGTACTTGAACAAAGACTTCATTATACCAGTAGTCCAGCTCATGCAATAGAAGGTCAGGTCATTATCAGTTCATATTAAAATATAATAATCGTCATCATCAATGACTTTTATTTTTAAATTGCAGCAAACTGACAGAAATTACCATGCCTAAAAATGATTTTCATATTTCAGTCTTGTTATTCTTCCAACATTTATTTTTGCGTTACTAAAATTGGTTCCTTAGTTACTGCAACACCATCCTACAGTATCTTTTGTGTTAAAATTACTTTACAGTTTTTGCCATGAAGGAGATGTGCCTAGTCTTGAAAACCAATGTTTCCAGAAAGCAATACAATAATCATCTTGTGTAACAATTTGAAAATTCTGACTGTGTCTAGTCCAGGTTTCTTCCTTTATATATTTCCCTTCTCTGATAAGGCTCTTCCCATAACTATAGCCATATAAGTTAAAAAATTAATATAGAAATAAGAGTATAGCTGAAATAAAAAGAGTGCCATTAGAACTGAAGTATATGCTTTGGTCCAGGAAAATGCTAACACTTCTGATTTTGTCGTATATGCCGCTGGAGCTCTATTAACTCACAAAGCAAAAAACTATGCATAAATAAACTTTAACATTTACTGCAGTTCCATGTAGCAATGATTGCAACAAAAGCTTTTAAAATATATATGTTGTATGTACCTGAATAATTTATGTCTCTTCATTTAGTCTGTGTGTATAAGCAACAAAGAGAGACAA
>JAWWMU010000001.1:40657369-40667573 GCA_035048155.1 Cinnycerthia olivascens
CATTGCCAAGTCTACCTGTCTTTAAAATGCCTCCATTGATGATGATGAGTCCATCACTTCCCTGTGCAGCCTGCTCCGATGCCTGATAACAGTTTCAGTAAAGAAATTCTTCCTAATATCCAACCTAAACATTTCCTCTCCTATCTCTTGTTACTTGGGAGAAGAGGCCTATGATAAGTCAAGGCTAGTTAGGCACAAAATGGTTCAATGCTTTTCAAACTTGTTTTTTTAAGTATAAGATGGTAAAGAGATCGAAGCAGAGGTAAGAACCTAGCCAAAATCCTTCCTATTTGGGGGCAAAAGCCTCAGATGAACATATATGACCAAAGACTGGATGGAAGGCTATAAGTCTTGAAAGGATTTCCATGACAAAGTGGAAGCATAAAGATATTGAGACCCTTTAGAAAGGGTTTGTACTGTTTGACTTTTCACAATTCAGAGTTAGAATTTAGTCTGGCAAAGACAGAACTGTCTTACAAAAGATTTTCATTCTTCAAGCCATTTTTGCGAGTTACATAATTTCAGCCAGAGGGGTGAAAAACAACAGCCCACCTTTTAAAGGATTAGTGCTTAATTTATGCTGATACCTCAAAACATAAAATCCAGGTGAAGCACTGTCAGGTACAATGATGTGTGTATATAAAATAAAAGTCTGAACCTTTTGTGAGTGAGTCAGTTGCTCTGTTTGCTTGGCTACAATTTGGGGGGAAAAAAAAAGCAGATCATTAAGTCATTGTTATAAAAAAGTTCTTCATTATATTTAGTGCTGGAGAGAGGACCATTTTTTAAAATGGATAGTAAGGCTGCATGGCAACAAAAAGAAAAAAAGGTGACTCTCAGCTCTCTGTTCTGAGGCAGGAACTTCTGAATGTCCCACATTTACTGTGAAGTTAACATATAATTTAATAATTCATTCATTTTGTTCATCTGTATAATTTTTATGGCATGAGAGGTAGCAGCATGTTTCCAGCATCTTCCTAAACAAATCCTGAAAATATAAGTCTGCAAATGAATATGCCAAGTGGAGATTTTAGAGGCACAAACACAACAGATGTTCAGTTCTCAATACTTTTTTTCCTTTACATTTTACAATCAGTTCCTTTAGTGGTGTTAGCATTTACAAGTAGATAGTTTTATTTTCATGGAATTTTGCTAAGCAGATTTAATTGTAATAATTGCAAAAGGGATACAACTGGAGCAGGTTATCCAGAGAGGTTGTAGATGCTCCATATCTGGAAATGTTCAAGGTCGTGTTGCATGGAGCCCTAAGCAACCTGATCTAGTTAAAAATGTCCTTACTCGTTGCAGGGGCTGTTGGGCTAGATGCCCCTTAAAGTTCCCTTCCAACCCAAACTATTATTTTATGATTGTATGAAGTTCCTGAGGGTATAATTCTTATCCCTGCTATGGTGTGTTAAGCATCAGTGGAAATATTTTTCTGATCTTTGGTACTGTAAAAACAGAATACAGCCTTGCAAGTAGAAGGAACGATAGGCAACCTGGTTTACACATTGTGTATATTAATATCATAGCTATCTTCTAAAAGTCTAGCACTATTGGGAGACAGTGTTAAAAGTGGGAAGATATATATTCAGAACCATAGACAAAATACCTGTAAAAGTTTTCACTTTTCCAAGCATGTAAGCTTTTTAAGGTAGACAAATTCTTATTATCAAATTAACTTAGGATAGCAGTGCATGTCTTAACACATGAGTTTTGTTTATGTAATTTTTAAGATTTTTAATCAAAATATTCTTACCAATGTACTTATAGGTTTCAAAAAAAACGTTTGTCAAAAAATTCTTCGTGAAATACAGGACTATGTTCCACATAATGCACTATGTCAAGTAGCCTGAAATATGTGTGTTGAAATGCAGCTTATATAAACCAAGATGAAAGCACATTAAGTATTTTATGTTTTGTGCATGACAGTACAGTTTTCAACTGCATTTTCCAGACAAAAAGGAGTCACAGGAGCCTCATGCGCCCGTCTGCCACTTCTGCTCACACAGTGGGTGACAATCTCTCCGCTGCATTACAGCATGGTGTCCAAATGGATACGAGCCTAATAAGAGCTGGTAATTAAACATGATTAATCAGGCACATGACTCTCCACTCTGGCCTCTGTGAAAATATAAACATACTGATGTTCTGTGTTATAACCAGGTCCTTGTGAAAATTCAGCTGTTCGGGTTTTGTTGGCACGGCGGTTCCCACAGCCAAAAACTGGTGTGTGGCTTGAGCCTGTCTTGCTTTCCTCTGCGCTGCCCAGATATCAAGGCAGAGGCAGACCCCCAAAAGAAGAAATCCCACAGATTTACAACAATTTACACTTTGGTCACACAGATTCTTGCAGTACCTTAAATACAACTCCCACAGCACATCCCATCCTTGACAAGGAAAAAATGCCTTCACTTGACATGGCATAGGATAATTGAGATTTTTATGGCTTCCAAGTAGCCCAGATAGCATTATTTATATTGAGTTTTAACTGCTTCCTTTACTTGAACTACATTACTAGAGGGTAACAAATCCCTATGAAAATCTTAGGAGTAAATGGTGTAGATATCACCAGAATACTGGAAGGCAAAGTCAGGACTTGGATAGCCAAAGGAGCAAACACGGAGAATGGAGAATGGGAGATAGACTCTACTGGGACTGGTCAAACCTCAGAGAGATTTCAGCAGAATGAAGTCATGAATCAACAAGAGAAAAATCTTATCACAATGACTTGTAAAATGATTAGTGCTGCCACAGAAAAAAGCTTCACTAGAATTAAGCCTCACAAAGACTGTTCTCTGCAGCTATATATTATTGCTTTTATTAAAGCACGTCACTTGTTACAATATTTTTTTTTTTGTATGGAACTCCATAAGGCTACACTGCAAATATATATTTATCTATACATACATGAAAATATAAAGAAATACATTTTATTTCTTCAAGAGGGCTGTTCTCTTAGAATCTGATGACTGAAGTCTTGTAAACCAGGTACTCAAATCAGGCTACACAGTGAACAGCAGATGTCAACTCTGAAAATTCATATGGTGGTCAACCCTATGTAATAACACAGAAGTCAGTGCTGCACCATGTTTCTGGGTGGAGAATTGGATTAAATATTTCAATAACATTTCTCCTATATCTTTACCGTTTTTAAGTTTACACTCCCCAGCTCAATACATGCTTACCCAGAAAGGTCACGCCTCAGTTTGTTGAGAAAGAAATCTGAGAGTACTTCAGAACCTAAAGAATGTACTCTGGGATAATTTTGCCCTGAAGCTGACTTGGGGACTACTCTTGCACCCCAGTGTTGCTACAGCTAATGAAATCTGACTAATCTGAAAAAAAGGTAATAGTAAATAAAGGCAAGAAAGGGGGAAAAAGAAATCCTGTTGTGCAGGACAAAGGATTATGGAGGGAAGTTTGCCGAAAGAAGTATGAGCAACATTCAGTTTTATCTTATATATTGCATAATATTCATATTATATTATTTTCCTATGATATGTTTTATATATATGAAGCCAGACATAATTTTGAATTGTTTATTTTAATTTTTTTCCCTGAGAGAAGTGGGGGATTTTGGTGGGTGGAGAGAAGGAAAGATGCCAATTTTTCCATGGTATAAGAAATTTATTCAGAAATTTTGCACCTAGTATTATACATAAGGCTATTGCAGAGTTGGAGGAAGTTTAAACTTTTTCTATGTATAAATGTCTATATCTATATGGATTTACATTTGTATATATATGAGGTTGCAATTTTGCATTTTGTATGTATGTAATTTTGCTTTTAAATAACATAATTTCTCCGCATTCAGATCTATAGAAAGATAGATGATAGCTGAGAGATACAGAGATACATATTTCTCTTGTTTAAAAAATCCATACTCATAGTCTCTAAAATACCTTGTAAAATTAAGGCAAGTTGCTTTTAGGATAGTGTATAGACGACAAAAGCAACACTTCCTTGCTAAAGCTTTTCAAAATTCATCTTCAAAATATCTTGCATGAATCACACTTGGAAGAAAATCTTAACACATATCAAAACATAAAGTAACTAAAAGATTTTTTAACTGTATTTTATCTTTAAGGGCCTTGCTTTCTAGGTGCAGTGTGCTTTCAAGCCAAAAGAGTATTTCCACTAGCATAAGCCAGAAGGCATTCTCTGATCCTTGGTCCAGGGTACTCTGCATTATCTATGGAACAGCAGCTATATCCCACTGAAGGGATTACTAACATTAATATAATCTAGATGCTTCTATTTGTTTTCCTTACAGAGGCATGGATTTTAACTAAATACCTTCATCATATATAGAACTAATGTATTTTGTTATTTTTCTTGAACACTATGCATTCTTATTTTTTAAAAGGCAAAATAAAAGTCAACAGGTAACAACTGATGGTTTGTTTGACTGCAGATATAAATTTTCTACTTTTAAACTAGACATGGAGAGTAACACCTAGTCATGGAGTTTTTCTCATCTCTCTTTTGCCTTTATGCACATTTGCAAGACAGGTTCAAGCCTCAAAATTCCCAAGAAGTACTATGAAAATACGAAATAGAGAAGCAAAATAGGAAACACTTAGTATTTCCTATCTTTTTTTTGCACCAAGTTGCAAAAAAACCTCCAAGTTGTGTGAAAGTTATTTTTTATATTATAATATGATGTACAAAAGTACTATTTGGGGAGGGAAGGGGTTGATAAGCAATACCAGAAATACCTTTAAGGAGAGGGTTTTTTTGGATAATCAGACTGTTTATTTGTTTCATTGTTGTGTCAGTACTGGGCAGCTTCTGGACCGTATTATTTGAGTGAATTTGAAAGTTAAAAAAACAAATGTGTCAGCTTTTGACGTCCTTCTGGCTCTTCAGATTTTATAGGACTCACAGTGGAGTCTGATCTTGTAGACATAATTTAATTAATTGGATGTTCTTTTGTCCAGCTTTGAAAGAGGGAGGTAGACCTGTTCATCAATAATTATGCATTACTTATGAATAAAATTTCTGTTTTGTCACATCAGGCTCATGAAATTCCAGTCCATTATTAACCACAGCTGCTATGTATTCAAGGGGGACATGTGTGAAAATAAAGAAATGAAGCTACAAAAAAGTCAATGAGGCAAACAGGAAGCTGGAAAAGTCCAGAGCTTTTTGTACATTCAAATCTCCAGTGAATTCACCTGTCAGGCAGCAGGTCTTCTGACCAGCAGCAAAGTCTGTGAGTTCTAGCATTGTCAAAATTTTCATTTCTGTTCTCACACAGGGTGTGCAAGTGTACTTCTTACTTTTGCTCTCATTACAGAACATAGAGGATGTTTCTTTCATAATTTCCTATAATTGTTCTGATAAAAGCTGAAGGAACACATCTCCTCAGTTTAGTGGAAACTTACTTAGTTTTCAAAAGAATTACACAATTATTGAGGAAGAGTAACTATCTAAGGTTTACTCTTTTTTTTTTAAGGAAAAGAGATAAAAGGAGTGGATTCCCACCAGCTGATACCAGTGCATCACATACTAAAGGATTAGTTAGAATCATAGACTCACGAAGTTTGGAACAAACTCCCAAGGTCACCAAAGTGATTCCACTCTTTCCCTGGGCAGTGTATCCCAATGCCTGGTCATCTCTTAAGTAAAGGAATTTTTCTTAATATATGATGTAAACCACCTCTGGTACAACTTGAGGCCTTCCCTTCAACTTAAGGTTAACAACTCTTTCTTTGACAAATGTCAAAAGCAGCAGCCCCTAGGACAAGGAAACATGCTTTTCATACATGCAGCGTGCCATCAAAGGAGTGGCCCTAAACACAAAGCAAGTGCTGTACAAATCTGTGAGTGATGAAATCATCAGCAGAGCTTCCATAAGGAAGGAACAATCACTGTGCACAGTCTGTGTCATTCAGCCCATTGGACACATCCCTACAAAACACGTTTCAGTACTGTTGCAGCAGAGAATTCAGGTCCTGTCAGCTGGAAGGACTACTGTCTTATAGAAAATAATAACTTTTAAAAGGAGTTATTATGAGCAGCATAATGAATTGGTAATATGGGTAAACGTAATCCTGGGATTTATAAACTCAAACACATGAAAGTGCTTTATAGAATGTGGGACAAAGCATAGCAGGAAACAATTACTATAAATTGGAATAGAACTAGATAAACTCAAACCAGAAATTAATAGTATATTTTTAACAGTGAGGTTGATTAACAACTGGAATAAAGTACTTTATTCTTATGTTGACAAAACTTCTATAGCTTCAGGGAGATCTTTTTCTAGGATTAAGTTGTAATTCAATCAAAATTAATTAGTTGGAATTGGTAGTAAGTGTCTTGTGCAACTGCTGCATGTAAAGTTGATCCTATGCTTGCTGCAGTTAATTCAAGCTGTTTTCATGATTTTCTGAGTAGGAATGAAATTTCTCTGCTTCTCTCCACAAAGTAAATCACTGACATGAAGAATGCAGTGGCAGAGCTCTGCTCTTATTAAATAAACATGAAACTCAGAAGGTGTTTCCAAAAAAATGCCATAGAAAAATGGGATCTTTAATGCACTCAGTAATGTGGAGACCTGTCATAAAGGAGAGAGGTGCTGCTGAAAAAGGCAAAATGGCAGCAGATTACAGTGTGTGAAGTAAACCGAAGAGTGGGTATGAGCCAGACAGCTCCTGTTTCTAAACATTACGAGAGTGTCCTCAGGATTAAGAGGGATGACTTAGGGCATCAGCTTCACACACAAAGTGAGATCATTTATTGCATTCCAGAGAATGGAAAAAAAATTACACCATGATTTTGAGGAAGACTGTGCATGGGTTGTTGCTGCCAGATGTTGGCAGTGGGATGCTAAAGGAATGGCCTCTGTACAGAGAGGTCAGAGCTGCAGATACTCCTCCGTGGCCCTGCCCACAAGGGAGCAGGGGAACAGCCCACAATGGAGTAGGAGAAGGAGCAGCAGATAGGATCAGTTATGGACTGACCACATCCCCATCCCCATCCCTCTCCCCACTGGAATGGGAGGTAAAGTCTGGAGTGAAGGAGTGAAGTGGAGCCTGGAAGAGATGCAGTGAGGGAATTTTAAATTTTAAATTTTTCTGTTTTAAATTGTTCTTCGTTTCTTTCTAACCAAATATATTTTAATTGTGATAAATTAAATTCATTTTCCCCAAGCCAAATCTATTTTGCCAGGACAATAACTGGTAAATGATCTCCCTCTCCATCTTACCTGTCTGATTTTCTCCTTGTCCTGTGGAGGAGGAGTGAATAAGAAGCTGGGTTGGAGTTTGACCTGTAACCAAGGTTAACATTACAGGTATTCTTTCTGAACAAAAAAAAATCACATCTTTGCAACTCTGTCTGAGAGAGCTTTTCTCCCATGCTGAAGTAGGAGTGCAATTATTTCTAGAATCTGGCAAATTTGGGATGTGAGCAGAAGCTGGAAAAAAATGCTTTTTTTTTCCTTCTTTTGCTTTAATTCTTAGAAGTGTACAGAGGCTGCAACTGAAAATCTTAAAATAAAGAGATGCTTTGGACTGTCAGAAATGTACATGGAAAAGGATTATGATACAAAAGCTAAGCAATTGCACACAGAAGAAATACTGTGTCAAATTTGCATTGTATTACAAACTCAGTAAGATTTTGCCTAGTTTCATTGGCATAGTGAAGGTTAAATAAAGGTGGTATTAAAGAATGACTACTGAAAATTTGCCATTTTTAATATATCTAGAAATTAATTGAATCTGATTGTTTCTTGCCCTGGCACCAATAGCTATACACAAATGGTGTAACTTTACACACAATACTTTATGAACAAGCACCATTTGGCATTTAAATGCAGGGACGCCACAGCAATATGTTCATTTTACCTGAGTCACAGGAGTGATGTTACTATGGGTGGCCTCTTCCTTTTAATGAAAATGCACTGACTACAGCTTGAAAACATGTTTATCACAGCTGTAATGCACTGGGCATGTGTGTGTGTGTGTGTGTATTTCAAAAGCAGGCTAAGCCACTTGTATATTTTATTCTCTGTAACCAACAATAATTTTTATTTAAGAAAGTGACTGAAGATTACATCTCTACCAACCATAAAGAAATTCAGGCTGGCAAAAACTCATAGGACCAAAATCAGGGATAGGTGGAGGCTTCTCAAACTGCTTGAACACAACCCGTGCATACATCCTTAGAATTTGTTAATGATGACAGTTAAAAAAAAATCTGCCTGTAGTGTGTGCATTGAACTATATTCTTGCACTGTTCAACATCATCTCTGAATAAATACATTCAATACTTGGCAGGATAAATAAAAAGCATGAGTATAGACAAAAGTGTTATCTGTAAAGTGCTAAGAATTACTCTACTAAAATATATCTAAGTACACTCAGAAAACCAAAATCAAGCAGACCTTAAACTAAAGAGCCTATATTCCTACAGGTATACTCTCTTCCTCATGGCAAAGAGTCCATACTTAGGTATGTGCAACTTGAAATATCATTCTTTAAAATCTCACTTGCAAACATTTTCCTTTCTAGGAAACACATAGTTTTCCCTGCCTTAACTGGAAATTTCTGGGGTTTGATTTTTTTTTTTTTGCTTGTGAAAACATTGAAGTCTGATACTTGAACACCAATATACTTCAGACATTCCCTTATGGACTTTTTTCTTGAATTGCTCTGTTATGCTTGATAAAGATATCACACAAATCAATAATAAATGCACCTGAGAAATAAGTTTAATTAATGCAATAAAAGGGTAACCATGGAAAACAAAGTAAATGGGAAAAGAAAAGAGAGATTTAATCATAATGAAGGACTTCAGTACCTTGCATGATGGGCCTATAATTCATGTACAAAGTTAATGAATATCTGAAAACAGAGCTTCAGTTTAGCCCCAAAATCTCTGGAATACCAATACATCAATTTGTAGCTTTTACAATCCAAGAGATTCTTTGGCTTGAGGTTTTCGGCAACATCTGACTAATCTAAACTTTTCTCCTCTCGAGATTTCAAAAGAGTCATTAGGAGAAAATTGCAGTAGCTCTACATTGTAAGGGAATCATCTCATCAGTCCAGACTCTTCATAATACTTTCTACTAAGCTCATTTGTTTGGGTAATAAACTGAGGAAAGAGGATATTTGACCACATCAATAGAAATTAGTTTAAACTGAACTATCTCTGTAATCCCTTGGCTGTCCTTAGGTAAATTGCAATAAATGATGCTACAGCAATTATATTCTGCTATTTTACCAGGTGTCTCCATTTCTCTGAAATAGTGTTTTGCTCCCTTTTATAACCTGTGGCTCTCTAAATAAACCAGGAAGAACTAGTGTACCTAGCCACTCTTTCTTCATTATTGAAAGAATTATTCCCATGTCACACTCTATATCAGCTACTGTACTTCTTGTGGCAAATTGTTTCTTTTATGCAATAATGACAATAATTTTATTTGACTGTGAAAGATTTGACCGTAACTGTAAAAACATTATTTGGCACAGTACATATAGAAAAGCTTGAAAGCAAGTGATTTGCAGTAATTGGTGTGCTTCTTCTGCTCCTACTTAGGGAGGCTGTAGCTGATGGAAGAGTACTGAGTATCTTTGAGCTACAGGCAGTATCAGGACTGCCACTGTGACCTGGTCCATGTCATCACTTCAGTCATTTCCCATAAATCTTTAAGTGATACAAGCAGCACAAACACACTTCCCATTACAGATCAGAGAATGGATCCATTATTCACAAGACAGAATCAGTGTTGGCAGATTAAATGACACCAGTGTAAAAACATCACACAGGGAAAACTATTTTGAACATTCTTAACATGACATAGTCTGACTTAAGCAAAGAAGCTTTGAAATAATCAAGAAAGATGGGAGAAGAAAGGTAGTGTAGGGTCCTGTGGTGCCTTTTTGCTCCTTTCCCCTGAATCTGTGACAATTTTATGTGTTGATTTTGAGAGACTGTTTGCTAAGAATATTCACCCCCATATCATGACATTTCAGAGAACACAATAAGGGAGATGTGCTGCAGGGCACCCTCCTTTGAATCCCTTCTCTATCTTCTAATAAGTGAGCCATGGTATAGTACTGGAAGTTGTGCGCTGAGATTTTATTTCTTTGGTTTGAGGGGGTTTTCTCCCCTTGTTTTTTCCTTTTCCTTTTCCTTTTCCTTTTCCTTTTCCTTTTCCTTTTCCTTTTCCTTTTCCTTTTCCTTTTCC
>JAWWMU010000001.1:40685407-40714254 GCA_035048155.1 Cinnycerthia olivascens
TTCCTGTAGTCATTAGATGTGTACTAAGATACCTTTAATTGCCAGATACCACTGATGAGCCTCAGTTTTCCTCTGTATGTATCTGGGTCCTCTCTATTTGACATCCCTTCCTATCCCAGCATGCCTACCACAGCCAGTGCTGCAGTGATATGGCAGAAGACAGATGGCGTGGGAAGAGTCTTCCAAAAAGCAGATTTTTAGTGTACAGTGTAAAACACAAAAATTGACTCAACTACATTTTTTGAGAAATCATGAAATCTGAGATCTGAAAGTTGTGTTACTGAAATAACTGGCTTCATCTCCTTGCTGTCAGAAATGAGATCTGCTTTGAAGTGACAATGGTTTTTGCTGTGTCTTTTAAGCATAAAAGGTATAGTTTGGGCCTGCAACAAGCACAAACCACGATAAATGACCTTGTGCAGCATATCTGCAAAAGCTGGCTCACACAAGAACTTAGCAGAACTTGGCATGATGTTGAAAGCATGTCATAATCTGAGTTTCACTCAACTGGAGAGGAAGAGAAGTACCTAGTGCTGGTAGCATCCAGCTTTCATTGCAACCTATGCTCTTTTGGAAACTTTGCATGTATGCCTTTGTCTCTGGTGAACTAAGAGGCTTGGCTCTTCTTGGAGCTGCAGGGAAACTCAGCCAACCAGCTCTTCTTTGCTTTATCCTTTCTCTTCTTGTAGTATGATGGCACTGCCCTGAAGCTGAAATAGAGGGTAATAAGAGCTCACAAGTGTAAGGCAGATAATTACAGGTGTCCAAAAACCAAGCACTGTTCATAGACATATGTAGCCAGGTAAATCATAACCATAAGATTCAGATTGCATGATGGGAAAATGCTATTTACTTCAGCTATTCTAAAAAAAATTTGAAATATTTCTCAAAGAAATAAATTAAATGAGAGTGAGAAATACGAACATTATATTGGAGTCATATACCCTGTCCATTTCATTTCAGTGTTAAATGTACCCTTCAGATGCTGTGCATCAGAAATTTCCAGCTTTGGTTATTTGGGTACATTAATATTTGATTCCTCAGGCAAAAAGCAGTGGCTGTTTAGTTTATTAATGTATCTGTCCAGTGCCCATACATCTAATATTTTCTCTGGTATACAGCACCTGTACTTTTATACAAAAATTCTTATTTGGTTAAATGTAAAATATAAATCAAAATCAAACAAAGATGATGAAAATGGGAGATATACTAGTATATAACTCCATCAATGTTGAAAGACAACAGAACAACCACTGAGATAATGCAGAAATTATTACTGCCACCTATTGGTGGGCAATGCAAACTTTGCAAGCCATAAAGCAGAAAAATAATACAAAAATAATATGCTAATTGGTTTCCAAAAGTGAAACTGCCTTTCAAAAAAACAAAAACATTGTGGTTTTCTTTTTTTTTTTTTTCCCTGGCATTTTTGTATGTTTTCTCTTCCTCCATGCAATTTGAAAAATATTTATAGGAGCAGTGACTTTTAAGTAGATAATGAAGATGGAAGTGAAAAACAACATCTCAAATTATGAATGCTACTAATTAAAGTGAGAAGCATTATACTAAAGATTCTGTTGTTATTCTAAAGATTTTTGCTTCTTCATTCAGGAAGGAAAATTAATATTATTCACATATCTAGCCAAATAGTATGGGGTAGAGAAGAGAAGAAATAATCTATTCATAGTCTTTTTGAGAATAACACTGTTCATCATCAAAACCCACTGAAATACTAATCTTTTTGTTAATTTTCAAAAATGCTCAAATTATTACAGCTTATTTAATTTTTTTTTTATTATAGGTTATGAAAAATTTTAAAGAGAACTTTTAAAACAAGCCAAATTTATAATGAAAGATATGACCGATATGAAAGTAACAAATATTTTAGAGGAAACACAATATGGTTTTGTGACCTGTGCATTTAATACATCCAAAGTGTGAGTATACTTATTTCTATTCTTAATATACACAAGGAAATACTGCTTTGAACACGAGATAAATATGTGACTAGGAGTACAAATGTCATAGATCTGGCAAGGTCAACCAATTTGTTGAACCCTATGATTCTTCCTGCAGGTTTTAGTAAGCACCATGTCAATTATTTCTCCCCAGTCTTGAAAAATATAGAAGCTGGAAAATAAAAGAGCCCAAACTGTACACTACTTCAAAGAATCATTCCAGTTTGACAGTGAACTATTGGCAAGTGATTTATCAGTAAAGTGATTCAAGTCTTTCTGTGCCCACTTTCTATAGTTTTGTTTGGAACAGACTTCCTTGGCTTAATTATGAGAATATTGCGAGGCAGTGTTAAAAGCTATGTGTGACATCTGCT
Organism: Cinnycerthia olivascens; assembly: GCA_035048155.1. Taxonomy (NCBI): domain Eukaryota; kingdom Metazoa; phylum Chordata; class Aves; order Passeriformes; family Certhiidae; genus Cinnycerthia; species Cinnycerthia olivascens. The sequence goes on from JAWWMU010000001.1 coordinate 40,687,740, forward strand.
GCTTCTTTTCTATCCACAGTTGCTCACTCACAGAAGGAAATTAGATTATTCTGATATAATTTTGTTTTGAAAAATCCATGTTGACAGTGACTAATTTCCTTGGGTTTTTTTTAGATGCTTACAAATAGTTTGATTATTTGTTCTAGCAGTCTTCCAGGAACTGAAGTTTATCTAATTTCCTAAAATTGTTTCACATTTCTTTCAAAGATCGCTGCATTCATTCTTGATCATTACCTATTGTCTTTGACTTTTTAGAGCTACTCATATCATCTTTGATATTTCATCAGCTTGTTCTTCAAGTAGCATAGCATCACAGTTGATTGTAAACATCTAACTTAGTAATAGGTATTTAACCTGTTCCTTCCCACTTAGAGCCATGATCTTAAATTTTCTTCATTGTTTCTTTTTGTTGTAACATTGAAGTGCCTCTCACCCTTATAAATAAGGGTGATTCAGAAAAAGTATTAACATGTCAATCTTCTCTAGAGTGGTTTCTTTTTGGTTTTTTCTAACTGCTATTTAGTTTAGTTTTGTCCCTTTTTTTAATGTGATGGAAGAATTATTTTTTTATCATCATCATAGCCCTTGGGACTAGAATCTATTGTGTGCCTTCATAATTTCTGATTCTGCAGCATCACGTTTATGCAATGTTTCCCTACCCTAAGGAAGTGACCCAGCTTCACCTTTCAAATGCTGCCTGAAAAGCACAAAATTTATAAAATCCTATACTATCTGTTCTGGGTTAGTTTGGATAACCTTGATATTGCTCCCTTAAGTAGCTCCTAGATTTTTTTAATTACAATTTTTTTCACAAGACAATTTATGTTTACTGAAGCCTACTTTCCTGAAATCTGATGCCTTTATTTTTCCCTTGCCTTTCATATGTCTCATGAACTATTATTGCATGGCTTTTCTCACTCACTCATGCCTTTTACCCTTATGTACTTGACCATTCTTCCCCTAGTCATTACAACAAGGAAAGAAGTCTCTCTTTCAGTTGAGCAATTTGCCATCTACATTTGTGACTGTCACCAGGTCATTGCAAGGACTTTGTGGCCAGTTCACATCTTTTCCCAAAGGAATTATACAAAGCAAAAATGTCTTACTATCCTCAAATCCTGACATCAGTATAATTTTGCCATTTGATCACAAATTGTTTGAATATTTATGATGATAGTCTGTTGTTAACCTGTCTTTTTTGACAATGCTCCTTTTAAAGTGTTTTTTGAAATTATTTTAAAGAGTCATATTGGTATAGCAAAAAGATAGATAGAATCATAACACAGAGAACATCCCCCAGCAATCAGACTAGGCCCAGACAGCACTGGGATAACTAACCGAGAGCATTGAAGATAGACATATCTCTCTAAACTCTGAGTCAGAAACTCTTTTTTTTGCCAAAAAACTCTTCCCAAGAACTGCTCATTGCAACATTCTAGATAGGATTTTTCAGTTTGCTGTAGTAAAAGTTGAGTTACTTAGCTGGTTATTTGTAAGAAGATTATCTTTTTGTTCTTAAAATCACCTTTTCCAAAGTACAATTTAAAAAAATCTTAGGTAGTTATTGCCAGAAAATATAAAAAGGACTCTTAAAGACTCTTCATATAAGTAAATATAACAAATTAGGTAAAAATCAATAGAATATCTTCTCTAGTTATGTTTGTGAGATAGATATAGATTTCCATTTAATCAAAATTAATTCCTTACCTTTTAGCTGTTCTGCAGCTTAATAACTGTCTTGAAAAGGTTTTATTTCTTGCTGTCTGAAGTCAGAGGGAATTTTGCTGCTAACTTCAATGGAGAAAGATTTCACCTGAAGCAGTTCAGTCTAATGATTTCGTAATAAAATACTGGAGATTAGTTTGAGCTTTATTACGTCAGACGTCTGCATTCACGTCTTTCTATTCCAAGGATCTTCTGTTTATAAAGTGGATACTACTGAAAGGCTGCTGATTATCAAGGTGATGGAATCTATACTAGAGCAGACCCTTTCCTTTTAAAGTATTTATGACTAGAGTTCCACAGGCTTTGTGGTTTTGTGAGGGGAAATTTTCAGCTGTACATCTTTCACTGCTGCTGGCAGATGTAATGTAGGAAACTGAAGTTCAGCAATCAGCTAATTGATTACAGCCTCTGGCACAGTGCTTGCCACAATCTCCCTTTTTGCCTCTCTGATTTTCACAGTATCACTAGCTTCCTTTTTCTTTCCCTTCAGCACAGCTATCTTCTGTTAGAACTAAACAAATACTATGAACTACAGAATGCAGGTCCTTCACTTCTTTGTTTTCTCTTTCAGCATTTCAGTAGAAAAGGAGACCCTTAGGTGCTGTTGAGTAGTAGCATTATTTTGTTAGGGAACTAACAGCCAGCCCAGGGGGACTTTTCAGAAGTCATTGCAATGTCATATGGCTCCCCAGTGACACTGGACTGCATCACTTACCTCACACACAGCCATCTGATGCTACAGAATCTGAGAAACAGCCATAAACATTGCAGTTATGGTGACCATTATCTTTCTCCTGAGGGACTTCACTCTTCCTTGAGAATCTCCAGAGTGATAGCACACCAGCACTGCAGTACACCAGATAATGATCTCAGACACAGAGGTAGACAGTACGATGGGGGTGGATAAAAATAATTCTCTACTGCTTTTTTGTGGCATGGCATTTTATTTGGGTTGATAGAAGGACAATTCTCTGTGCTCATCTATTCAGTGCAAACTAAACAGTCTTCTTTGATAAAAAAACAATTAAAAGTCCCCTGGCAAGTGGAACACCACTGTGTTTCAGGGCAAACCATGACAAATCAGGACTCAACATCTCAAAGAACAAATGTATCATCCTACAGTCTTTGTCTCTCTTATGGGTTTGGTTCCCTTTAAAAGAAAAAATAAAAAAAAAAAAACTGTCTTAGTTCCAAAACTGGTAAAACTTTTGGGTAGTACAAGCTGGAGAAAATGCCACTGCACCTGCCTTCTTCATATAAACTTTCCTTTCACTTCATGTGTGGGATGGTTTCACACAGGAGACTGGATTTGAATTGACCTGATGTGGAAGATCATACATTTTTATCTTGCTGCCAAGTTATTGACCAAAATATTGAATTTTGTTCTGCATGACATGTGCAGTGAGGCAGGCTTAGTGCAATTTTTTAAAAAGATAACTCCATCTGGTAAATATTTTTGCTGAAAACCTTGAGCAGTTTGCTGAAAATATTGTAGATTAAAGTATTATCAGGATTTTCTCAGACTACTGCAGTGAAGTGTCATTTCATTTTTGAAAAATGACGCATTAATGAATTAATCAGAAAATGTGTTCAAGTAATAGCCATAGCAAACCCAACTATCTCTCTCTTCAGTACATACTGCTCTTTCTAAATGCTCAAACAATTTCTGCTTACATCTATAGAAGAAATCTCTAAAAGCACTCAATAAACTGTTAGTTTAGCCTTAATAACTTAGCATTAAGACTAAATGTGTGGAATTTTATTTTAGAATATGTTTTTCAGGTTGATACAAGAATAATTTCTTTGTCATTGCAACACAAAAATGCTTCATGACCATGCAAATCCATGCATCTATTCCTACTGCCTGAACAGGAAAAATAATCTGACATATTTTTTTTCTTGAACCTGATGTCCGTGGTGGTGGTATAAGTACTATTTATAAGCAGAAGAGTTTGCATGATAGTTTTTTATGGTTAAACATTTCTCACAGAAATAAAATATAAGTTTCATAAAAAGCCACATATCCTAGGAGCTTTATTTTAGTAATAATCAAAACAATCTTTTTTGTGATGAACATAGTGTTTATGAAAGAAAGCATTTAAAGAAAGCTGAGGATAAGATTGACTTCATGACACAGAGAGATGTGGTGGTATGAAGGGAAGTAGCAACTCACAAAAGTCTCATAAAGGATGTCTCAAGGGGTTCTTTGGAAGCTTTTCTCTATTTAATGGAAAGTAAATACTAAACCAGCTTCAGGACATAAGGTCAGCTCTAGTATGCAATACCCAATTCAGTGCATGTTACAAGTAAATCAATCTGCTCTCTCAGTTCCAGGAATTCTCTCAAAAAATAAAGAGATTTTATTGCTTAAAGAAGCATTGTGTTATTAATTGAACTCCTCGGTGTGTTGAGAATTGTATAGTACAGGTCTAGCATAGCATCCTCTCAAAGCTCCCTCTAAACAGGCTTTGTTGAGCTTTGCATTTATTTTCTAAGGAAGAACTAGATGGGAATTGCAGGAAAGACATTCTTCATTTTAACCCTGGGCCACAGAAGAGTCTGCTAATGCAGACTCCGGTGTGATGGAGGTCCAAGGGGGGCTTTGAGAAAGCAGGGGGTCAGTGATGGTTTAGATGCGCAGCAGCTCGTGGCCCACAGAGTGCCTGAGCTCCACGGAGCTGGCGCTGAGCTCTGCAGCGCTCGGCATCCCCATAGGAACAGAGCTAAGCAGCAGATTAACTCCAGCCTCGTGCAGTTACACAGCACCACAGGACTGGTGCCTGAAGATAAGCTCGGCAGTTGTGAAGCTTCCCTCACAGCAAATCCGGGAGACGTCACCAATGGGATGGTGATAAAGGTGCAATATTCATGAATATCAACAAAAGCCTGATCCTTGTTTTCTTGCCAATTGTCTGACACAGGACAGAGTTGTGAAAAGCTAATCAGAGAACTACTCAGGAAATTGGAATTTCACTCATGGACACTTTTGTGAGGAAACAGAAAAATCTTTTAAGTTTTCCCTGGTGGATACTTCACACCATTAAATGTACAACAAATTACTTCCTCACATCCCTTGACTGCCTTCCAGCTTAACCGTGTTAAAACAGTAGAGTGCTAAAATCGTTCTTTGGAGATGAAGTAGCACGGTCATGCTTTGAAGTGAATAAACATGTAATAGCAAAAGTGCTGCTTACCAACATGAAACAAATTATTTTTAAAAGGTAAGACATTACTTCCTCTTTTCTTGTTTCTAAATTTAAATTTCCCAAGGGCTAACAAAAAAGGAAGTAGAGAAGTTGTCTATTATTCTATAATGTCCACTTCAAAACCTGAAATAACATTTTAGTGAAATCTTTTCTAAAGTAATATTATTTAGAAATTAAATTTTTTTTTGTACTAAAGTATAATTTTGAAAGAAGAACAAATTGCTGCTTCTTGTGTTTTGGCTGGATGGACACTATCTGTAATTAAGGGCATTGCTACTCTTGACTGACTATAAAAACCAACAAAAACAGAGATAGAAGAGAGGAAAAACCATTTGAAGACTTAGACCAGGAGTGTGCTTTACTTAAATTACAATGAGCAGAATAGAAGAGTAATTGTCAGATAGTACTATGTGGAAAATCTAGCTTTGGTCTGCAAGCTACAGACTTATGTTCTTTTACAGCCTTGTCTCTACCTTCAGAAGGACCAGAGTATACTGGAATTATGAGAACAGTTCCTCACTACTTTTCTAGTTCTCTAAATATTAAGGAGAAACTACTAGTATTTGTGATGGATGCAATTTCATAGTCAATCACATCTCTGGACTCACACATCAATGACAAATCTTTGCAGAAATGCAGCATTGCAAGTTCCTGTTCTGAAAAATTAGAAAATTATTAAGGAGAAAAAAATAAAAAAAAAAATTGTCAGGTTAGTCAAAAATTACCATTGTAATTGGCTAATTAAAAAGTGACAAAAATGCGACAGAATTTAAAAGAGAACAAAATACTATTAATTTAGAGATATTTGGAAATGTTAGTGAGGTTTATATCTAAATCTTGATATTTTTCTTTATTTCATGGGTTACACTCAGAAGAGCATTTTCCTGAACTGTTTTCAGACCAATAGAGCCAAAAGTTCAATTGAATGACAAATTTTAATTTCCATCTGGTCACTGGTGCCTCACAAGAAATAAATCTATGCTGCTGGCGTATTTTAGAATAATGTTTGCCGAAAGCAAGGATCAAATTGGGTGTGTGAACAATTCTCTGAGTATACCTGTGGGAAGGATGTTGCAATGGAAGCACGTTGATAAGACACGTGTAGGAGAGGAGATCACACTGCTGTTGCAAACGTTCTATCTGCCTCACAAGCACGTAGATCATTTCTAAACAAAATGTTAGTTTCAGAAGCTCTAGAAAGCTGCAGTTACCTTCATAAGCTCTGCAGGCAATATTTAGAAAAACAAAGGAATTTATCGGTTTTATAGCCCAGCTGACTCCCCAAAACGGGGTCTACACTACCAGGTGGCTTTCTTTCCTGCTGAACACTGGCATTTCGTTTAGCAGACAATGACAGAAGAGCACCTGAAAGGACTATAGTCCAAGACCTGAAACAGTGCTCTGAGAAGGAACAGCAGTAGATACCGGATGCTTAAGGAAGTTGTATAAAAACAAGACAAATTTGAACACTATAAGTATCTGAAAATTACTGGTTTAAGGATATCTTAAATCAGGTGTGACTTCAGATATTTGTATTTAACAGTCCCTGAGGGATTTTTCTATTCTTCCTGTAAATTTGTCTGAATCCATTTCTACCTTTGTTCTTCATAATATCCTATGGCAATGAGCCACACATTTTAATTTAACGTGCAATCATGTTAAAAAGTTCTTCACTTGTTTTGAACCTGCTGCGTGAAAAATATCACTTGACAACTTCCTGCTCTTTTTGAGAGTTAATGAATGATCATCACTCCTGATTTTATAAACTTATACCATATCACAGCTTTTCCAAATAGGAATTCTTATTCTGTTTAATCTCCCTTAAAACCAGAGCTGTTCTGCACTGTTGCTCATCCTTGTCACATTCCTTCCTGCTTTTCCATTTCTGCCTAACACTTTTCAGATTAGACTATTAGAATAGACTGTATTGCTTAAAAATATAAATGTCCTAGTGATTTATATGCTGCTTTAATGATGTTTTCTGTTTCATTCTACCTTCTTTCCCTAACAACTTCTAATATCACATTTTGCCTTTCTGGGCTTACCGGGTGTTAGGCTCTCTTCAAAGAACCATCATAGCAATTTTGTGATTCCTTCAATCGTAACAAATTTTGCAATCATATTTGTATCTGCATAGATATGATTACTTTTCCCATTGAACAGTATTTTGTATTTCATTGACCATTTTATTGTCAGTCAATTACCGAGTGACACTATCATTCCCAGAATTCCTCTGCTTCTCTTCACAGGCAGGCTCCACAGGCATTTTCAAAGGGCAGGGAAGATTATTCCTTAATACCCCAATCCTGAAGATACAATATCATTTATGTGTAAGGGACAAACAGGCTAAAATGTGATATCCTAAGATTACCTAGAAAACTATGTCAGTTGTAGGCATGGGCAAAGGGACAGTTGGCAATGGTAATAAACTGTTCAGATATTTTTGCTCTTTCTTCCCTCCTTTTTTTCTCCTCTTTCCCAGAAAGTTCCAACAGCAAGCACAGTTCAGTTTCATTCCTTCATCCTTAGAACCAAAAACATCTGTTTTGTCCACTGTGACAAGGAGCCATTGATGTAAAGTAGGTACATGTAGCTACTAGTTTACCTTCAATGACTGGAGCAGCCTCTGTTTTTCCAAAGTCAGTCACAATAAATCCTCTGAGAATGCAGCCTTGAGCTTTCAAGGAAGAGAGGAGCCAACTCAATATTAGCTTGCTAGTTTACCATACCTCATAAATCAATATTTTCTACTCCCTTCACGCCACTCCTAGCAAAACATTTAAGGGGTGTACAAGGTCAGAAATAGAGATCTAGCTGTAATCTACAGTTAGAGTGCAGTATGAATCCCTAGAGTTGGTGTAAAGAATTCGTGAGAAGTAGAATTCGTTAAGGAAGTACCATGCACAAGGGTATCCTGAGGGGCAACAACCCTGTACTGACAAACCCAGCAGATGACTTCACTGTATTCTATGTCAAATTTCTATTTCCATATAATTTATAATTGGTTGTCAATCTATCTCAGAAGCCTACTTGGCATCTGAAAGTCTAATCTATTGAACCATGATCATATGCTGATTAATGCTGATGAAAATTTCAAAATGTGTTTCTCTGCATATTTCTCTGTGGTGAAACAATGCTAATATATACAGCATCCCATGAATGCTTTTATTTTTCTCTCTGTGTATAGGTACACATATATGTATGTGTAACAACAAATACTAATCCCTCTTATCCCAATTTTGTGACCCTAATTATTTGAACAAATACATGTGACTTTCATTTTATCACAAGACTCCTTTGGTATTGGATGGAAAGTTCTTTTGACATGTAGTTTATCGCTTAGATGACATTTGTTTTAATCTTCCCTGTGGAATTAGAAGTCTGTGGAATTAGAAGTTATACTAAACTGTTCTGAAGGAAATCAAGCAGAAAACACTCAGTTAAAATGAAAAGACGAAAGAAATTTGTGTAAATTCAAAAAAAATTTATAGGGGTGGGAAACACATATGTAAAATAGTTTTTAAAACAGCAATAAGTCAATAAGTTTACTTTATGATTATCAATTACAAAGTGGCCTGGCTTCTGTACTTTTTCAAATAAAGAATTTTTAGTCTGAGCAATGTGCTTGCCGAAGAAGATCTGTCTTGGTTTGAAACCAAGTGCCACCTCACCCACAAAGCATTTACAAAAAAGCAGATTTCTCTTAAGTATGGCCAGTTGTATTGCACATTAGTGCCCAAAAAAAAAAAAAAAAAAAGTACAGATTCAGTACTGTGGAAAACAACAATCCATGCCTCTCCCCCTAGACTGTGTCAATTCAGGACTGAATTGACCATAATGACATAGTGAAATAAGTTTCTTCACTAATTGTGTATGTATGTATTTGTAATATATTACACGAGATGGATCCTGTGAAATTTAATTACAACAGCACTTCTACAGTATTTCTAATGGAAAGTCTCTGTTTTGCAGCTAGCAGTGATACCCTATTTTGTAAGTTATTTATAAATTTCATTTTTACTTATTTTCAGTGCTAATTTGTTCCATTAAATGCTGTATTAATTATCCAGAAAAAAAGTGTATTCATCTCCATTGACAATATAGGAGGCCAAGAGCTATTAGTAGTCTAATTAGGGCTGCTACTTTTGCCCTCTAGCTATAGCTAGTTTGAAAAAAATAGAGAGTTTTTAAAAATGAGCATATCTTTCTCTTCTATGACTCTGCACGACCTTTGTTGGGTTATAATGACACAAAGACCTGATTTTGTATTGAACGGGTGGAGAGGTGGATGCTTGATGGGGCAGTGGAGTTACAAAGAAGACTCTAAAGATAGATAAGATGCTGCAAGGTGGATTATAATCTTTCACTCCACAAAGAGGATATGCTTTAGGAGAATGCCAGCCATTGATGCTTGCTGCCTTCTGGGCTAGAACCATCCTTCCCCACAGCCACTCTAAACCTGCATCACCCCTGCGTGGCCACGGTCTGCAAGCAGAAACCTCCAGTCAGAGAGAGGTCTGGGACACAAGACTGTGCCAAGGATGGCAAGAAGCATGTCAGGGAGGCTGAAGGAGCTCCTCAAAACAGTAATAAAAAGACAAAAATGCAGGTTATTTTGAGGTTTTACAGGGAGCAAACTGGAAATTCTCTATTCAAAAGTGTAGCTAAGTGATGGAAATTAATTCAAAGAAGCTTTACTATGAGAAAAAGCTCTGTGTGGTTTCAGACTCACTTCACAAAATATATACGGTTTTGATATCTTTTCACTAGAAATGTTGCTCTTTAGCTAGCATGAATCAACACAGTCTTCAGCAGAGTCACACTGATTTACATGACCTGCAGACATGACCCTTTGTATTTAATTTTTGGCATCTTATTAGAAGGATATTCACATATTGGAGGAAGATCTGAAGAAAGCTGCAAAAAATGATTAGACTTCTGGAGTGATTGATGTATGAGGATTGATTGCAAGTGTTAAATATGCGTAGTTTGTCTAAGAAATTACTAAAGGGGGACATGGTAACAATCTATAAATACTTGAAGAGTCTAAATGTCAAGGAGGGAAAGGCATTTTCAGGATACAGAAGAGATGCAGCAGGACAAAATTAGCAAAAGAAAAAAGAGAATTAATTTCAAAAGAGCCCCCAAAGGACGACCTTAGAGAAGGGAAAGATGTTGTCTTTCCAAAGGAAAAAAAAAATATAGATAGATACATTTACTAATGCGTGTCAGATTGCAGATCATTCCAAATGGCCTCGAAATAGAAATTTTAAGGCCAGTTTTCTGCAAGTGATCAGACCACATCTCTAGTCACACTGAAGCATGGACTATTTTTTCTTAAAGATTTAGACAACTGTGACTCTACAAGGAATGCCAAAATTTGGAAAAAATGTGACTAAATCCACTGCAACTGCAACCGATTTATATTTAGAATACCACTTTCAGCCAAGCAGTACCACGTTTACTTTGATGAAAATAAGGAGAGACAAAAGATCTCTATTTTCTCTGGTTTTATTGTCTCTGGAGTCAATGGTATGATTTAGGAAACTACAAAGGAAAAGATTGCTTCTGGATGTGCCTTCCACATTTTTCTGTTCAACACAGAATATTTTCAGAAATGAGTGGTGACTTTTGAAGCTATCTGTATATAGCACGGACATGATCATTACAGTTATGGATTTCTGTCTGACTATGAATTTCATTAAGACATTATTTCAGGATTCCAAGAAGTGACAAAAATCTAATACCTGCAGTATGCTGACAAGAAGAAAGGAGATTCAGAGAAGTGGGCCTGAAACTCATAGAATAAATTCATGTTCATTAAGAAAATGTTATGTCTCCACTTCTAAATGTGAGCATGAAGGTGTGAAAACATATTTTGGTGTTAGAAAGATATGACAAAAGAACTGGACGTAAGGAACAGCAGCTCCAAATTCAAAACAGAAATTCCTGAGACATTATTTGTCTAAAGTTGTAAATTATGCTCAAAAGTAAAAAAATATGGATAGAATTCAGAAATAAAATATATGTGGCTATCTGATTGTATTTCATTATATTATAGATTTTACAGATATTAAAACCAAAAGAAATCCCAATATATCTTTTTTATCTCTGGCATAACACAGTTTAAAAAAAATAATTCACCAATTTTTGTCAAATTGAACTAAAAAGTATCTTTTAGAAAGATTTTCAGCCTAGATTTAAAGGCTCTAAGTGATGGAGAATTCATATCACCCTTTTATAATTCATTGTAGTGTATGGCACTCCTCTACTAAAATAAATGTGTTTTATTTCAACCCTATGAGTTACTGATTTCATTTTCTAGCCACTATCACTCTCTCTGAATAATTCCTACCATATTTATTTGTCAGAAGTCCATTTATGACCCCATCAAATACTATTTTCATCTTTGGTTGAAGACTACCCAGAATTTTTCCTGGACATTGCATTTTAGTGACTTAGTAAATATATCTTCAAATAGTTTTCTTATCTGCATAATTTAATATCTTGATATAGATTCACAATTACTCACGGAGATAATATGTATATCTATAATGACCTAAGAGCCTACAATAGCATGCAAAAGATTTTGCAGAAGCTTAACACAAACAGAATTGTTCTGGCAGGAAAAAACCTCAGCTCACCTCCACTCATCATTGCAAATTACATCTAGGTAAACATCAACATCTGCTTCCTGTGCAAACAGAGTCTGTCATCACAGGAGCCATTATACTATTATGAGTAGATGAGGTGGTTTAATATTCATTACAGAGATACAAGGTGCAAGAAACTGCTTCATACACAAGCTAATGAGCAGTAAATGTATGAAATGAATTGTACCAGTCTCCACAGGTAACTACAGCTTTGAAACTTAACTCCTTTAATGTGAAGAATCCCAGTAACATCAAAGACAAATTCAGCAGTAATAGGTGTGCTTAGTGAAAATATGTTATAAAAACTCAAAATGACTAGCTCACAAGAAAGAACTAGTGAGTGTGCTCTAGAGTACCAACAATACACAGGTTACTACTTTTTTCCATTTCGTGATAATTTGTGTTACGCTTTTTTGAAAAAAATTACCATTCAACTATAAATACTAACACAGTAAGATGGTTAAAGACAAAAATCCCATCTAGTGAACTTCCTGTGCACTTTTTCTGGATTTTTAGACTTAGGGCATGGGAAAGAATAGTGGCATTACTGTTCTGCCAAGTCTTCACTTTTCCTGTATGTATAAATTCATCAAGGAAAAGGCAGAACAGGTAGTAAGTAGGGCTTTTTGTCACTTCTTACCCATAGTACTCACTCACAGAGCTAAATCACCATGCAAATTAAGAAACAAAATCATAAAAAAACAATTCCTTTAATTTTCACCTTGTGGAATTCACTGAATTTTGCTGTTCTGCTTTAGATTTGGCTTAGTTTCTTCCTGTCTAGAGGAGTCTTGTTCTGACCTATAGCCTTGGCTTGAATTGAGTGCTGCTTTTTCAGTGGTGTAACTGTCAAAATGTTTTCTCTTACCTATTTAAGTGACATTATAAGGGTACCAATGTGATTTAACATCAGAAGTCTGCATTTCATTTATTTGCTTTATACAAAAGGTCTTTTGCTGGATAAGCCATATAATGGACCTATAAAGAATATAAAATTTTTAGTGTTCTGATTCATATTCTTGTGAACTTCTTAAATCCAGATCTGAAGGATTAACAGGAGAGTCTGTAAAAATCATGTTGCAGTATTAGAGCAGTATCTAGTTAAGAACAAACCTAAACAAAAATTTTTATCATCATGTCATAAGTTAACATAAAAACTTTTAGAATATATTAAAAAAAAGGAGTGGTTATGCCTAGTCAAATCAGAGTTCCACCTAGTCCCGGAATCTGTGTAATATGGGCTAAGATAAAATAAGCATAGGGCAACCATAAGGGATAGTTCTCAGACAAACTCCTAGTCTGTGAATTAGGTCATTTACAGACTCAGAGGTACTTTTTTTAATAAGTTTTAATGGGATTTTATTTTCTGAATTTCTTTTATTACTTTTTGAACCCATCAATGCCTCTGGCATTGCTAGTACCATGTGGCAGTAGGTTGAACAACTTAATTATGAATACCGCACAAAATTAACTTATTTTGTTTGCTTGAAGCTTGTTATCCGCATAATTTAATTTTGTGTCTGTTAGTTCCTGTGCTGTGTAAAAAAGTGAAGAGTTGTTTCCCATTCTCCTTTACAGTGACAATCATGACACTGCTTTTCTGGATTTTCCAAAACTATAAGGAAGTACCTGAAGAGTCTGTCCCAAGAGAGGATAACTACTGGTTGACTTTCTCTGAAAGGGAAGCATGTACAAATGATGAACAAGTGCTTGTATTTAAACAGCAATTAACTATGTTCACTATTTCTACCCCTACACCATACTTCAACCATAGACTCATAGAAATGCTGAGGGCTATAATATACTGTAAAGGAGTTCTTCATCTTGCAATCTACTTTTTTGAGCAAGCTCTTATAAGCATCATATATTTAGATCATCTCCAATAATTGCAACTCTTTAAACAGCAGCTGCATTTTCTTGTATATGCAATTCCTTATTTCTTTCTTTTTCTGCTCAGGATGGCATAAAATATATTCTACACATCATGCTAGTGCTTAGCAACCAACTCCAAGATACTAAAATAATATAGATTTCCTACCCCCTCACTCTTACCTGCTGCTCTCCACTATTGTAACAATGCCATTGATTCATTATTGATACCATCAACAGTGGCCAATTAAGTTACACTTCTAGGAGTTGGTATCAATCTGTATGTAATAAAATTCATTTCAGTTCTGACCTTCACTATGTTTAGCAGCAATCTATTCCCCAAGTCTGAAGGCAAGTATAATAATCTTATTTCATCAGGAGTATTTCTCATTCATAGCATATTAGAAAATGGTCTCCAGTATTTCAACCTAGTACAAAGAAAATACATAATGTGAGGGTTTAGGAGACTCAGAAACCTTCACAATTTCGATTTCTATAGTAAATATAGCATACACCTTTTATAGGGTTATTTTTAAAAAATTAATCCTGCGAACTATATTATAATGCTAACTTTGCAGGAAAAGATTGCAGTTATATTGGGTAGCAATGAGAATTTGGGATAATCTGAAATCAGAGGAAGCTTTAGCATTTATTTGTTTTCTGGTTTTAAGTAGTTAAAAATGCTAGATAGGTCCCCAGTGACCTCAATATAATTTAATAATTCTGTAAAAACTTCATTCAGACCTAGAAAACAGTAACATGATTCAAAGTTATGCATCCCTAATCTCAAAGAATCTAAACCACCCATTCATTCTGCCGCAACTCAGCACACATTCTCTCACACGCACACATGCACAAATAAATACTTATCACCTGTTTGGACAGAAAACACACTCTAAAGATACTCAGATGTTTCAGTCAAGTGTTGGTATAGCAAATTCCAAAGCCAAAGATCCTTCTTCAAGGAGACTAAGTGCTTCTTTTTCCAATAGGCCAACTTTTGCCCATGTTGGTGATTCCTCTACTGATCTAAAGCGAGGTGATGCCTTGGAGTGAAAATTATTTAACCCTTCATCACTGAGAAAGCTCAGAGCTCAAAAGATCAGGCCCTGAGTTATACCATGGACAGATTCCAATGCTCAGTGGGGCAAAACCTACAACGTGCATGGATTTTACTCTGAGACACAATTTCAACACAGAATATGCAATATTGTCCCAGATTGTATAGCAACCCTAGGGGGGGAAAGCTGTGAATTTTCTACATGTACAGAATTTAATAACTTTGAAATCTTGTAAAATGCTGAGGTTTTAGCAATTTTTATAGGAGGGTAAGGTGGCTGCAGCATTACTGCCTCTGTTTTTTATGACTGAGAAATTCTGTAAGCATAGGTAGTACTTTCAAGGAGTAAAACATCCATGTACTATGAAAAGCCTTTATTCTCAAAATGGGACAAAATAGGAGCTAATTTTCTGTGGAAGCAACCATACAGAAGCTTTATCCATATCAAGAAAAATAATGATATTTCAAAGGTTCTGGTCAGTCATTCCTGTTTAAAATTAGAAATAGCTAGTTTGTTAGCAAGAAGATGTAAGCAGAGGATAAGGAAGTCTGCTGATTCTTTCCAAGCCATGTCGCAGATCTAATTAATATTTAATAAAAAACCCAAACCATTCCAACTTTTATAATGCACAACTCAAGTACATGAGCAAATTTCAGAATAAACTGTTTACAAACAATATTAAATTATCAACAAATTCAAGTGTCTTGTTTTCAGTTGAACGTAAAAATTCCTTTTTTTAATTGAAAGTGACTTGGTAGCAGTCTGATCTCATATTTCTGTAACATACTTCGATATGCTATTTTTAAATGGATGATTAAAGAACCTAAGGAAGATAGAAAACAACAACACTATGCATTAAAACAGAAATTGATACATAATTGCCTCTATCCTGTGTGGTTATAGGCAAAACAATTGCACACGTGTCCTCTTGAGCACATTCATTACCATATGTTTGATTCGCTTGGCTAGCATGAGACTACTTGATGGGATTGAGACCAGGCACATGCTTAAGTGCTTTGCTGAACCAAAGCCTAGAAAAGTGAGCAGAAAAAGGCTCAGAACAAATTTTAATTAAAAGATATATCCAATATTTTAAAAATCACTTGGCATGTCCTTCAAATCTGAGCAGCTAACAGAAGACAAATTTTTAATAACAAACCAACTCTTTTATAATTTGATCCGCATTCCGCTAACCTCACACAGAACAAACTTTCAAAATAGAAATGGAATAACTCTGTGAATATGAAAAAGCTCAAGTTCCTTTCTGTATTTTCCTCTTCCAAGAAGCGAACTGATTTGTGTTTGTAGTATATTGCACAAATGACTCACTCAGGGAGCATCTGTGCTAAGTACTGAGTGGGACAACATTTTATATCAAGTAAGATGACACATTTTGCTCTTTTTTGTTTGCAAATTTCGAACAGATTTCTTGTCTTCACCCAGGCTGAATTTTGTTTTGGACTTCAGATCAGCTTTGACCTAGCTCTCAGTGAAGCAGAAGCTAATGAGTGTCTCCCAAGATAAAAGGAATAAGGCGACTAAAGGTGAGGATTCTTATCAAATCCTAGTGTGTGTCTGTGCTGGTGAAAAAACTTCAGCTGTAATAATTTGCCTGACTTTCTTCTCTGAAGAAGCAGCTTGTCAAAGCACAGCCAATAACAGAGACCACAGAAAGGTTTTGTAATCTGTACTCTCATGTACACATGGAAATATTGGCTAACTTTTTCATTCTTTAGATCTGTCAGGGTTTTGTTGCACATCAGATAGTGGGCACCATCAAATTTAAATAAAACTACTCTATAGAAGTGATATTCTTGTACAAAATCATCGTGGTAAGAATAATAAACTCATCTGGCTTTCTCTAGTGATCAGCAACCTTGGCCAAAAATCTGTATTTTCCAATAATTCTTAATTAAATAATTCAAATGAGTATTTCCAACAGCCCAGTTCTGTAATGGCAATGAGCAGGCTTCATTTTAAAAGTCAGATTTTTAAAATGAGTCATTTTAAAAGTCAGGAAAATATTGCTGGAATAGCTGGACAAACTACATCTTCCTGCAAATATAAATTTCTTAAAATGCCTTTGCTCATAGATTTGTTTTTCAAAATATTTTCCAGTAGTAATATGCAAAATTAAAATATGGACTTAGGTGAAATTCAGTGCAAAGTTCAAGAACAAAGTCTGTTGCAAATGTTGGACACTGAAGGCATACAGAAATACTAATTTTCCCCACGTTTTCTGGCTACACCTTCTCAAACTGAGTTTAGTTTAGAATGGATCTGGATATTTGTTGTGCCTGGCTGGTATCTCCTTAGTCCAGCATGCTTTTAATGAATGTTAAAGTCCATCTCTTGTCTGTTGAGCAAGAAAAAATTGAAAACTTTTATTTCAAAATATTGTTCCAAGTGCCACACTAGGCCTTATATTACCAAATCTAAGAAAGAAATGGGGCAAAATTACTTCACAATGTCCATTGTAACAAATTTTCCTATTAATTCAGTTGGTAAGTCAAAAAAGGAATGTAAAATTTTTGTACATTGTCAGGTATAAACTCAGAATACCGAAGCAAACAAATGTTTGGGGGCACTGTAGAGAGTTCTCTGACAAACGTTCATCACACAGGCTGAAGTGAGATAAATTAAGCTGTTACCATGACAAAACCCAGGAAGTTTGGAAAGTCTGTGGGAGACAACTAGAAATGCAGAAGATGTATGAACAAATAAGTCTTTTAAATACTGGTATAACACATTGGAGACTGACTATCTGACCAGGATTTTTATCATCTATGCATTTCCTGCTTGGGTTCTTCCAGTAATACAGCAGCAATATTTCCATGTCTAATCACAACTCACATAAAAATCAGTTTGACAAATCCAAAGTGCTTTTCTTTCTTCATGTTCATAAAGAATAATTTATAATATTAACCACTAACTGGTGGTTTATAAGCATAGAAACTTTGAAATATATTCAAATACATGTCAAGTTTAGTATAAAAGCTCTTTCCAATTGTCAGTACTTGTCTCCTTTCCCCTTTTTACTTTCTTAATATGTCTAAAATATTTACTAAGGCCATTGACACAGTATAATTTTCTAGCATTTAAATATGAATTAACATCCCATTTCATATCTTAAATTTGTAAACTACATTTAAAAATGGCACAATACCTTGAGTAAACTAGTCAACAAGCAGATACATGTGATTTTAAGAGAGTAATTTCAGGATAAGATAGAACTTCAGTGATAAATCGACACATCATATACAAGACAGAAAAGAAAATCCTGTCTTTGGATTCCATATATTTTAGTGAATCAGCCAGTGTTTTTGGCTAGCATATATAATATTATATATTATTAGTATACAATTCAGTAGTGTGTAGTACTGGCATGAAAAAGCATGCAAATTGGATCACTAATTGGATAACCCTGTGAATTGCTTTGAATGCATATCAAGGAATCATGGAATCAATTAGTAGAAAATACCTTTTAGATCATTGAGACCAACTGTTAACCCATCACTGTCAAGCCCACTACTAAACCAAGTCCCTGAGTTTACACATCTACATGTATTTTAAGTACCTCCAGGAAGAGAGACTGCCATTTCCCTGGACAACCTGTTTCAGTGAGTGACAGCCCCTTTGGGGAAGGAATACTTCCTAACATTTTTTCTGTTTTCCTAACATTCAATTCAATTTCATAGCATCAAAAGAAGCATGGCCAGCAGCTCAAGGAAGATGATTCTGCCTCTCTATTCTGCTCTCATGAGACTCCACCTTGAGTACTGGATACAGTTCTGAGGTCTCCAGTATGGGAAGGACACTTACCTGTTGGAGCAAATCCAGAGGAGGGCCACCAAGCTGATGAGAGGTATGGAGCACCTCTCCTATGAGGAAAGTCTGAGAGAACTGGAATTGTTCAGCCTGGAAAAGAGAAGACTTCAGGGTGACTTAATTGTTGCCTTCATTGAAGGGCCCAGAACTGAGCACAGCATTGGAGCTGTGGCCTCCCCAGTGACCAGGACAGGGGGACGGTCACTGCCCTGCTCCTACTGGCCACACCATTGCTCATCCAGGCCAGGGTGCCATCGGCCTTCTTGGCCACCTGGGCACACCCTGGATCATGTTCAGCTGCCACTGACCAGCACCCTCAGGTCCTTTTCCACCGGGCAGCTTCCCAGCCACTGTCCCCAGCCCATAGCACTGCAGGGGATTGTTGTGACCAAAATGCAGGACCCAGCACTAGGCACTGTTGAACCTCGTACAGCTGGCCTTGACCCATCAATCCAGCCTGTTCAGATTGCCCTGCAGAGCCTTCCTACCCTGCAGCAGATTGACACACTTAGTGTTGTCTGAACAGTTGTGGAGAATGCATTTGATCCAAGTCATCAATATTAAACAGGTCTGGATCCAAAACTGAGCCCCGGAGAATCCTACTCATGTCCCAGCCAGATGTATCTCTATTCAACAGCACTCTCTGGGTTTGACAATCCAGCCAGTGTTTTACCCAGCAAATAGTGCACTTATCCAAGCCATGAGCAAAATGTTTCTCCAGGAGAATGCTGTGGGAAAAGGTGCCAAAGGCATTACTAAACAAAAGGCAGACAATATCCACTGCCTTTTCCTTGTCTACTAAGTGGGTCAACTTGTCACAAAAAGAGATTAAGTTGCTTAAACAGGACCTGCCTTTCACCAGCCTATGCTGGCTGGGCCTGATCATCTCGTTGTCCAGCACATACCATGTGAGGCCACTTGGGATGGTCTTCTCCATGACATTCCTCAGCCCCAAGGTCAGGCTGACACGTCTATAGTTCCCTGGATCTGCTCTCCAGCTCTACTTGTAGATGGGCATCACATTTACTAACTTTCAGTTGCCTGCATCCTCCCTGGTGAGCCAGGACCACTGATAAATGAAGGAAAGTGTCAGGTGAACACTTCTGACAGTTCTCTTAGCACCTTTGGCTGGATCCAATGTAATCAAACTACAGTTAGCAGCAAAACAACAAAAAGCATCAGGTTTTGGCATTGAGGAGAAAAGAAAGAGTTCATTAATGTTGCCAAGGCACTTGCTCCAGCTGCCTGGGAAACAGTGGGAGACATCAGGACCCTATGAAGGCCTCCCATGAATGTGCACCAGGATAAGGCCTGGTGAGGGCAATTAGCATCAAGCAGTCCCAGGATGTTCATGGACATGGGGATGGGACATCAGCTTGTGGATCAGCGGGGCTGTGGCCTGGCCTGGGCAGGGCTGCCTTGCAGCAGAACCATCACCAGAGGAGTAGGTTGGACCCAGCCATAGCTTCCCCAAAGTCTAGTCAGGAGCTCCTCTTTGCCTTCTGTGGGACACAGAGAGGTGCTGGCCCTCCTGGGTGAGGGGACCTCCTAGCAGGAGTGAAGACCCAGGGCTTGCCATATATCTGTATAACTGGGAAAAAAGAATGTTCTTCAGAACAAGAGAGAAGTGTATATGGATACCTGTTAGCCCCTTCTGGGAGCTGTTACAGCAGCTTGAAATAGTGAGTTGAAATCTGGTAATTAGCATTCAGGTTCCATGTCTCTCATCCGGGAGAGGGCTGACCGCTCAGCTGTGTGCATGGGGGCTGTCAAATCCCACCTCCAGCTGCATGGCAGGCACAATTATCTTGTCCAGTGCCTAGCTGTACATAAAGCTCAGGGACTCAGAAACAGCTTGTGCACATCTGAGCCTGCTGCTCTTCGCTTTGGACTTCATTACACACACCTTCACACATCCCAGGCGGGTCCATTCATCTCCTGTTCACTTGGCTTGCCCCTGAAGCTTGTGATGTTATAAACCATTGGGACCTTGGTAAAATTTCATGTCAAGTTCAACATCCAGCAGCGCTTTCAAATGTTATTTTAAGAGTTTTGTTTATTGTGGATTCACAGAAAAATCTGGTAATGAACTTTTTGTTAAACACGAAAATGCAGTTTCTGCAAATAACATTTCCACAAAAACTGTTTTTTCCTGTAAAGAAAAAAAAAATGGTCAGATCAATCAGAAAGAGAAAAGTTTGGTATCTTTTGAAATTAGGAAAACACATAAAGACAAATAAAATACAATTTTATATGATGTGTGTATATATATATATATATATACACACATGTATGTATGTATAATATGTATATATGTCTCTTCATATGTACACAAATATTTATAAATCAAAATATTGTCCCAGGAAATTATACCAGAACCAAGGGTATTGTGAGTTGAAATTCAAGATGAAATAGTGGCTGCCATTTGGAATTCAGCAGCTAATTTGTGACTGTGTTAGAAAATTTGCAAAAATCATAGAAGACATCAAGTCTGATTACATGTCCTAAACTGCACTAATACTGAATATTTCTATATGTTGTTTGAGGAAATGCAAAGTGATTTCATAGCACTGGCAAAAGACATATTTCTTAATATCTGGAAAATACTCGGCACTGTGATATGATCCATGTTTTCAAGGACAGATCTTAAACTACATTTTCAAAAGGCAGAGACATAAATCAATGGCAAGATGTTCTTGTAAACTGGATACAACAGGTTTTCTGTATCTTCCTTCTCTTCTAATTTTATATGCTTTTCAAATACCAAATGGAAATGTTGATTTGAGTGTAATATTCCAAAACATAACTTTCAAGGCAATAGAAAGAATAATAGCACACCTGGCTGACTTTCTATTAACATATTGATGAAACTATAAACTGCCAGAAATTTTTCTTCAACAAACTTTTATTTAATGCAAATATAGTTGTATTCCTATCAAACTATTCTTTCATAATCCAAATTCATTGCTAATGAGCTAATAAGGAAACACTACACGTTTTTGATTTGTCATTGCTGTTTTACTAATATAAAAAAAATTCATGTCTTTCCAGGGAGTTCTGATCTTTCTTTGTGAACACCAGACCTTCTGCCTATATATATGGGCATGTTGGTCATGAAAGAGTCTGAAGGTTTGAAATTTTCTCACTGAAAACGATAAAGGAAAGTTTTTTCAGAGAACAGACTTGAACAGTGTCAAAACTCATTTTTTCATATCATCCTCCCCTCTTTCTACCCTCCCCTAATCTTGTCTCCATTGTATCATCCAGCATATGGGAAATTTTATGCAGAGTATGAGCTAATCCTATTTTCTATTCACTTCAGGAAAATCATCAGATAAAAAAACCCCATACTTTGTTTCTGAGCATCACCATGCTATGGCACTGTTTCTGGTATCACATCAGAAATTCAACTCAACAGATAACAATGTATTAAAATAATACAGTAAAGTATCCACCATTTGGCCATAGACATAGTGTTTGAAACTGATTTACAGACTTGCAATTGCAAATTATCTATCATCTAGCCCTGGGTAACTGCAGAAGAAAGAGATAAATTTTTAAGTCTGACCTACCTTTTGTATTCCTTTACAGAAATTTACAGATAGAAACTGAACAGGTTTTCACACTCTCAGGAATTTTTTATGCCATTTATCTATCTGGATATGTAACTGCCTGATTACACTTAAAAGGTAAATATTGAGTCTTTGCAACACCATGTTACACTGACATAGCACTAGAATAATTCTCTGGTGAATCAGCAAATCCATAACTCTACATAAATTGCCTCCAAAATTACTTGTTCTTATATTACTGCAGGTGTAAAAAGAAGTCTAAATAAGGCAAATAAAAGTTAGTGAGTTTCTATTCTATATACAAATCTCTTTGACTTTGATTTTACAAATCTGTATCTTCCCACTTCGAATGATCTAAATATTACCATATATTCAAAATTTCTATATTGTGAGTTGGTTTATTGAAGTTCATGTTTTTATTTGGGTATTTGGGATTTAGTTTTGTTTTGCTGGGATTTTTTTAATAAATAAATTCCTGGTATGGTTCAAATTTCTAAATGACATATGTAACCTTTACCTAGGAAAACATTTAGATATCAATGACCTCGCAACTTATTTTAGCAATAGGTCCACCGACCCAATAATAATAGGATCAAATAAAGTATGTCTGACCACTTGTAAATATCTCTTTATCAGAATAATTTTCAGCTGTATCATCTTATTTGAACATCTAGATGAGGAATTAAACAATTTCAAAATTTGGTTCATAATGATTGTGGAAGCATTATATTTTTTTACTATTGTGGCTTGCAGACATTAAAGATATGCACCATGAGATTAGTACTGTTTCTGTAATTTCAGAAAAAAATACTATAAAATAGTCATAAGCTTTTAGTACTTTCTGCCTCTTTCCTTAATAATTCTTGTTACATGATACAGTCATTCCACTCCAGGTCAGACAGCTCAGTATCAACACTTGGAGTGAGTATTAAAGTCAGAAAGCCTTACATGAGCTTGTCTCAGAAATAAGTTAAGAGATTCAGATCAGGGAGGTCCTAATTCTCATGCCTTTCTTATCTCCAGTGAAAATGGTGAAGAGGTACCAACTACTGTTTCACTCTAACTCAATTTGGATCTCTGCAGTTTTACACTAGAGTGAGTATTAAACTGAAGACAGAATTTTCTAATGTAGGAGATAAACATGACCTGAAGTTCATGGAGGCTAGGTCCTCATTTCTGACAGTGGTCAATATCAGGTGCATCACAGGAAGACATAAAAACCCTGTGGTAGTAATGTAAATGATAATGTGGGTACCTGGGTTATTATGGATGCACACAACTGATTTGAACTGATTTCTGTGTCCATTGGTCTTTGTTTGCAGAGAAGTAATAAGACCTCATACTGCAGATTGGTTTAATGCAACTGGCAATTAATTAAGAGATATCATGTATATTTATTTGTTTATTCTTTAGCTTTATAATATTAAATTTTAATTTATTTTACTCTAATAATTATTGTGTGCATCCCATTAATCATCAAGAATGTACAGATTGCAATACAAAGCACGATATGAGACTCATTGCTCTTTATTGGTAAAGATAGAGCTTTCTGGGAGGGCAGGAGAGGAACTAACAAGTTCAGAGGGAGATTTGGCTTTGCATAAAGACATGCAAATCAGGTTTTTGCAGCCATAATCAGAGTTACTTTGTTTTATTCTAAGAGAGTACATTAACTCTACATTCATTTAAAATACAAAAAATGTAGTCTGTGAGATCATTCCAGACAAATCATGACTGTAGGCAGCATTTCAGACTGATGGTTTTTTTTGTTAATGACATTTTAATTCTTTAGAAAGGCACTGAAAGCATCAAGCCAGTAAAACAAACGCAGGAACTTAAAATTTCTCTGGGGATTTGTTCAGAAAGGTTTTTCTTTCTCAAAGGAAAACACAGGTTCATTTTTAAGCAAAGATAATAGCTACACTATCTGTAAAAATATTTTATACACACAAATGAATACATGCAACATCTTTGTGAAATGAGAAAATATTGCAGTCTTTACGGACTGGTGGACTTAATAAAATATGAAATGGTAATGATTTGCACAGAATTGTAGAGGTAAATAAATCTGAGAGAATGTTGAAGAATCTGACTTTAATTCTCATGCTTCGACGAAATGCACCGCCTTTTCCCTCTCACTGTGTCATTTCTCAAATGGCAAGTACAGGGGGGTATATATTTGCAGTATGGAGCAGATAACAATGTAATAGGAACTGGAAAACTCTATGAATATCACCTTGCTTATACCTGAATTGCATTCCCTGAATATTAAGGCATTGTTGCCTTTTCCAGCTCCTTGTTGATCCTTGTAAACAAATGGAGCTCTGAAATGCTGACCAGTTTCCACAATTACTTCAGCATGTGGAGCCTTTCATTTTTCTCCAGTAATTTAGCCTAAATTTTGCTCAGTGTTTTTATCTCATAATAAAACTGCACGTCATGTTCAGAGACCATCTCAGTCATTAATGAAAAGATACCAGATTACCAATACAAATATGCTTGGGATAGGTGATAAGTTCCTTTTCATTTCTATAACCTCACCTACCCATAGTGCTCATTACCACCACACTTGGCTTCCATTTTAGTCATTCATTATGATAATACTGCAGTATTTCCTTGTCAGAGAGGAATGATGTCACAAAATCAAAGAGATGTGAAAAACACCTGTCTTGGAAGTATTGCCTGATAAAGCACAATTTTCCCTGATACAAACGTAAAATCCTACCACCTCATTTTCTGTGAATCATAATTTCTGCATAAATACTTTATGGTATTATAAGTGACATAATACTGTGTTTGATTTGGTGTTAATATGTACTGAGAATGAGAGGCTTTAAGAGATGTGCTGTGAACCTAGATCTATTCCTGTAAAACAAACTGTTCAAACAAAACAGGCAGACATGTTAACAACAAGAGGAAGCCTGTATGTTGCTAGCAGTGAGAGCTTCAAAGCATTAAAAACAAATAATCACCACTTTGTATTCACTTTTTTCTTTCAGTGCCTACACGACAGACACCCACTTCTATAAGGAGCAGACACCCACATTTATAAGGAGCTTCTCTATCTATGATAAGACAGAGATGGATGATTTTGAAATCCTTTTCAAAATCATGTGATGATCTTTCCCTCTAAATTCTAAAATTGCATCAGACAAAAAGATGAATTTAAACAGGTCCGTAATGTATTCAGGCATCCATGCAGCTATTCAATTAAAAAGGAGTGAAAGCAAACACTAACAATATTGAGACATTTCATATCAGAAGCAACTGACACATTCTCTTATTTTTATCACTGCAAAAAAGATTTTGGAATCATTGAATTTATATAGATGTAAAAACTACAAAGAGTAAAAATAAGAAGCAGCCCCACTGAAGAGTTCTATTCACGCTTTCTGCAGCAGCATAGCCTCTCTTCATTCTGCAGCAATATATATTAAATAACATAGGCCTTTTTCACTCAAACATAAAAGTGCACATTTCATTGAGCAGCCTTACCTGAGGCACTAGCAACCTGGAGGCCTGGGTTCAGAATATTAAGAGCATTTCTTAACTATAGAAGAGCTATGTGCAAAATCTGTAAATGACCATGCATTATCTGCATCATATATATGCCTAAACTGTTCTGCTAAGGCATATGCATGGAAAAAGGGTCTTTAAAATGTCATTTTTTTTTAATAACATAGCCACTTTGATTCTCCCATTCTAACCTTGTGACATTGTTCTGCACTGGGAAACAGTACTGCTCAGCCATAGGGTCATTCAGCATCACTGAACCATGAATGTCCTGCAACAGGAAGAAACTATTACTGGTAGATATCCATCAGAACAATGCTTGGGCATAGAATCAAAATGGACCATGCAAACGCTTTATAGATGCTCCTAAAATGTAAGGCTGGTTTAGCTAAACTGAAGTTATTCATAGGAGCATTGTGGTTTCAGATAGTTTTTAGTCAAGTTGTTGGCAGCCACACTGTAATGTTGTTGCTACATGCCTTTTCAGTACTCTTGAATATTTTTTTTTCCTTGGAACACAGTCTCATTCTGATGAGACCAAAATCACATGAAAAATAAAAAGTCAAAAATCAAAGGTTTAGATTAAAACATATCCCTTTATGGAAATCTCTGGTTGATTATTGCATCCAGAGAGGCTGTGAGAAGAAAAAAATGACACCTCAAAAAGATTACAGAACAAGAAAAATACTAGGCTTTGACCAATGCCCTTAGCAGTTGTTTAATTTCTTGCCTTGTTATATATTGAAAATGGAGACATTCAAATCTCTAAACTTTGGTGCCTGGTGAACTTGTACATGGGACATTCACATAGTGCTACAAATTATGCCGCAAGACCACAGAAGTGCCCGTAGCTTTTCATGGTGCGGTTGGTGAGTGATTAAGCTACAAAAGCATAAGTATCTTGTGACATTGTAGATGCCTTAGGGTACTGTCCAGCCCCAAGATGGGTGTGCTGGCCACCAGTGGCTGAATATGAGCCAGCAATGTGTCTCTGTAGCCATCTGAGCTTGTATCAGCAGTGGTGTGGCCAGCAGGAGCAGGGCAGTGACCGTCCCCCTGTCCTGGGCACTGGGGAGGCCACAGCTCCA
>JAWWMU010000001.1:40714393-40728362 GCA_035048155.1 Cinnycerthia olivascens
GAGGCTCAGGGGGAACCTCATCCCTCTCTACAGCTGCCTGAAGGGAGGGTGCAGCCGGGGGGGGTCGGCCTCTTCTGACAGGTGACAAGTGACAGGACAAGTGGAAATGGCCTCAAGTTGCACCTGGGAAGGTTTGGATTGGATGTTAGGAAACATTTCTTCACGGAAAGAATCTTCAAGCATTGGAACAGGCTGCCCAGGGGGAGTGGCTGTGTGACCACCCCTGGGGGTATTTAAAAGATGTGCAGATATGATGCTTAAAGTATATGGTTTAGTGTGAACTTGGCAGTGCTGGGTTAGTGATTGGACTTGATGGTCTTAGACCTAAATAATTTTATGACTGTAAGATGTTTAACAGTTTACTGCTATGTGAAGAACTGACTTAAAAACCCATTCTTTAATCTGAAAAAGGGAAATGTCTTATTTCTAATTTTATTGGCATTTAATGTTAGCATACACAAATGGCCATTCTGTTTACACCTTCTTGTTACTGGCTGCATTTGTCAAAAATCCATATATTTGCATATATATAGTGTGATACTGCCCTATTTAGAATGAACTCTGTCCTTTTAAGTATTTAGAAATATACAGCTTTCCAGAAAAGGCAAATAGTTTGTAATAACACTAAGGATATCTGTCATCTGCCCCAGAGAGATTGAGACCTCTTTTCACAGATGTTGGTTCTAAAGGGAATCACTGTTAACAGCATAAATGGAATACAGATCTATAGAAATAAATGCAGTAGATAATTGAGCAGCATCTAGAGGACAGTATCCGGCTGAAAAAGAGAAGAGCATGAACCAAGACTCTATCCACCTGCCTACCAGCTATCTAAGGATCTGCAAACTAGTGGATAAAGATGTGTTTCAGAGTCTATTGGTTGACTGTAGAACAAGTGGCATAAGAAAGATGTGATAGATTCCTTAAAATAAAAGATGTTCTGCCCCCTGGAAAGATAAACCACACCTGTGAAGTGCTGAGCATGAAAAGAACTGAGGACCCTTCCATGCACTGAAATATTTAATGATGCATTTTATCTGTAAAACAAAAATATTAGGTTGGACTCTGTTTGTTGTGATGATGGTAGAGTTTTGCTGATTAGTATCAACTACAAGGCTGGTGTAAGATAAACTATTCTTTTTGTAGAAAATTAAGAACTCCACGGAACATGCGTATACCCTCATTTGAGAGGTGTTATTCAACTTCATTGTTTTGCAGGGTGATATACGATATGCATATGATAATAATAAAGCTGCGTTAAAATTTTGCATTCCAGTTTTCTGCTTTTTCCTTTTGCAGTTTTTGGGTATCTATTTCCCTCCTTTTGAATGGGAGATGTGAATTTGGATTATCAGCTCTTTTCAGAATGTTGCAAATTTTAATTTGAATTTCATTGTAAAAGGAATGGAGTTCAGTGCCACAGAAGGCAATGAACAACAGATTTCTGACGTTTTATTTTTACCTCAGAGATTTTAGGCTCTCCTACTACTCTTCTAAAATATTAAGCATATGAAAATAGAATAACCTATTTATAATCTATGCCAGTGGGTATTGTCATTAACATTGAATATGTTAGTTTGTGTACTCAGCCATTGTTCTAAAAAGATAAAAAGAACTGTTTGAAATAAAGGCAACCATCTATTCTGTTGAGAAGCCTCTGATTGATGTACTAGTAGTAATAATTATTTTAATAATTTAGTGCTTTCCATCATCCATATCACATTAATTCACTGTTGTGAAAGCTCTTCTGAGGTAAATAAACATTTCAGCCAATGTTGTCACGAGACTAAACAAATGAACCACATATGTTAAATTCCTTTAGAAATTGTAGGGGTTTTATCTAACCTCTGTGTTTCTTGGAAGACTGCTCTAAATCTGTGTTTCATCACTTGCTAGCATGGGAAGGCTCACTGACTATTGGCATCAGTCATAATGTATAAGGATATACACAAAGATAAGTGAGCAGTCATTAAGAAATCTCTAATATAATGAGTGCAAAAAAGCCACATGGATTTCGCAATTACCAATATCACAGCCAACAATTATCTGCAAACTACAGCAATAATTTAAGTTTAGGTTATTTTGTATTGTTTATTCACTTTTAGCGATACAACTGTCAGCAAAGTAGATGATGAACCTGGTTTATTCACATTACAGCTGTGTATGTAGAAGTTCCAAGTGAGAATCAGGAGACCTCACAGAAGAAGGAAAATTCTGGATACTGTTGCCTGTTCCACAGAAAATGTCTCAGCCTTAGTCTGAAAATTCATAAGCCAATGCGATGTGCATGAGAAAGGATAAAGGAGACTACACAGTCAAATATGGCTCCTTTGATTCTTGCCTTAGAAATCTCACTACTCACACTTGTAAGGTTTAGTATTGTTCTCTAGAACCCTTACCTTAGGAATCCTTGGCTTTGGTTTATCACTTTCTAGGCTCCCAGTAAAGTAGCTGCAATTCCTTTGCTCACTTCATAAGGCTTTCAAATCACTAAAAGTGATACAAATTTGATGTTTGGTTTTTAACCATACATACACACAAAGACAGTAAACTCTTTACCCTTCAGACACTGGGCAAGTCTGAGACAGGCAGCATATTTACTGTGTGTAACTACTGTTTCTTTCCCTGAATACCCTTGCATTTGATACTTACAAGCTTGTTGCTTACATGCTAGCTTTCCTTGCTGTGTTCATGCAAATCTGCTGGCGAAATGATTTTATGATGTTGACTCAAAACATACAAAATGACACTTTTAAAATCCCTTCATTGGACTTTGGTTCTGGGCTTATCTATGAGATTAGAAAGTCCATGCTGAAAATTAAACATGAACATTTAAGAGAAAACCATCATCTAATTTTAAGATGGTCTGCTTTCATAGAAAGGTACTAACCTAGCTGTTTAGTAATATACTCTATTTAAATGCTGCTGAGGGAGGAAAAACTGAAATAATGGCTAATTATGTTTATTTTCTTTAAGTACATTCACCAGAGCTGAAGAAATTATCTCAGTGTTATGTAATTTCCCTCACATTCTGACACTGGAGAGAAAAAAGGCATAAAAATCTGACCAGAATGACTTTGCCAAGAATGTAACAAAGGCAGGACAGCTGAACTTCAGCAACTTTCTTTTCAACAAGAGAAGTCTGTATTTCCAGTGTCACACATATTGAGGTTTCAAGGACTGTGCCTTGCAAAATTAAAAGTGAAAACTGCTCTGGTCAGTTTCCCAAACAAGCCCTGCTTTGCAACACCAACCTTCACTGAAGTAAGGACTACTGACAGGCATGGTTTCCAGACTCTATACTACCAAGAGCATTGCTGACCTTTTAGAAACACACTATGAGGTATTGGGGCCTCTAGAGCCATTCTCATAATACCAATAGAGAATGGGAATCACCATGACAACACAGTCAGCAATAAGGTACAGATTTCTAGATATGTGACTTGAACATTCCGTGAATCCCAAGGGACATTTGAGTCGGAGTTCAGGACTCACAGCATTTTATTTGCATGGAACAGCTTTGTTTTCTCCCAGGCAACAACAACATAATACTATGAGAGGCTGTTTTCAAATTATTTCTTCATTCCATTGGCATTCACCAACAATATCAACCCTAAGGAATCCTTTACCCAGGAGAGAAAGGTAAAGAACATTAGAAGGAAGACTATTGCTTGGTCATGGAGTACTGGGTCAGAGATTTAACATCACCAAGTTCCGTGGGCCCTGACAAGATGCATCCATGAGTGCTGAGAGAGCTGATAGATACCATAAAAAGGGCACTCATCACAATCATCTTTAAACGGTTGTGGTGATCAAAAGAGACACCTGAGGACTGGAAGAAAGAAATATCATCCCAGTCTTCCAAAAGAACAAGAATATCCTCATAGATAAACTCAGGAGGTGTGGACTGGACAGGCAAACAGGGAGGTGGATTGAGAACTGGTTGAACAGCACATCCCAGAGGCTCATAACCACTGGCACAAGGTCTAATTGGAGTCAGTCACCAGTAATGTCCCTCAAAGTTCAGTACTTGGCTCAGTATTGTTTAACTGACATTATTTTGTATCAGGCAATGGTCTTCATTGGGGCAATCTCTAGTTCAATACAGAGCAGGCAAAGCATATGTCTGAACCACAACAGAAACACATATAGAATAACTGAAGATGTCATATGCATGTGTGACATGACATAGGGTCCTTTATATTTGCATCTTGCTGGAATTCACACTTCTATGTTTATTGTTGAGCTACTTCACAGTAATTCACTTCATAGTAATTAGGAGAAAAAAAAAACAAAACAAAAAACCATCTTGTAAGAGATGAAACCATTTGATCCTAAATCTATGTCTGAAGCAGGTCAAACACATGATCCTTAAAAGGAACCGTTTGTCTCTAGTGGAAGCTGACTTCAGAAGGTGAGAAATTTGTATCATACGTAGCAAAAAGAGATAAGCTGATTTTCCCCTCTAATGGCAGTTTGGTCCATTTTGTGCTGGTTGGCCAATACTACTTACAGATGCATGATGCAATATATTTAAGTTCACTAGTACAACCCACAGAAATGAGCATTTGTTCTATGCTGGGTCACAGAAGATGAGGTCCACTGAAATGTTTTGTAAAAGAAAACTGTCTTCAGAATTTATCCTTTGATTATCAATGGCCTGTGAAGAAGACCTATAGATCTTTTAAGGCATTTAGTACAAGTATGATAATAAAATGTGAAAACTACTTGGCAGTAAAGAAAAAAAGTTCAGATTTCATACAAGAACTGCAAAGTCCCAACTTGGTACCACTGAAGTACAAGGTATCAATTTTGCAGACCATGCAGGATAATTAAAACTGAGTGATAAGGCATTTTTAATGTGATTAAGAGACTTGATATAACGGGATTTTAGAAGTAATTGAGTAAAATATGATTTGTTTTGGTACCTTATGCATCACAGGTCAGTAAATAATCACACATGAGAGGTACCTTAACAATGAACTGCATGGGGTTTGAATTAGCGTTCAGCCATAATTAATATTTCTCATGACAGATCTTTTTAGGTTTTATTGCACTCCTTCTATGTTGCATCAGTATCTTTTCTCCACTTTGAGCATCATGAGGATGTCACATCTGTGCATAATATTAAATCCCAAATGAATGTAAGGCTCTGAGTCTCCTTTAGACATTAGCCTCTTCCTATACGTTAGTTGCTTCATATTACATGGTTAGCAATCTCATTGGCTCAAATAACAATAAAAAGAATTGTAAATAGGCAGCAATCCACTAGATTCCAGTAAACAGGAATTAAGAGTCCTGTAACTGCTCTCACAACATATTCTAATGTGGACAGAACACATCTGAATCATTGAAATTTGCTTATGTACTTGGCTAAGCTGAAATTCTAGTGATTTGGAGAAGGTACCAAGAGATAATTAAGATTGCAGTATTGTCTTATTGTCATTGATTTGTATTTATGGATTTCCGGGAATTTGACAATTTTTTAATAAAATCCTTATATTGAAGTATTGAAAAAACTCTTTAGACTTTAGTCTTTCCTGGATTTGTTGCAAAATATATAAATATTTCAATCAATAAATAATTAATAGGAAAAATATTTGTCTTTATGTGAATCCATAGAGAATTCAATGGTTAATGGATATTTTCTAGGTGAAAATAGGAAAAAAAGTGAAATGTTTTTCTTTGATTTTGAAAATTCTCTGTCGGGTGCAGAACATCCCAGCTGTGCTCTTCAAAACAAATGACTCCGTCCTGGGGTCTGCATGGAGCCCACGTGCCACAGGCTGAACTCTGCCCCCTGTCTAATCTGACTGACCCAAAGACATGGCTGTTGGCTCACATCATACGTTTTCATATTCCTCTGAAGGGATGGTTTTTGTGATTTGAAAGTGTCACACCCAGAAGATCTGAGAGCAGCCTGTAATTGACTCTCCATTTCCTGCCCATAAGGAAGATAAGATATGCATACATATATATGCATACATATGTATTAATATCTACAGATGTCTATATTTTTGCCAGTAGATATACATAAAAATCTTCAATGTAATGAGGATAATAAGGAAAAGGCCCAGGGTATTTCCCTCATAAGACCACACAAAATAAAAGAGTCAGCCAATTGTTCACAAATCAGAAAATTTAATTTCCAGGTCAGTTTTAGACAGATCAGGCAGGTGATGGAAAGATCCCCTTGTCCACAACTGCAAGAAACCTCCAGTTGCTTGTGAGAAAAATGACACAGTACGGATGCAGCTGTGTGTGCTTCCTCATCTTTAAATCAGTGGCACTGATGAGGGTCAATGCAGTATCTCAGTTGCACAGAAAGGTCTCAGAGCACTCTCTGGTCTCACAGAATGGAAATACTGATTTATTTTAAAATACCACCAATTCAGGCCCTAATACTCACATTTTAGTACACACAAGCACCAGAACACATGTAAGTAGTCTGGCAAGTATCCAGGGGGGCTGTCCAGGATGGCTTGCAGTGACAAGCAGCACCAGTTTTCCAGTCTATCCTCCCACTTGCAGGGTACTTATTAGGATGAGTGTCAGGGATGTATCAGGAGCCAGCCTTCCAGCCTCTGTGAACCATCAGGATTTACTCACCTGATTTACTCTGATTCTGCTTGTCCTGAAGAGCAGCAGGCAGGCATGTGGTAGGCCCTTGATGGCCTGCCCCTGTAAGGTGTCAGCCATGTTTATAGCTCTCATCCTCTTGCTATTTACTACACTTGTGTTTATATTTCCTATCAATTGATACTGGTAGAAATATTTTTATTGCAATTTTCCACATCACTATAAGATTCCTGGACATATGTTTTTTAATATATTTCTGGCACTTTTGTATAGGCTAGTTAAAAAAAAAGAGAAATGTCATGAAAAGAAGCCAGCTGCATTTTTGATTCAGTTTTCTTCTCAACAGTCTTCTAAGCTTCTAATGTTGTTCTTCAGTATTTCAATGTATCTTTATTATCATATAATATTTCACCTTCCTGCCCTAGAATTAGAAATTATGTTTACTGTTTACTTTCTTCTATGCAGTCACTTAATCTATGAATTCTAATCTGATACAATCTTTATATTCTGTTTATTTTACAAGATAAGGATGAGCTGGTGTGCTTTTTCAATTTATAATTCTCTGTTACTTCCTTTACATAATCTTTTTTCAATCAAACTGGAAAAGGGTGTGATAGAAAGGGAACAAGAGGCTTGCCACTGATAGGACAAAGAACTCTGCCAAGTAATGGACGAAGTATTTCTTCTACATAACTTTTTAAATGTTGTTCTGAGGATTTTCATGTAGCATTTATGCTTCAGAGTGGCAGCTGCATCTCTTCTGAGAGTAGACACACAATGAGAATTAGTGAGAAATTTAGTTCCACATATCTTTTGTTACGAGAAAATCAGGTTGTTTAATATAAAACTGAGCTCTGCAAAAATAAGGCAGGTATTTTTACAGAGTTCATATTAATAGGAAGACACATTTTCTGCACAATTACATCAGACAGCATTTTTCATACAATGTTAAACACTGAAATGTACCAAAAAAACCAGACAAGACATATTTTCAGTTTTACATTTTTATGAAGAGCAGAAGAAAAAATACTACATGACAGAAAGAAGAAAATCCTATTAAAATACTTTATTACTAGATCATTAGGATCATCTGAAAAATTGTTTCAGAACCATTTCAACAGTCATGAAAGTCCGCCAATATATATAAGAATGTTCGCATTCAGAGACAATAAATCATGAGGCATCTCTACAAGACTTTCTGTTGGTTTGTTCATTACCTTCCGTAGAAGCACTAGCATGACATGGAGTTCCAAATCCTATGGTTCACCCAAAACTAAAAAATATTATTGTAACAAATATTATTAATGACACCACAATAAAGTACCTGTCACAAGAATTTTGCACAATAAGGATTCTGTTGACCTAAACTGGTATATTTCATATACACCACCCCATCCTGCTACAACAGCCTGTACATTAACCAGATAACAACTCTCTCTGAAGTGAAGCCTTGAAAGAATTTTAAAAAGTCATATAATAGATGAACTCATATTTTTGTATGGAACAAACCTATTCAGCTGGCAACACCAGCAGGTATAAATCTTCAGACAATGAACTAAATTACTCCCTGGAGACCTCGTTCTCTCTCACATTCTGTTTGCGAATGACTCGTCACCCAAAATGCTGATTCTGTTTCCATACCCAGTTCTCTGCATTTGTAAGCATTATAATATGATTTTGCATCTTCCATATCATAACCTCTTTACAGTAAGAACTCAGCATATTTTGCCGTTATTAAGTAATTTAGCTTTGCAAAAGTGATTCACTGCAAAGTGGAGAAGCCTTAAGGTGAAATCTGAGGTGCAAATAGGCTAACCACAGCCTTTTCATGGAAAAGCTGAACATCTGCACATTTGAAAATAAGAACAATCTAAGCTCAGCAAATTCTATGGCCAGGGCAATGACGAAGGAATGAAGAGAGTCAGCCATCGTTAGAAGGTTTGGAGAATGTTGGGTGGTTGTTTTTTAAAGTATTCAATTCTCATGTTACTCTAGTAATTAGTTATGCAGTATGTAACAAAACATGTTCGGAGTGAATCCTGAAATATGTGAATAATACTGATATTATGGAGTTTGACTTGTTAAGAAACCAAGAAAATACTACTCAGGTAACAACTTACGTTTTGCTTATGTCACCAAGATGCTCATTACCAGAGTAATCAAGTGCACTCCTGTTCTATTCCAGTTTGAGTTAAGCCCTGACAAGTGGGTGAAGTTTTGTGTGCTCTGGGTAGCATCATACCTTAGCATTCTAAAGACAGAAATTCAGACTGAGTGATTTGTAGAAGGCTAAATTTTTCATATGGCTCTCTTCACAAACAGAAGTAGATATTGTCCCATTGAAGACTTAACCAAGTTAAATTTTTCTAGGTTCCTATGGAGCAAAGTAGGATTCACCCAAAGTGGTTTTGATGATGTTTCACTGAGAATGATAACCAACAAACCAGCAGTGGGGATACACACCAAAAAAGCAGAATGCAACTTCAAGACATTCAGTGGGGCATGGAAAGATGTATCCTTCCTCTTAAGGAAAGAAGCAAAACAATTTTATCAATTAGAGAACAAATGGAGGTGAAGGGCATAATGAAATGCAGGAACAAGTAGTATTTCAAGCAGATAAGACCTAATACACAACATTCTCATGTTAGAATGAGGAATAGTTAAGTGCATTAAGGACAGCAATTAAAAAAGGAAAAAGGATGATAAAATAAGCTGCTCCCATTTTTTTGAAGTGCATTGTGTATTTTATCCAGAATAATTATGTTAATAATATCATGCTTACGCGTTAGTCTTGTAATGAACCGTGGGTGTTTGTGAAAATAGAGCTACTGTAATGATTACATCTATTATTATCTGGAAATGAAGAATGAGATTCATTTCATTTAGCTTTACAAGAGTTGGGCATCAAGTCTAAGTTCATTATCTGGACTCCCTTTGGAGTCAGTTGTCGGAAAAGCATTTCCCAATGTAAAGTGTCTAACGCAGTCAAGACTAATAACCCTAGAACATGCCTGTCCATTGCCATTGATTACAGAAAAAAACAGAAGACTAACTTACTAGATACAGAACATTGACATAACTGAAGTTAGGTGCTACTAATTCTACTTTAATAATATTTTCTCACATTAAATCTTCTTGAGATTAAGTCTTTGGAGTCTCTAACTGCTATTACATTTACTTATAAATACACACTTCAGTGTTTTGCAAGATCTCAATTAAGCATTTATCCAGAAGAAAATTTGAGCAGATAGTTACCATTTCCTTGCTTCCTTCAAGAATGTTAATTTGTAAATAGTTAATTTTGTTCAAGTAGCAATTAGCAAAGCATTTTTACTACCTAAGATTGTCAGAGTAAACCTTTAATTAAACTGGATAAAGAGATTTTGTCAGCCAAGTGAAGTTTTCTTAGAGAAGAATAATGGGTACTACTGGCATCTAGAACAAATATTGCATTCCTGACTGATGTATCACATGGCAAAACTTTTATGAAATGATTGAATGTCATCTACATAGCATTTACAGAAAATAGAAATTTAATCAGCAAACTTTCCTTTTAAACAGTACAGCTAGGTCTTGTCATCTCTGGTGGTCCTTAAATCTATGTCAGTCCCAGAACGCAAGGTCACATGGATTCATTGTTCTGTGCAAAGACATTCCTGTGTAACACCAGTTGCTGCAGCACCCAGAGTGTGAACAGAAATGTCTGTAGAAGTAGAGATGACAAATTGTGCTAAATACACCACAGCTTTGCTGCAGTTGAAGTCGCATTTGGTCAAGATGCTGCAGAGCAAACATGATGCACTAAATCCATTTGCAAAGCTTTGGAAATAAAAATAAATGCTAAGAGTATCCAGCTGCTGGACTTCCTACATTCATTGGGGAAAGGTTCATAATTTTGTTATAATTTGTATTTCCCCTCTAATCCACTATGGTTATGCTATCTTTTGTCAAGACAGTCAGTCAGTCATGTTCTTCAATACTTTGACTTTTTTACCTCCACCATCACTCTGGGAGTAGCAGTTTGGATATTTATATCTTTTGTTGACGTGCAGAACTAAAATGGTCCCAACTTTCAGAAATTTCACATAAAGGCTGTCAGAATCTGAAAAGTAGGAGATAGAGATTCTTCGTTTCACCTCTGGTCAGCCCATCCCCTCTCTCTTTTTTCTCCCCTGATTTATTTTTTATGGTGAAGGAAAAGTACAAGAAAAAGGACACCACCTTTAAGAAGTAAGGTCGCAATATATCATCTTAGGAGGTGAGGAGCAGGACCTATTTGTAATGTTTCTCCGATTCTTAGAAACATGGATGTGAAGCTATTATCACTTATTTGGGCCCGAGTAAGATGTAAGGGTTAGCTGTGAGAGCTAGATTTTACATTTTGCCTTCACTGCTCTTAGACATGTCACTGCCCAAGAGACCCCTATTCCAACAGAGGAGCCAGTAGCCAAGACATTGCTGTAAGAAACAGAAGATAACTAGAAAAAGGAGATTTTTTTTTTTGTTGTGACCTTTTCCTAAGGAATGTGTGCCAGTGAGAATGTTTTGGCAGTTTGAACAGCAGCAAAGACAAGGAAGAGACTGCCTGCCTGGGCTAATACTTGCTCTGAAAAGGAAGTACAATAAAAATAATTGACAATTTTACTTGGATAATATAATCCAACAACAGTGAAAAAAAATTCCTCATTTTTCCCCAGTTTAACTTCCTACCCAGGAGAACAGAATAGTTGGCCAGTTACCAGTGTGTGCCAGACGGGTTCCTTGACCCTTTATTACCTGTGTCCAGAAAACAGTTTGGCATGTTCTTGTGCCATTCTACAGCTTTGTTGGCCCTGCTCTTTCAGAGCACTCTGAGTGCTTTGACACACAGATGATGTGTGCAGGAAAAAGACATGGTGTGGGGTTTACTGCCTTTTACTGCCTCTTTTGCATCCTTTCAAGGCAAATGGTTATCGCAGAAGCAGTCACTTCATCTCCTCAGCTCAGCGTCCAAGGAAACCATCACCCTGAGCAAGCACAAAGTACAGCAGCAAGGACAAGATTGTGTTTTGTGGGAAGCTCTTCTGGGCGGATCTGGTCTGCATGATGATTTCTTTTTATCCAGTTGCTTAGGCTGGTCTCTGTGCAAAGAGATGAGCTCAGGTGCTTTTCTCTACTAGTCTTAACATGCTCTGATTTGCAATAACGTCCTTCGTTCTTTCTTCCTTTTCCTCATTTCTGAAATTGTGCATTTGCGGTTTTGCTTGTTCTGCTGCTTTGGCTGCTTTGCAGATTTGTACACCTTTTTCCAAATTTAACTCACAGTTTTTAGCAGATGCTTATGTACCTTCCCATTCTTTCAGGTCACCTCCAAGTGTATGATCCCATGAATCAGAAAATGAAACTTTTATGTTTCTTCAAGGAAAAAAAAAAATTCTTCAAACTGCTCCACCAATTTGCAGAATTCATGAATCTGGATTTTTATTTTAAAGTAAGAGAATGAAATATAAAATAAATATAAAATCTGTAGTCCAGAAACTTCCCTAATTTGACATGTACAAAAATAAAGAGGAAAAGAAGGAATAATGAAGACCCCAAAAGCAATTCAGCTATTGACTTAAACTTTTATATTCTGTATCATTTATTCTTCAAAAGATGATATATGGTGAAGGAAAAACTTTGTGAGAACCTTACATGCTCTGATTCTTGGCATAGCGCTCTAGGGTACAGAGTTGGGGTCAAACTACCAGATGTAAGGGTGTAAAAAGTAGGAGGAGTCACTTCTTTCCAAAAGTCTCTAAGCAAAGACTTACTTCTTTTAAGCAACAGAAATGAAGAACAACTTTGTTGTGCCGGGTCTTATCTCTCTGCTCTTCATCAAGAAGCCACAGAAGCCGAGTCAGACCCTAAACAGACCGGCTATTTAAAATAGATAAAAAAGCAAATCCTAGGGACACATAAATGTTGTTGCTGCAGATGTTTTATGACAGTTATGAAAATGTGAAAAACACGGAGTCTTTTAAGATTAGACTATATTTGGGAATACTGTTTTATAAGCTGAGGAACACAAGGCCCATTTAATTTTATAGTTAGGTTGAACAATGTGATGGCTTTGTCTTACTTGTGCTATCCTTACTAATGAAATCTCCAACAAATAAGTCTGACTGGCTTGATTGCTTAATATTTTGCTATATTTGGTTAATGTTGTAATAATTCTAGTCTACCAGTTTTTTGCATAGTATTTTGCTGATTTTGTTACTTTCTTAATAGAAAATCAATGCAGTAATTTCTCAAGAGTTATGATTTTTTTTCCATAGGGAAACATATAAAGATTAAAATTACTGTTTGAGAGGAGACTGAAGCTAGTAAAATTTTTTTTGTTAATTTTTTTAATAGCAAAGAAAGAAACAAAATTTATCTAGGGGCCAGAATAATTCTCATATGCATGGTACAGTATATATTTAGTACAGTAATAGTGGTAGGTGATGTTAGACAATAAAAATCCTCATGCATTTTTAAAAAGTCATAAGGAAAAAAAAACAGAAAAACATTCAACTACAATCTGTTGCTCTAAAATACTGAAGATTTTTAGAAAATTTTAAGGTTTATTAATTAATTGAAATATGAGTGCTCAAAAAATGAAACATGAAAGTGATTTGAGATATTATTAATCTCTTCTTTTAGGCAAGAGCTTGAAATAGTGTTATTAAACCAAAATTATCATAATTTTGTACAGTTTTGGGCTCTCAGTCGTGAAGTTTCAGTTTAAGACAAGACAAGCAACTGCATGTAAGTTTTCTTTAAATGTCATTTGACTAGGATTCTTCAGGATATTTTTCGAGGATTATTATTTCTTGGGAAAATCTGTATTCAATTTCCAGGACAGTTATAAAATTTTTTAAGCATAGCTCTGAATAATATTAAAATATGTTCTTGTTTCTGCAATTAAAGTTTATTTCAAGAAAATTAAGCAGAAGAAATTATTTGAAAATTTAAATAAATGCATAGTATCCGTAGTATGTTTATAAGCATGCAATGATTAAATCTATACATGAGTAAAGTAATTGAGGAAATGTGAAGTTTTAGTTGTAAAATGTAAATGCAAAAACATAGTTCTGATCATAAAGAGATATCAGTTTTTTAGTGGTAAATGTTAAGAGATGACATAGGGTGATTGTTTATTTTTTTTCTGACAAAGATGACTAGTTCATGTGTAGATATCATGATATATCCAAGAATTTTGGACTTTTATAAAAGAAATTAGTACAGGAGAAAATTAAAGTCTTTTAAGAATTAATACCTTCATAAGGTTTGAGAATTTCAAAAGAAAAATTGATATGATCAATGTATGTCAGTATAGATTTGGCATTAATGTAACCTTAACTATCAACATTCGTAAATGTTCCATTGA
>JAWWMU010000001.1:40728462-40741499 GCA_035048155.1 Cinnycerthia olivascens
ATTGATATTTTTATAAAATATCAATAATACAAAATATAAAATTTTATTATTTACATTTTCATCTTGGAGATATGACTGCAATTCTCTGTCATTAAATAACCACATGATCATTAATAAAGTTAACTGTATCTGAATTAAACAGAATCACGCTTATATGTGTATTTCTGTTTATATGCCCATATATTTTTCAGTGTGCATTACTTGAGGGAACTCTCATTCCTGAACTCATTTCTTCTCAGAAGGGAGTGACTATATTCTACTACCTCTAACTTTGAACAACTTTCAAATATAGCCCTGATGCTGCTAAATGGCTGATTTCTTTTCATACCGTATGTTTGTCATTCCCAATGCATTTTAACACATTTTTGGAAACAAATATGCAACATATTCCTGAGCCTGAAAACTTTTATTTTGACAGATAAAATGTCAGTGAATTGTTTTAAAGATGCTTGTATTTGTTAATGTTTCAGAGAACATGTTAAAAAAAAATAAAGTATCTCTTTATGTGACTGAAAAGTCAGTTTTTAGTTCAGCTAAAACATGTTATTATTTATAATTCTGTGCTCAGAATTTTTTAAAGGTTCTATGCTGGTTACTCAAAGACAAGTTATATATCTTAAAACTGACAGATAAATAGGTGTGCCATTGAGTATTCCTTCTAAAATTAATTAGAAAATTAAAATGCAATTAAAGCTGAGAAAAAAATCATAAATTAGATACTAAAGAACTTCTTAGACATATTTTCATTTCTTCTTAAGTAATAGTGCTTTTTGAGATGTGTAATTCTTTAATTCATCATTACAAAGCACTTAACAGTGTAGCTTTGCCATCCTTAAATTTCTTGTATCTTTTGCCTACTGAATTCACTTTAGCTGCTACTCAATAATAAGGAGAATAACAGAACATGGGATTTAATACTTACACGCTACAAATCAAGATAAATAATGCATCATATATATTTTATATAGGATGCTGTTGTGCTGTATCTGTGTATATCCAAAGCTATTTAAATAAGGTAGAGGTTATTAAGTTTCATGAGTGTGTCTGATTTAAATGGAAAGACCATGGCTCACTGAATATCTCATTTTATATGATACCATAATCCAATGAGCGACCTCCAGCACCACTGATTTTTATAGACCTTGGATATGTTCAACATTTCTTGGGTTTCCCAATGCTTTACAGGATTGAGCCAGGAGTAAAAAATTTATAAAAGACAAGTAAATAATTGGCAGTTTCACAGACCCAGTTTCTGAAAACAATTCAAGGAGGTCACCAAGCATCTAGGGTGCTGAAAATCCCTTTGCACACCATGAAAGCAAAGAATTAGATTACAAACCCAATAGCAGACCAGCACATGGAAAACTGAAACCAGCTCCATCCTACAGCAAGCTGAAGATACACTTGATAACACTTCCTTCAGCCTTCTGCCAAAATGACAAGAAATTTAGCAAAGCATTTAACTTCATAAATTTAGACAATAAAAGGCTGAAATTGCAAGGCAGCTCATACAAACATTGAATTCAGTGCAGCAGTATAGAAAGATACAATTTTTAAGATAGAACACTCGGCAGTATCTATGCTGGACAAGACACAGGCTGAAGGGCCAGATCCCTTTCATCCATATCCTATCACTACGTGGCTTGGTTTTTGATGTTGATACCTTCTGTAAAAACATAATTCATTTATACTGAGATATTAATAGCCTTGCCTTTCCTTAACCAGCCATGTAATTAACCTATTAGTCCTGTAAAATGACCAATAAAGCAAGAGCATGAGGTAATTTGGTTATTTCTAAAATAAATTGCTATATATTATTATAATGTTATATCACACTTCTGAAACACTGCAAAATTGGCAGTTGTCATTAATTTACAGTTAGTTGGTTGGTTACACTTACAGTGAAGTCTGAGACAATGACTGCTTTCATAAACTCTTAACTCCTATGCTAATGCATATTTCAGTAGAGTTTAACACTGTTAAATGTTGGGATTATGCTTCAAAAAACACAAAAGTACGCTTCAGCCCTTACTGACTCTTAATGTTTAGGGATCAGCATCTGTACTCATCAAAATGAGGGGGATTTTTTAAATGAATAAGAATAAATCGCCAAAGTACAACAAACATAGGATACCTTATGAGAAGTAGGTTTGTTTATACAATGTCTGAAACATTGATATACAATTGTAATATGTGGAGTAAGATGTTAGGTTTAGAAATCTTTTCACTAGTTTCCCACATTCATGATGAAAATTCATCTCTCTAGTAATGTCCAAAAAGATAAGTGATATCATTATACTAAATGTCACATTCATTATATGCAGGAAGGAGGGTACTGAAAAAGGTCAATTTGTCTGCAGCGTTCCACCTTTTACTCTATACACCCAATTGTTATAATGTTTAATGACTGTGTTTTTTGCAAATTGTCAAACAACTTTTTTTCCCATCACGCATTAAACATGAGCTATGTTCAGCATGGGCTTCATACAAAACAGTGTTTTAACTGTTAAGATGCTATTAAGAAGGTACAAAACTTCCCAGCCTTATCAAAACAGTCAAAGTTGTGTGCATACTACTTTTCCAATACTTTTCCAATAACAAGACTGCATCCAATCATATGAAAGAGAAGGGTGTACTTTTTTGGTTACATTAGCACCAGTTATATCCTTTACCAAAATATTTTCTCCTGAATGAAATTTCTGTTAGCCCAGCACTAGAAGAATTGTTTCTGAAGCTCTTTCACTCTGAAAAAATGATTTTCTGAATTCAGTTGACCATGTGAGTTT
Organism: Cinnycerthia olivascens; assembly: GCA_035048155.1. Taxonomy (NCBI): domain Eukaryota; kingdom Metazoa; phylum Chordata; class Aves; order Passeriformes; family Certhiidae; genus Cinnycerthia; species Cinnycerthia olivascens. Next base: position 40,731,249 of record JAWWMU010000001.1, read on the forward strand.
CTTTCATGAAGACTGTTTAAAATATGCTACTAACTGGTTGTTACTTACAGTATATGCATATTCAGCAGTGCTATACATTTCTATTTTGGCTCACTGATTGGATGACTGGAATTTTTATAAATAAAAGATTGGGAAATCAGAGAGTTCTGAAGATAGCACATAGAATGGCATTTGTGAAATCACAAATATAGATATCAGCACTACAGATATTTTCATGTTAGCTAGTTGTCAAGACTTTTTCACAGTGAGTGGAGTAAAATTGGCACTTTCAAAGCATGAGTCATCTCATCCAAAAATAGATGATTAAAATAGGTCAGATGAATCACTATATATTGCTCTCTATTGACCTTGAAGACAGCATTGGGTTACTAGCTAGTGTGTACACATATAAACTGCAAAACACATGAAGCTGAGTGAGAGAGAAACAACCCAGGATATCTCTGGAAACACTATTTTCAATACCAGATTTATGAGCAAGTATGAGAATAACAGACTAATAGTTCTTAAGGGGAAAAAAAAAAAAGAAAGATTGTTTGCATCTTCATGGTAAATAAGCTAACAGAGAGTGTATGTGATTTAAAGGGATGGCCTATATCTCTGTGTAAAGCATTTGGATATAAAAGTATTTTCCTGGTTCTAAAAGGCAGATAAATTCTTTGAAATATTATCATATGTTTCAGTACATCATAACCATATATATTGAAATCAAATGTCTTTTGAGCTTCAAGACCAAGACCTAGTACAGAAAAAGGTTCATTTGAGAAAACATAACTATAAGATTTGAAATACATTTAAATTAATTTTGAAAATTCTGATTAGGTGATAAATGGCTTTGCAGTAATCTACAAATTCTTCCAATAGAATTAAAATGTAAGCTGTATACATGTACTGAGGTTTTGACTAAGGAAAGTCATAACTGACCCTTGAATTGTAGCTACACAATTCTTACACAGAATGTTTTAGCCTCTTCAAACATCTCCTTCCATTAATTTACTCTTGTGCAGATTCCCACAAGGGCACTTTCTCGAAATCAAAATCCAAAAATCATTCATCCTGACATATCTCTGCACAGCTTTATCCCCAAACTATCAGAATAGAAACAGAAAGAGTAAAGGCAGCATTATATGTCTGTGCTATGCCTTTTTTCATTTTATCTCTGTATGACCTTCAGGTGGACTTCAAGTCTGCATTCAATATAGATTGAGCTTTTTCTGGCTTTATTTCACCTGCAATTTAGTTGTCATGCTGTACTACACTGTTAGTAACATTTGCTGCTTTGCTACAAATGAAGACCAAACTATTTCAAATCTGCCTGACTATAATAGATTTCTTCAACTCAGATTTAAATAAAACTGTACTAAATCTGATTTTCCTAAGACAAACAATCTGCTGCCAGTTTTTTAAGTCAAAAGGAGTTAAATCCACTCATTACCTTTGAAACATACTCCTAAGAGTCTAAAATGGATCGAGGCAAGCAGTGTTATAAATTCTTTGGTGTCTCTTTACTTCCAGGAATTGTATAACTATGGCAAATTCCACTAGTCTTCTGAGCCTGTGTATACATTAACAAGATAAGTAGTGTAGCTTTGTAAGTACACAGGAAAAACACTTATCAGAAAACGGAATTTCTAAGTGTTCTCATTTTGTCTGTGTTAATTTTCTTTCTAGACTTGGTACAGGGCTGTGTGTGTGGGATTTAGTACTAGGATAATGTTGATAACACACTTGTGTTTCAGTTGTTTCTCAGTACTGCTTACTCTAAGTGAGGGCTTTTCAGTTTCCCATGCTGTTCCAGTGAGGAGGGCACAAGAAGCTGGGAGGCAGCATGGCCAGGACAGCTGACTGAACTGGCCAGAGGGATATTGCACAGCACTGAGCATCCTGCCCAGGGTATGAACTGGGCATCAGTCAGTGGGTGGTGAACGACTGCACTGTGCAACACTTGTCACTCTTGGGTTTTGTTCCTTTCACTCTCTTTTTGTTGTCTCTCTTTTCATCATCATTGTAACCATAGCATCATTATTATTGTATTTTATTTCAATTGTTAAACTGTTCTTATTTCAATCAATGAGACTCAACTTTTTTTTTTTTTTTACCAGATTCTTCTCTCCATCCCACTGTGAAGAGGGGAGTGAGCAAGCAGCTGTGTGGTACTTTGTTTCCAGCTGGGTTTAAACCATGACACTAGGTTACAAAAGGGTTTATCAAATTTGTCAAATAGCTGTGAAGTTGAGATAAGGTGAAAACATTTGATCTCCATATTTTCAACTATTTTCTGGCTGAAAAGAAAAAGAAAAAAAAGAATATGTCATCAGAAATAGGATTTCAGTTCTTAAAATTTCTGAAATCAGTTTTTTAAAAAGGAGTTAAAATAAAAAAAATCTATTTAAAAAAACCCTCTTATAATAATTATTATCCTTGATCCATCCTAGTTAGCTGTTTTGGTAATAGAGGCCTAGAAACACCAAATATAAGTGCTAGATATAGGAATTCAAATACATATTTCATCATAAGAACAATATAATCTCTCCTCTTCATACTAGTGATCCTTTTGTTCTTCACATCTACTTCTCTTGTACTGCAAAGTGTACTTTGTGGACATTGCAAGGATGTGTGTCAGAACCATGAGAATACGACCCTTGTATTGTCTTTAAAATGTACCTGCAATGTATATGGTTGGAATTTATCCACATTGTCCTAAGCTGAATGTTAAAACTTCAAGCTCACAAATTTTCAGTTTATTCATGCAAAGACCACAATGATTATTTGGTAAAAATACAACCTATGTATGTTTTATTCTTATAAGAAAATTTAGGGTTTTATTGCAGTTAGTTCCAGAAACTAAATGGAGAAACCTTTCTCCATTACTTGTGTAAGCATGTGTTTTATTAATTATTCTCCTTCATCTACTGATGTCGATAGAATTTATTTATGCTTCAGCTCAGTGAAATACCAAAGCAGATACTCTCTCTCCAAAACATGTCAAACATGTGAGTTCCATTAAACCTGAGGATGATAAACTAATGCAAAGGAAATTCAGTGAGGGCTACACTTCTGAAAATAGCTGATTGAAAATAGTGGCACCTCTTTCCCATTAAAAGAACAAAACAGAAATGAAGGCTTCGTTGACAAAAGTAAACTTCACAAATAAGATCTGTTGTTTTTTCTTCCTAAAAACGCTAACTATTGATATAAGAAAATACAAAAAGGATGAAAATAAAAGCCAAAATATTCTAAATTAAAAGGAAAAGAAAAAAAGTTGTTACAAATCATACTTTTAATAAGGATGACAGTCCTGTTTCTGAAAATTATTTTTCAGAACATGTCCTTTTATTAACAGGTATTTGGAGAAGTACTTTGTTTAAATATTTGATATTTGTAAGGTTTTTTTGTTTGTTTGTTTGTTTTCATTAAAATAATATTCAATAATTTAAAAAGCATTTATCCCTGTTTTTTAAAGGAAAATAAAACTAGAAGTACCATCTGGAATTCTTGCCTTCTTTATTTTTAACAAGGACAAGTAAAAAAAAGTGGAGAATAGGAGGATGAAAACTATTTCCTTACACCTTATGCTTAAAAAATAGTTTATGTATCCTTGTTGGAATTAAAACAGTGAGATGTTTCTGTTTATTCCATTCTACTCCCATTTTTTTTTTTTTTTTTTTTAGTTTTACTTATTTAAAAAAAGAGGTTTTTAACACAGAAAGAACTAGCTATCAAAAAGTAGGAAAAGTAAACCACTATTTATTTTTCTCACAAGTGGTATTTGTCTTTAAGGGATCTCTCATGCTCTGGTAGCCCAGGGCTGGATACCTTAAAATTTTATTTATAGCTCTGTTGTATCAGTCAATAAATTAAAATAATTAATTCACATAATTCTACTAGCTTTTGAGAATAATTGTTGTTATCCATTTTTAACACCACCTGTTGTGGTGAACACATGTAGTTTACGTGTGCCAGAAGAAAATTTGTCTGTAGGAAGTGGAGGCAAGCACTTTTCTCCCATCATCTCGACTAATGAGCCTTTCATTGTCTTTCCTATCCTTGTCCAGCTGTGACAGAGTGACTTTGGTGGGCTCCTGGCATCCAGACAGGGTCAACCCACCGCTGTGTATTTTAAGGATTATGCCACTGAAGCACCTTTGCACATAAAAAAACCCAAGCAACCAGAGCCTGTCCTCACACAAGGATAAAATGTTGTCCAAAGTACATAACTGCTTTCATGTAATTATTCATCCTCAGAAATTTTTGGGACCACAATTATTAGTAATGTGTAATTAAAACTAGTTCTCATAGGAACAGCAGCTGCAGGCATCAGAAAATAAAAAGCCTAAGATGTTTCTTATGAGGAGTACTCCTTTATTTGTCCTTTCAGCTTAGCCACATACACCCCCTTGATGGTTTGAAGGTAAGACATCATTTTAGGAAGTGCATTTGGATGTCTTCAACTGGGGAGCTGAACATTAGCAATCCAGTTTGAAAGCCATATCTTAAACTGTGCCCACGTGCTTATACAAGAAACAATAATGAAAGAAAATATTTCTCCATGAGTTGTTTTCATGTGCAATTGATATGTGTTTACAGGGTTGAATTTGGGCTGTTTTTGTTGTAAGTAAAAGTTGAAAGGTGGGAAGTACTTGGGGATTTCTCCTGTATGTTCACTCCCCCAAGGAGCATAACATATCTGGCTTTAAAAATAAGGATGAGAATGTTGATCTGAGCATTTTCCACAATCACCTGAGCTGTTCTACCCATGTTCTACTTGAGCAGTGTAAATGGTATATATTCATTATCCTGTCTGCATATAACTCTTGACCATAAATCAGTAAACTTGACTACTAGAATTCTAACATATTATATTATTATATATAAATTTCCCTGTCTAGTCATGTACACAGCATTTCCAGCAGTGTATAACAGAGAGAAAAGAATATATTTTTTTATATTTTTGAATGTTTTACTACCATTTGATTAGGTCAAGGATCAGATGCTTTTTATAGAGTGCTTTTAAGTGAAGGGTTGAAGTCTTACACAGTTTAGTAGCTGAGAGTTTAGTATCTACTTGGATAAGACACCACTTCTTTCTTATTCTCACAGCATTAAAACATTCAACAAAAGGAGTTCTTCATAATAAGGTAATACCTGAGTTAAAGCTTTACCAAATGTCCAGCTTATCATCTTTCCCATGCATAAGTGCAATTTGAATAACACTGTTGAATGCTGAACATTTCTAGAGCCTAGTGTATCATATGCTAATTCCTTATGTTAAGCCAAGTTGTTTGCTGATAGTTTTGGAATCAACTGTTGTGAAGAAATCAAATGTGTCAAAACAAGGGAGTATTCTATAAAAAGGAAAAATGAAGAATTTTCATGTAATTTGTTTTTGACAACCAAACTGAAAAAAATGAATATCTTTTGAGGGTCTGGATATCTTTAATCACAGAAATTCAAAATCCACTAAAATCAAAGGCAGTTTTTCCACAAGCTCACCAAGTTATTTATTGAAATGTTGGTGTACCTTTCTATAGCATTTTGATAACAGGAGGGATTTGAGCAATTTAGAAATGAAAGGGAAGAAAGAATGAAAAGAAAGATTTATCTAAGGAAACAGGAAAGATATCTTCTACAGAAAAAGTCCTGATATACCCTCAAAGATTTATATGTGAGTGGAAAAAGTGGATTATTTGAAATTATAAAGACAAATATAACTTTTTTGGTCAAAAAACTACAGGCAGTACATGAAATATATAATCCTGCACGCTATACTTGTCAATTAAAAATAATAACAACATACTCTATTACAGAAGTATTTCATAACAAAAGAAATTCAAGGCTGAATAGTTCCATGTATCCTTCTTGACTAACTGCTCCATTAGCAATAGCAATTAATTTTTATTTTTTTTTCATAACAAAGGAGCTAGTGCCTTGAAAGGAAGGCAAAAAATTTAAAATCAGCTCCAGAGGGTTCACTGAATAATATTTAAAAAACAGCTGCACTTTAGTATCCACCTGGACTAAGCAGCAGTCACTGTAAATTAGGTTAAATGTTAATGAAAATTACAAGGTGGCATAAGCTTCATCATAGTTTCTGTGTTAATGTGTTAAACACAGAAGCTCATTTGAAAATTAATAACAATTTATCTGTGCATACTTCATTATAGAAGGAATGCAAAGCACAGACCTTCTAAAAGCCTTAGTTTTGCCCTTGTTGCAAAATCGTTTCAGAGCTCAGTGGGAACGCTGGCATTGCGATATGGACATCAAGAACGAGGTCAGTAAGGAGTCCCCATATCCCCACAGGTTATGTTGTCAGAGAAATTCAAAGAAACACTGAAGAGGAGAAATAAATTGCATACAATTAGCACTTTGCAAAGCTTTCCGTTCCTAGAAGTAACTTTGCATGATTTCACTTGTGTTCACACGTCTGCCTCTGAAGGAGTTGATACCCATTGAACTACAGGACGCATTTCGTCATTCAAAGGTGATTGTAATATCCATGTAAAATCTCCAGTTTTTAAGGCCATGCAAGAGCGTTTTCCTTTGTGGAGGTTTTTTAGTTCCTTCCACCAAAGCAACTAAGTCTGAAATCAAAGCAATTTTTTTCAGAAATACACAGTATTAGCCAGAGGAGCAAGTAGATTCAGCTGCAGCACTGTTCTGTCTGGATGAGTGGATATTTTTCTCTCTAACAACAAAGTCTACTCAAGAAAAATATATTGTCATGCTGGAAATCTCTGGCCTCTTGTTACCTGCTCTCTCACAAAATTTCTCCTCTCTGTAGCTCACCATCTCCCTAATTTACCTCTCATTGTGCCACAGCTGATTGAGAAAAACACTTAAACTGATGCATTTCAACTGTACTGCTGCTTCTACACCCATCAGGAAGCTCAGTAAATCAGTCAGCCCTGCCCTCATCTTCTGGAACCACCTCAGTTCAGCTCCATACAAAGTAGTTATCCCTCAGTTCCCACCACTTTCCCCTGCAGTCTCTTCAGAGAACCAAAAGAAATTTTTATGTAATAAATCCAGAGAATAAACAAACAAATCACTTCATGACATCAAATAATTTTCACCCTTTCTACCCAGGTAAGCAATTCCCACAGAAGATTTCCCTCCTCTATTTCAAGGATCTATTTCTATCTTTGGATCCACAGGGCTTGACAAGGACAGCAGACAGAGCTTTCCCAGTTGGAGTACAAATTGGATTTATAGGCAATATGTAGTGAGTTTTTTCTCTTTGGAACACATAGATTTAAGATCTCTACTATCATCTGTTCCAAGTTATATCCTGGTTTTGGCCTGTCAGATATACACACTGGAGGGAGGGAATAATGAAGTTATCATTGTGTGTTTCATGCTCTCTTAAATAGAAAAAATTCAAAATTATTTGGTCAGAACAATTCCTGTTACTATGACTGTTTTAATCTCAGATGAGTGGAAAATGTTTCTAAGAGAATTTCACTTTGCAGTAATTTAATCATCCAAAACACAGCTTTTCCAAGGACCCTGATGCACTGTTGTGTAAATATATAGTAATATTGATTCTGCTCCAAGCAGGGAAATGCACAATGATGCACAGAGGGAAAGGAAGGTTTAGAACCAGGTGTTGTGGATTGCCCTCACATCCTGTCTTCTCACTCTCTATACAAATGCACTCATCTGTGAGAGTGGCAGTAAGCCTTTCCCAAAAAGGGATATATCAAATTTTTTTTTTATATGCTTGGCTGGTGAGTAGAGTGTGCAAATAAGGAAGGTTGAATGCAGCTTTAAATATAGCAAAAGGTAGGAAGAAGCTGAGGTTAAGATCATTTTAGAGATTATAATAACAAGACAAGCTTGATATTTACAGCACTACAAGGAAGTTTTTTGTCTGGCTGGTGTGTAGTTCAACTGTGCAACTTGTGTGACCAGACAAATCCTGGATCTTCCAAGCAATGCTCATTTACTTGGTTTATACAGCCCAAGATCTTACTGTGGAGGCTTCCTCCCACTCACGATCAATGAAGCTGTTTTACTGCTTTTCATGCATTTCACATGTGGAGAAGGAATCATCAAGATTAACTGTTTTGGAAACAGAGAGAAATACAGCATCTTAGAAGTGACGCAGGAGCAGATGTTGATTGTATCACATGCATTCAGCATCAAAATTGGTTGCTGAAAACTTTATATGAAAGATTTGTTTTAGGCCTGAGAATACTGGTTTCCATAGGCTGGTTCAAGACTGGTCTCCTGTTTCTTTCCTGCAGAAGTTTCAACCTCTTCATATATAAAGAGAAATGAAAAAAAATCATATAATGTGTAAATGTTTATAAAATCAGGTCCTAAAAATATTTGTCTAGATATTTTGTCATAAAAACTCTACTGAAGAAGCAGATATATCAATTTTATAAATAATAGGAATCTTAGGTTCCAAACTTATACAATATGATCTCTATATTGGTCTTCTTGAAATTGCAGAAAATTCTGTCACTAACTTCAGTTTCCGAACAACTGCATGCTGAAAATATCAAATATATACTCTGAGAGCACAGAAGAGTAAAGGAACACAAAAATATTGAAAGTCATTTTTTTAAAAAATCAATTGGCAAAGAGAGGATAAAATACCTGTCAAAACACATTGAAGAAGGAAAAGAGAATCCATTCACAACTTTAAATCAATGTGCAGCTTTTTAAGAGCATGAATTTTAAAGAAGTTCATAGAATTTCTTTAACTCTAATTTGTCTTTTGACATGTGCTGATTTGGCAGTTATTATTTGATTTCAAAGGCTGATACTGTTTTCTCTTCCTACGAAAATCATATTTGTTTCCTTATACCATAGAAGCATATATCTAATAAATTTCTTCTATATTGACATATTTTTAAGTGGTTGCACCATAGGTATTCTATATGATCCATCACTAAGTCAGACCTTGCAAGAGTAATAATTTATTCTACACTCATCTAGAGCCTTTTAATTATTTTGACTGTATAACATTATTTGACTAAGATGTATAAAATATAAATGTTGAAAAAAATATCTAAAAGAAGAGATACCGTTAATGTCTGTATCCAAACTGTGTTATGCTAAAAATGATAGCTTGTATCTTTACAATGAATTTTTTTGCTAAGGCTAAGATTTTTATCATCCTTGTCTTTTTAAAATAAAAGGTTACACTGATTTTTTTTTTCAATTTAATGAATTTAATTTGAAGGTCTAAGTGAAATTTAAGATTATAGACATTCTATTATTTCCTTTTTTTAAAAAAGGAAAATTGCTAACAAAAAATGGCAAAGATAATAGAACATTTGCACTATGTGGTGTCAGATGCTAGCTTGCCCTGATTCAAACTATAACACATGAACCAACCCACTTGTTCTCTGTCATTATCTTGTACTGAAGTCACCTGCAATCCAAGAATCGTTTTTAAAGAGAGGATGAGATTTGTCTCTCCTATTTTTACATACCTACAAGTCAGATGTTGGAGTGAGTCACTCCAAGATGAATAAAGAAAAAGGGGGAAAAGGTAAAATACATATATATGTTAAGGAGAGGTTCATCTGACCTATTTTAGACCTCTAAATATTTCTCCTTCCAGGCTACTTGCTGTTTGTAAGCATGTAAGAGAGGTGCAAAGAGTCTAGGAGCTTAGGCACTCCAGCTAGGATTTTAAAAATGTGGCAGTGCCGCTGGTGGCAGCTCTGAGCCCCAAAGCTAGGGAAGTTTGAAATACTTCCAAATTTCAGAGAACTTTCAAAAAAACAAAAAAGTGGGAAAAGTGTATCTCTCAAATGAATGGAAGCCCCTGAAGACATGAGAAGGTCTGAGCTAAGCTGGTTGGTAAGCAGAGGTAGCATGAGCTGTAACATCTCTGCGTTCCTAACCTTATCCAAGGACCTCCGGGACAGAAATTCACCTCACTTTGCACTTCTTGCTGGTTTCAAACAACTAATGCAGTCCATAAGCAGTTTGAAAACAACTGTTATAAATAACCCTAATTTTAATCTTCCTAGAGTAATTTTGGAATGTTTATACTTTTGATACAATTTTGGTTATAACTGAGAACTACAGTAATACTGTCATTATTCAATGAGGTATATAAATGCTGCATTGGATATCTCTCCCAAATGTAAGAAACTGGGAAGAGTAAGATCATCACTAGAGTAAGATCTCGTGTTATTTGCATGAGAGAAGGACATTTTAGGCTTAATTTTTTAAACATAACTATAAAATAAAAGCTCTGAACTCAGCATCTTTCATAGATCGGAAGAG
>JAWWMU010000001.1:40741528-40765099 GCA_035048155.1 Cinnycerthia olivascens
TGTGATCAGTTTGATGTGCTTCCTATAACCTAGACCTTTGAAGTGACTGGTTGCATACTTTATAACATTTGTTAGTGTTGCGCACATATGTTGTATAATATTACAATTATATTTGCTAGGTCTTCATTAAACTTTTTTGTGAAAAAAAGGACAGAGAAAGCAAATCTTCTAATTTTCTATTTTTCATCCAGAAAAGCAGACCACTATGAACTCTACTCTTTTCATTTTAAGAGAAATTTTCAAAGCAAAATAAAAAATTGATTACCTTTTTTAAATTCTGTAAGTTTTGTAGTTTGAAAATTCAATTCAACTGCTTACTCTTTAAATCATTGTTTAGCACTATCTCAGGGATGGCATGGATTGAAAGTAATGAAACAGGAAAAGAACATAATTTCAAGTTGCCTGTATCCAATACAGCTCTGAAACCCAAGCCAGCTATCATCTACTTTCAGATGCAGAAGCTTTTTTGTAGTAGCAACTATTGAAATACCAGCTATAAATGTTCTGTTACCCTTCTCAGTAAGGTCAAACATCAACTACATTCTCAAATTTACTTGAAAAAAATAAATCTATTCTGGGAAAGACTATCCATATAATTATACATTTCTACACTGTCACAATATTGTGTATTGACCACGATTGTTCATTTAGCAGATTTTTCATTCTCTGAATTGCTTTTTTGGCCATCTCACAGCTCTGTGAGGGTTTTTCTGAGTTGACACAGTACTCAAACTGGTAAATCTCAGTAATATTCTTCTGAGTAAATATGTCCATCAGATTAGACCCGGTCATTAACAGTCAGCAACTTTGGCAGCCTGCAAACTAGTTTCATAGCAGTAATTACTGTTTCTAATTTGTGTTTGGTAGAGTTTCCAGACTGTAAATTAACTCATCAGAGTCAAATTCCTCTCTAGTCTTTGTGACCCTTTCTGATACACATTGAGAAATTTGTTTCTAAGTCTGCTGTCTGTTTTGACAGGGAGTTGAAGCAAGTCCCTCTTTCCAAGCAAAATATGTCCCAATTTTTTTCACACATTTCTTTCAACAGTTAATTTACTGCTGTAGATTTCATTGAGCATGAAAATACTTCATAAAAATGCTTTCTGTGATATTATTTTGGTAAACTACTTTGATAAGCCCAAGATCAAATTTTCAGCAGTGGTGGTCTCCTGCAGGTTTCTGTGACTTCAAGCTCACCTGCACACAAATGAAATGCAGCCATCCTTCTCTCACCTTCATTATTATTTTTCTACCTTTCTCCCTCACCCCAGTGTAGGTACAGGAGATGCATGTATCTATTAATACTTTAAAAAAATAAACGCTCTTGGTTGCTGAGTGCCAGACTTATGCCAACTTGAGACTCCAAAATTTATGCTGCATTTTAGAATTTTGGCCCAAATATAACAGGCACAAAAAACTAAAAGCATCAGAATAACCAATCCATATTGTAAGTATTGCCAGTTACTTCTTGCTCTGCAGCATTACAAGTGGACTGTGAAAAGAAAGTCAGAGGCTCAGCCATCGATCACACAGAGCTCCTTGCCAGCATCACAGAAGCAAAGATGGATTGAGGTAAAGAAATAGAGAAGCTCTAACTTCGTTTTTTCACATTATAGAAGGGTGTTTTACCATGTGGTGCTTGGTGTGATGCAGGGTGCAGTCAAACAAGACAGATTTAACCAGTCTAATAACTTGCTGCTTCTGAAGGGCCACTCCTCTGAGCCAGCTCTGGTGCTCACGCTGCCCCTCAGTGTGCAAATTCCATCCCCTAATCCAGCAGAAAAAGGAAACAAGACAGAGATTTCTGGTATTGGTGAGTTGTATTTTGTCACAGAAAAATATGATCAAGACTACCCAGGCATGCCAAGGGAGTGATTGCATAGATGGATCAGGGAAGGATGAGGAGGTGGGGAAGAAATATTTCCCTTCTTTTATCTGAGAGCTGTTTTGTCAGTTCACCATTTTCATTTGCATTGCCCTTTCAAAGCACGCTGAAATACCACATTTGTACTATCTATGCTGAGAGCATATATGAAACACCCTGGAACTCTGGATGGAATACAATGATGGCATAAATTATATGGGACAGATTAATGATCTTAATCCCTAAAGTACATTTTTGGAAATCATGGGATTTACCAGTCAAAATAACACAATGCATAAATGAGTCCAAAAGTTGGAAGAAGTGATTTTATTTATTAATTACAGGTTTCATTTCAGCATCAATGGTATTTTTTTACTTCCTTGGCAAGTTTGCCTGCTTTTTCTGCAAAAGATAGAGGTTCAGGACTACCAAGAACAGAGCAGTGTTCCCCATTCTGTAAGATGCTATAGTTACAGTATCCCTACCCTGAACAGCACCCAATGGTACAGCTGCCCCTGGAGTGCATGGAGATTAACCCCAGCACTGAAGAGACAAGTGGTGACCACCACTATCCCAGGGAAAGCAAACACTTATGGACTCTCAGGAGTCACACAGGAGAGCTGTTAACACTATATGTGTTATGTACACCATATTTGAAACAGTGGTGACTCAGCCTGATGAAATGTGCATTTTGATTCATCTCATCCCAAAGCAAACAACCAAATTAGGTCACATGAACAGCCTTTAAAGTGTCTGTTTCTCTCCAGCACTAGAAGGGAGCAAAGGTTGCCTAGTTTGCCTACATGCATCCTAAACATGTAATCTATAGGAATCTAGAAGGAGCTGAAATGAATCCCACCTTAGTGTTTGGTGAAAGAACTACAGTAAAAATTGAACAAAAAGTTCATGCGATTTCTTATAAAATGGTCAGATTGCTGTTTAAAGGAGACTACAGCTTCCCATTCCTCTACACAAAGAAATTTTTCTAATAAATCAATGTCAAAAAAGAGCAAGCATTGTCCTATAACTTCTTCAGGCAGCTGAGTAGCAAAGTCCAGAAACAGGTCTTAAAATTAATAAAGCAATGGGAGTTCTGCTTAATAAACCAGAAGGGAAAACAAATATGTTTCATGTGATTTTTTGAGGTTTTCTGAGTGGTTTACAACTTCCAGAGACATTAGCATTGTATTAATTTTCCCACATGGAATTCTACCTTCTACATTCAGGCTAATTTAAAAACTGAATGAATTTTGTCAAGGTAATGGGGGCCCTAATTTATTCTACAAATGCATATTAACTACTGCGTGTAAGAAAAGAAAGAGAAAATTAGGAAAAATTTCAGTGATTATGTGAGTTAAATAAAAAACTTATCCAGTTTCAAAATTACTTCCCCCCCGCCCCATTACGATGGTTAGGACATTTTAGAGAATAAATAAAAACTATTATGAAGAAACAACTATCTAAGTATCTGGTCCATAAATACATTGCTTTAGTACAATTTCTTGACTTATTTTCACATTGAATTCAGCCACTGCCATGACAATTTCTCCTGTTCTGCTCATATCATTTCTAATTCAAGATAATACAATACTGAGTGAGAAGGAATTGGGACATCCTATCCTCTTTGGAATAAGAGGAGGCAACGAGACATGGGGAATTTCTTACCACCATGCAAATTAGATGCCATAGAGAGAAGTAGGTAACCCAGACAGACTTCCTGTATAGAAAAGGTCCTTACTTTTCCCTTCAGAGATTCAAATTAAACTAGTGTTGAGAACAATCACTGTCTCTGCCACCCATGCCTGGAAGATTTCTTTGATCATGAAGAAACGATAGCATAGAGACACTTGGAATTCTGAAAATAAACCACCTTATTTCAGTTTCAAAATAATTTGACAAGTGGTACCTGAACTTGGTCCCTATGGTACAGCCCATAATAGCAGATCAGCTTTGTAGCTCAGCAGCAGTGAAATATTCAGCCAATTCAGTATTGAAAGGGCACTTGTTGGAAATTTCTCATTTGCCATCTCATTGAAGGTCATGACTTTCCTACTTTTAATAACTGTTGTCAGACTCAAATAAGAAACCTACCACATTGATTCAAATTCAAGTTGTAGTTTGAGGATTATTTCACTTTTCACTTACGAGTTTTCTCAGGAAGAAAGGAACGCAAGATCAATGGCATTGAACCCACACTGTGTTAGACATGTTAAAAGCAAACAAGATAAAACTGTACAGCTAAACCCAGAAATGTGGTGGTTTTCTTTTAAATGAAATTATTAATGAAACTTGCAATATAAGATTGCTAGAATTCTATTCTGACCCTCAACAAATGATGATGATAGCATGAACCACAAGCAGGCTGGCACATGGTGAAAGTCCTTGGTGTATCTGTACTGAAGTGGCCATTTCCCATCCCTTCTTCTCACTGACATACATCTACAAATTCAAGAAACAGAAAAGGTAAAACTAAGACTTGGTTGAGCCTTTAAGATAGTCTTGTCTGGTTGCCAATGGATGTACATGAGAAGTGTCTCTGCTCATATCCATGCAAAAAGTTTTGCAGTAAGTGGTGAATGGGCCAATACCACCTTAAACAAATAGAACACCATGATTTGTCCTAAAATTTTTTTCTAAGAACCATAATTGTAGCTTTTCCATCCTTCTACATCAACTTTCCATCAACTACATCCATTGCTGATAGTAGTTTCGGCAGCCTGAGAGTAATCAAATAATGTTAAAGAAAATACTCAGAAAAATGACACTATCTCAGAAAATGGTACATTTCATCTGCCTTTTACAGAAACAAGGACTTAAGTATTATATGTGGCAAAAGTTAATGATATTAAAATCTGGTGGCAAAGTAAACTGTTCTTGTTTAAAATTGCAAACTGAGGTATGATCATTTTGAAAAGGTAAATTAATATACTGTTTGAATATAACAAAACAGGGAGGAATGGAGACATGAATAAACAACAAGAGACCAAAAGCCAATTCAAGGGCAGAGAAAGAAGAACACAAACAATGACCTGCATTTCTGCTGTGTCTCTGAGCAACAGCACTCAGAAAAAGCAGGTCAGCTCACCAGGTGGTAGACTGTGCAACTGTTTGATGTTGAACCCTCTTGAGGATCCTCTTTCTGTGTAACACACATGTCCAAGGAACAGTACTGTGTTTAAGTAGCTAAAGCACCACAAAAATTTTTTTTCTTTAATGGGAGGACAAAATGAACCAATCTTTCTGGGACATTTTCCCAAAAAATCAACTGTTATATTACAAAACACGAAAAACTGACCCATCTCTGAACACATATTCCAGTGAACTTCACAGCTTTTTCACTGGAAATGTGAAAAATTTCCCTCAACACATCACCTCAAACCTTTTCAAACAGCATATACAAAACCAGCATCTGAGCCCCTGAAGGCTTTGCTCCATCACTTTATTTTGTGCCCTATCTTCTAAGGTTTCCACGTCTATGTTAAGGTCCCTAAAATTCACACTCTTCTTATCTCAATTCCATACTCAGGGTATTCTTTTGAGAGGACTTAATATCATGACAAAATTCTTTGAGGTATTTCCCCCCCAAAACTGACCACGTACTCTCCCACACTATGTCCTAGGTAGGTTGTATCATTTCTAGACTAGAATAACAGACTCCTTTACCATCTTCCCACTCAAATCCATTTACTCATAAAAAGTTAATCCTACAGAGGAAAAAAACCCCAAAAAACCCCAAATCAAGAAAACCAACCCAAACCCCATCTGGTCAGAGACAGAAAGGTTTTTATTTTCTTCACAGAATAAAAACCAAGTTATGGAACCACAAAGGTTTATTTCTAGCCTCAATTGTTATCAGTTTTAATCTATCTCTCTGTGCTTTGACTAAGTCAACAAAATTGCTTTGAGCATAGGAACAGAATTTGAACAATTTAATCCACAACCTTATCTAAATATTATAGGTATAATGCTTAGATATACTTTTTCTAAAGCACCATTTACCTTATTTCAAGTGTATCTTCTCATCAAAATCCCTGACTCCAACTACTGCGTAAATGCACAGTTTTCCTGCCTTTTGCATCTCTGTTTAAATAATCCCAGATGACCTCTGTTTTTACTGCAAATTAAATATTTATAGGTGCAGGCATTTACACATTCACACAAAATAAGAAGCAGAGAAATGGAGTAAAATTCCTATGACACTAATATAGAAGGCAATCTTATCATGCTGTGCTGTGCTATGCTACGCTGTAAAATAATAAATGTAAAAACCATAATATAATATAAACAATTTCCAGAAGTTTTTTTATTGAAAACTAGAGTATTTTGCCCTCATTTCCTTTCCAGCTTAAATTTATTCGTGGACAGTTTGTTCCCACTTGTTCCTGAGCCAATACTATTCTTTAACCTAAACACTTCCTTCCTGTCTCCGGCTTTACCATCCTGATGTATTTAAAGACAGCAATCTTATCCCTGCTCTGCTTTTGTTCTGCTAAAATTCTAAGCTCTTTTAGCATCCTTTCATGAAATAGACTCTTCCTTCCCCTGAGCATCATAACAACCTGTTTCTTGCACTTTTTAAAATTCATCTCTCCTGACTATGAATGAGGAATTGAACAATATTCCAGATCAGGTCTCATCCAAGCCTGCCACAGTCGCATTAATATTCCCCCTTCCTCCGCTGGAAATGTCTCCCCTGACATATCCCAGTCCGTTACTGGCCTTTTTCACCATCACTTCACAATGGCAGCACACAAATTATCCCGTGATTGATGAATGCACTTAGATACACTTCCTTCCCATGGCATCCCATTGATAAGCTCTAAGATTACTACAAGGGCTTTGTTTGATTTAGTTTATTAGCCTTTAATAATTAAAGTCCTTTGTACTTCATAATTTTATATGCTATTCTATTTACATTACATCAATCCTAATGCCAATTATCTCTGAGTAACATCCTTTTAATTCTCCATATTAACAGTACCTGCCATTTTCAAATATTCAACACATCTCATTAGAACATTTCTACTTTTTGAGTGAAGTTTATTAATCACAACAATAAAGGATGTGCATCTTGAAAATTACTCTACTATTTTCACTCTTAACATTTAAGCTGAAGACTTTTTGGTTCAGCATTACCCATTTCTCTTTTTCCTGTTAGCTGTATTCACTTTCAACCTTCTATATTTATCTCAATTATTCCTAGCCAATCTCCATATGGAATTATTGTGAGTTTTATTAAAAGGTGAATTATGTAATGATCCAGATCAATTAGATCTTTTAAGATTTTTCTGTTACAAAACCCCATTATCTTTTGAAAGATATAATTTCAGTCTAGCCTAACATTCTTTTTTCTGAAAACTGTTCTTTATTATCCCATTTCATGTTTTTCTCATTTTCTTCCTTCAAAGCTTCCAGTTGTCCAAATCAGTTCATTACCTATTCCACAATCTTAAAATGTATTTACTTACCATACTATATTTTTCCCCAGCATCCTTCAATTCCCCATTTCCCTCTATCTTTCTGATTTTACTAATGCCCCAAATCCTTACCACCAGATTTGTGATGTAAAGTCATTTATTTAAGAAATTATCTGTCCTCAAGACAATTTTATCTTGAATTCAGTTGAGTATTATTCCATTTCTACTCTCATATTTCCCACAGCATTCAGGCAGCATCACCACAGCAATAAAAAATTTTGACCAGCCATTCACTTTATATTGAGATGTATTAGATTTGCTCCATCCCTTCCCTGTCCTTATCACACATCACAGCCCTAGCTCTACCTTCATTCTCCTTCTCTATATTTTTTTTCTTCTGTAGAACATTATCACAGCTCTTGGCATGTATATTTTGCTATTAAAAAATATGAGGAACTTTTGCAACAGAAAAAATTTCCAGCCAAATGAAATTTATCTTTCTACATGAATTTTTCAGTCCTTGCTGCTGACTCTGAGTGCAAGGGATAAGCTGAGCACTCAGATGTATTGTCCATAAACTAAATTCATGCTCTGTGTAAGATGTGAAGAATGCTAGTATCACATACATCTGTACTCGCTAAATGTGTAACACAGACAGGATTTTCAAGGTGATTTTTACATAAGAATTTTTCAGACCAAGTTGGTCCCCACTCCCTGCCTAAAGGAGCAGTGGAATCAGCCCAGGAATGCAGTCAACAGGACTTTGAATCCATAATGCACTGTAGTACTAATAAATGCATTTTGGTTTTCATCCTCTAACAGCGGTTTCAGAGAGTTTGTTTCAATTAACTCTCTATTGCTCAGCTCAAGAAACATAAAAATTCTTAACTCTTTTATCCTCCTTTGTAGACAGAAAGTGGGGGGTGAGGGGATGGAGTGAAGAGTAGTTAAAACTGCCTAGGTATAACTTTTCCACTTCAGGTATAACTCCATCCAATCATCCCCAGTGTGATAGATGGCAAAAGCTAGGCTTGCTTTTGGATTTCTTAGGGAAGGTGTGAGCAGACACTGAACACCCCTCAGCTCCGCAAATTAACAGAAAGTTCTTTTGTGCTGTTCCAATGGAGAACACTGTTCAAATACTACAGTCCTCTGAGGCAAGCTGTATTTACAGAAGTCTGCATAGCTGCTGAGAGTGCCACTGTTTAAAAATGTACACCATCCTCTGCTCGCACCTCAGCAAACTCACATTTTAGAAATTAATGAAACAAATAATAAAGGCTCCCGTTTTCCTATGTTAGCCTTCAGGGCCACATATATTAATAGCTACTACAAGCTTTATTTTTTTTTTCTTGTGGGATGTTGAATTATTTGGACATGCTGTAAAGCTATCTGGCACTTTGTGACCTAATAGAAAAGCAAACCTTAAGAATTTACTATTATACAACAGTAACCTGGAGAGATAAATACTCTGCTGAGAGGGAAATGTAAGCTGCAGAAAATTAATAATAGCCATTGCTCTATGAAAGAAGAGTGACCTACTCCCAGATAAAATTTCTTTCTCTCTTGTCTAGCATTTTACAGTCTCCCTTATCTTCTTTCAGCATGGAGCTACATATTTCTACTTTCTCAGCTTGTATGCAGAGGCCTTTAACCCTTTAGATGTGGCATACTCAAACCGACCAGAAAGGGGTCTTTTGGAAAAGATGATATCTTCTCTCAAGTCAATAGATTAAATGTTGCATTTCTTTTTTTCCTATTCTTGATCTTAAAATTAATGTATAAGCATATCTGTAGGGAGGATGGTAAAATAACTATGAGATACAATTATGTGTATAGGAAGAAATATGGCATAGACATGGAACACCACAAAAGATGGAGAAGAAAAGTGAAGAATGAGAAAAAAATTCCCTGTGATGCCTCAGAAGGCTGACCTGGAACAAAGACTAGACAGAGTAAAAGGATAAAGTAGGTATTTATTAAAAGGCATCAATGGATACACCCTGAGCAGAGCAAGAACCTGGCTAGCCCACAACCAAGATGCCCCCAAAATGGCCACAAAATGGATGACTGACCATGAGGTCTCACTCTTTTATAAGTTCTGATCCATTAGCATATTGGAGTCAATTGTCCAATTATAGATTCAGGTTATGAAGCTCCATCCTTCTGTTTTTTCCTTCTCACTTCACCGTTGTTTTTATTCTTGGGCTTGAAAGTTGTCCTTGGTATCAAGCTAGAGAAGGAATTGTTTTGTCTATCTGCTCTGTGAAGAGAGCTTAGTAGCACTTAATATGAAACCCAGAAGTAACCACCAAAACAGCACAGAGTCTGAAAATATAAAAGCTAAAATTTAAGGCATCAACTGCATTTAGAGCCTTTGGTGTACAAATGGTTTGGGATGTTAAAATTTTGTGTCTGGCCTAGATAGGTAAGATCAAGATGTAAACTAGTTCTTTATCATTATGAACACTTCTTGTTATTTCATTTTTCTTTTTTCCTTTATTTTTTTAAATTTTTTCAGCAGAAATATTTAAATCTGCATCAGCATTTACAGATAGATTTCTAGTAAATCACAGATATCATGTGCTGAATGTGCAACAGGATAATCAAAAGTAAGATATTTTCAGAAAGATTGCTATGTCTGATACCATTACCTGTTAAAAAGAAAATAAAAATTATGAAAAAAAACCTGTTGATTGTCAATCCACCTTTCTTCCTTTCTTATTTCTCCTGCAGATTATTTCCTTTCAGTATCTCACCATTTCATCTTGGCTCACGTGCATTACCACTCTCATCCAAATGCTGTGCAAAGCCAGAGGCAATACAAGGGAAATGGCAGAGGTCCATCTTTTAATTTTTTTGCTTTTACCTTCATGGAACAGCATCATCCTGATACAGCCTGCAGTAAGGAGATCAGCAGGGCACTCAGAACCCACTTGGGTCCTCCCTTCCTTTTGTTAGTGTCTCACTGGCTGGGGGCTGGCATCTCGGGAGTCAGCCACTGGAAATAGTTTCCCACCACTGAAAAGTGCGATGTCTTGAATGAAGTGTGATATGATCAGCTCGGGATAATGCAGTCACAAGTACAAAAGAGAGATGGAACTGCATGAAAATGTGTTTTATTGCAGTTTAGCAGAGCTGTGATGGTAAAGTTATCTTGTAAGTGAGCACATTAGACATTCCCTAGGATCAGTAATCTTGAGCAGCAGTTTGCCTGCAGCTTCAGTGACCACCCTGTGATCCTGATGATAAGTCACAGATAGTGAGAACTGAGCTCTTGCTCTTCCTGGGTGACAGGTTGAGTTGATATTATCTTGCAAAACATGCAAACATACTTAATATTTTGTACTTCTTATTCCCCTTTCTATCAAAATTAGTATAATTCTTTGGTTCATCACTATAGCATTGTGAGATCAAGATTTTTACTTTGAAGATCTGAGGTGTTTGGGTATGATATCTGCATATGAAAGATCCTAAGATACAACACTAGAAAAATAGATCAGGCCATTAAAATGCAAAAACAGAGAAGTTTCTGTTTCAGTAGAAGTGCAGATGAAAATGGAGGATATGTCCACATTCACAAAGAACAACAAACTACTGTCTGAGGTTATGGCAGTCTATCCTCAGCCACACTTTCTGGAAGATGTGGGAAAAGGATATAGATATCTAGATACTTCATTAATGACATACTTATTAAGAAATTTTAGAAGACCTTTTGTTATCCTTTAAAACTTGGATACAAGGTGAAATCTTATCTTGACACACAATAATCAAAGTTTTTTTCATGATTTTAAAAAAAAGAAGGAACTAAATCTTCTGGGGTAAAATTGTGAGGTTAATAGGCATTATCTCCATGAAGACACACACTTCTGTAGCTCTGTATTCTCAGGGTCAAATCTGATGTTTGAAAGATATACAAAAGACATAATAAAGTTATCTATTTCAAGTCTAAGTAAGAAGAATTTAACTTCTTACTTAAGAAGTTAAAGAAGCCTGAAGAATGATTTGGAGGATTAGGTGAAAGGTCAAAGTTATCTTATGTTTTGCCATACTTATTAGGGATAAGACAGAGAGTTAAAAATAACCATAATGTCCAGCTGCACTTTCTCTCTAGTGTTAATGAGGCCATTGATCCTTAAAATAATTGAACTGGACTTCACAGAAATCAGAAATATTGTCATTTGGATCAGTAGCAGTACTCTTACCTTTTATTCTGAGTGTCACAGTGTTCATAAATCATCATCTGTGAGTTCTTGCCTCACGTGGAAATGTGAGGTAATGCAGTTATTTGAAAATGCTTTAAAAAAGTGTGGAAAATCAGCCTCTTTATATGGGATAGTCATAGCTTTATGCTGACAATCAGAGATTCCTAGCATTACAAAAAGACTATTTATTTCATCTGACACGCCCTAGTGAGGATTTAGTAATAGGTAGAGTTGACACACACCCCAGATATTTTGGACCCAGATATTTTGGAAGCCATGGTGGAAGGCAAGATCCATGGGAGATCAGAGTACATATTGCTCACTGAATGGCAGGTGTGCTACCAATCAAACTGTATTTACAAAGGCACCCCCTTGAAAAGAAAATCTGCTTCAGACTGATTTTTTAGTTCCTTGTGGAAAGCAAACAGAACATGAGAATAGCTGTGAATGCATCTTCACAGTGTGATTTTGTTTTGAATTAACACTGTTTTTCTCTCTGTATTCAGCCAGCCACAGCAGGTGGGGAACTTTGTTTCCTTTATTTAGTTCAGAACTGAAAAACCAGATTTAATTTTTTTTTCTGGGAAATTTTGCTGCATAGAAGACTTCACTGGTTAAGGATAAAACATCAAGAGGGAGGGCAGAACGCCATTGTGTAAGATCTATAAATACACATTGGGTTTATATATATATCACAAATACAATTAGACTAGGAAGTGCTATGCTACTGTTATCTTCATGGAACAAATGTTACTAAAAATTTCTCTGATGTATCCCCTATCAGATACCACAGAATCTATTTTTCCAAAGTACAAAACTGGCTTTAAAAGCTGTTATAAGAATTTTACTTTTCTGGTGAAGGTCCTTAGCTATAACTACAGCTCCTATCAAAAATGAAATTAATCCTCCCAGGGAGTGTGGATGGGTTGTTCTTGATGTGAAAAGGTGTGAAAAACACTATTTTGAGGAAATTTGTTTAACAAAATCTACACTAGGTTTCACAGGCTCCCAATAGAATTTGGTTTCCAATGATCTTCAGAGGTCCCCTGTGCCTGTACAGCTCCTGTTTCTGTTTCATTCTGTGAGGAATCAGTTACCAATAACCTGCTTTTGAAGCACAGCCATCACATCACATTATGTGATGTGTAAGACACCAGCTACTGACCTACTATTAGCTTGATCTCTAAGGTTCCACCCCAACCAGCCCTGTGTATGACCTGCCTTATGACAACAGCAATGGTCTGAAAACTAATATGACCCACTGAATTAAATAATCCCTAAGAATGCATCAGAAATAATATATCAAGGCATTTTATATGCATTAACACATCGAGCCCTTAGTGTCACAAATTAAATGAACTGAATTGAATTATTATGAATGGGGAATAAAATCTTAACTTGCTAAACCTAAAATGGATGCACCAGAATCAAACAATTAGAGCAATTGATGGCAATATTATGTAAATAGGGCATCAAATATATATCCATGGAGCTCAGCATTCAAGTACATGAATGCTGGAGCATGGAGTACAGCTTTATTCTATTCCAATCCAGGGAATCAAAAAGGCAAGGAAAAATAAAGCAAAATACAATATCCAGCCTAAAAAATAGTCTGCTAAAGGGAGCACTGAAAAGTGCTATGAGAACAAAAAAAAAAAAATGTTTCTTTTGCAAAGCCACACTTCTGGTTTTGATACTCTGCATTTTCCCAAGGATTTAACCTGCACAAAGCAGAATATTATTGTGCACTCCAAGGAAATGTAATTCTTTGTGTAGATAACACTGTTTTTTCTACTCATAAATTCCATCTCTGAGGAATGTTACAGACTTCAGTGGATATTTTTAATTGTTTATTTCCTGACTTGCTGCATATTTCCTAAAAAAACATATCTTTCTTGGTCTGGGCAGGAATCAGTTGTAGTGTCCATAATCTGGGATTTTCAAGGACTCTTAAACTGTTCCTAATCCTGATTCATTTGAACTGAGTGGTAAAATTGTATCTATTGTTAGCAAAAATATAATTAAGATAATATTGTATGGAAGAATTCTTTTACTTAATTTTTTCTTTTGATTTGTTTATTTCTTGTTTGTCTCGGATTCTACCATTTTTGGCTTAGAAACAGTTTGAATAATAACAACAGAGACACCTGGGTTCAACAAGTAAAATAGAATTTCCACATAATGAGGTGTTTCTCTTATTTAAGGTTGTTTTCTATGCAGTTGAATATGGATTTGTATGACATATCATAAAGAATTTTTTTTTAATAATGCATGACATTCTGCTTCTATATGAGGTCCAGCTTAAGAACAAGTAAAGTTAAAATTCTTTCCTGTAGTGGCTGTTTTAATCCCTTGAATTGAAAGATTGAAACTTTACTTTCAGAGGGACAATGTCAGTTACTTATGGGTAATGTTTTTTTCTGTTTCTGCTCAAAAAATAATTTATACAAATTTCAAAGTTATCCAAAGCTCCCTCTCTGGGTACAGGGCTTGCAGTAGGATTGGTCCAAACCACAAATGTTTGTAACAGAACAAACCTCTGCTGCACTGAACATTTGTGTAGCCTAAGGAGAACCTGAAAGAACCACCCCAAAGCAACCATTAGGGCCAAGATGAAAGGCTTTGACTAACCTGCTAAAAGAATTGCAAGACCTATTTGGATTTCAGACACTCAAGGCAAATATATCCTCCAAATCCTTCTATTATGTCTGCTATCTTGAAATTATTATTATTTATAAAAGATTTTGGGTTTATCCCTTTGCTGTAGTGGGATATTTGTGAAATCTCTCTTATTTCTTCTTGCAGAGGAAAAAGAAAAGTAATTCCTGCACTTCTGCACCAGAACATGTCCCTTTTATTTTTCAATTATTCTTTTCAGCAACTGTTTCCTGAGAGTTGATTCCATACTAAAAGAGAGCTGAATTCTATCTCTTCTGCTGATGACATTCTGCTCTATGCTTGTGTTTATTTAGCCTAGAGCACCACAATCAGTACTTTCACCTATGTGATGTACATGGCAGACAACTACTTTTTGTGATGAGCTAAGTAAACAACAAGCTCCTGGGAAGACAACTTCAGGATTTGTCTGGACTATTTTGATCACTTTGAAGTTGCTTGGCGTCTTTGAGCTAAAGTTTTCCATTGCTGGGCTTATTTGACAAATAAGAAATAAATTTAGTAACATGATATTATAACATGATAGTCTTTATGGAGCCTGTGAAGAAGCATACACCTTTCAGTGACCTTTCTATTATAAAACATTTTCTGTAGGTGCAGTGAGATTTCACTGGGCTGGGCCTGACTTATCCTTAAGGCTTGAACGCTGTAATTTCTGCATGTGACAGCATATGAAATTTAACCTGGGCAGGCTTGAGAGTGGAGCAGAGAGAAAGCTAATGCAGTTCAGCAAGGGCAAGTGCAGAGTCTGCACCCGGGGAGGAACACCCCCAGGCAGCCGCACAGGCTGGGGTGACCTGCAGGAAAGCAGAGAAGGACTTGGGGGTCCTGGGGACAACAAGCTGTCCCTGAGCCAGCAGTGACTCTGTGGCCAAGAAGGTCAGTGGGATCATGGGGCGCATCAGGAAGAGCAGTGCCAGCAGATCAGGGAGGGTGATTCTGTCCCTCTGCTCAGCCCTGATGAGGCACATTTGGTATGCTGTGTCCAGCTCTGGGCTCCTCAGTACAAGAAAAACACAGAGCTCCTGAAGAGATCCAGCAGAGGGTTACAAAGATGAGTAAGGTGCTGGAGCATCAATCTTACAAGGACAGGCTGAGAGAGCTGGGCCTCAAGATGACTGAAAAGAGACCTCCTCAATGTTTATAAGTATCCAAAGGGTGGATGCAGGGAGGATGAACCAGGCTCTTCTCAGTGGTACTAAGCAATTGGTACAAGAAGGAATGGGTAGAAACTGATGCACAGAAGTTCCACCTGAATAACAGGAAGAACTTATTTACTCTGTGGGTGACTGAGGATTGGAACAGATTGCCCAGAGAGGTTGTGGAGTCTCCCTCACTGGAGATAATCAATAATCACCTGGACACAATCCTGTGTCCTCTGCTTGAGCAGGGAGCTTGGACCAGATGACCCTCTGTGGTCTCTGCCAACCTGACCCATTCCGTGATTCTGTGAGCTCACTTGTCCAATACCTGTATTGACCAGGAGAGCCAACAGGTCCTGAACTGTAACTGCCAAGGGATTCTTTACTCTCTGCCAGAATTATTTTGTTCAAGCTGAAGACAAAATTAAATTGGAAGGGCTGAAGATAACCTAGCAAGGAAAACAAACAAAAATGGAACACATAGTTTTATAAGAACATATGCAAGCACGTTTTAAGTCTTCCATTATCAAAACTATATATAGAAAAAGTAAGGGATGTCCACATGGTTCACAGGACAGGTAGATGTATTTTGTGGTCCCTGCACCTGGAAAAGGAAATACACATTCAACATCCATTAGCACTTTTCTGCAGGCTTTCCATATCATTTAAGCAGGAAAAAAATTCCCCAAAACCCACAAACAAGCAAACAAAAAAACCCAAAATCAACCAATCAAACAACCCCAACAGCAACACAAAAACACTACCACCACCAGAAAAAAAACTGGGATATCCTCGGCTTTTTTATGGCAAACTTCACTAGCCTCATTCAAAACAGTTAAATTTAAAGCATGGTAAAAAATATTTTAAAAGACTAGGATTTTTTCTTTTGCAGAGAGTAAGTAGAAGAAGTAATAGAGGCCTAGCAGTGAAAAAATTTGCCATCAATGGAGAATTTTTCTTCTCAGGCATCTCTGATCCTTATTTCTGACTGACTGCTCTGCACACCCAAAAATCATTTTCTATGATCACCACTCAAAAGCTAGCAAATTCATATCAAATGTTAGGACTAAATATATCTCTCACAATGCATCAAACTACATTTTCTCTCTGTCTTGGAGCAATTTTTAACATTGTGCCTACAATTTAGCAAATATAGACTGGGTATGCCCCTATACACCTGTAAGTACTATTCCCTTCATCAGAAAGCTGTAAAGTGTTACATCTAAAAGATTCTATCAGAACAAAAAGCATTAATTTATTCACCTTTAAAAGTGCTATCTTTCTTCATTGCTAATAATGCATTAGTACTGGTGGTGGTCACCTTAGATGGAGATATTTTGCAGCCTTCTTTTGCAATGTTTCATCCACCATACAAAGAGGCTGCTTCTTGGTTCTGAGATGTTTTCCTTAATATGCCAGCAACAGCAATCCATCCCTCTAGAGGTTCTGGGAAACTTTTGACATCACTTTGCTCTATTCCTGTTTCTGCAAACTGTGAAAATCCTATGTCTGAATAAAATGCTAAAGTAGTATTTGTGATGCTGCATCCACATACTCTGCTATCCTTTTATAAATGTGACAGCTAAATTATTCCATTTATTGTGAACATATCTCACACTTGTTTTTAAATTTTCACAAAGCAGTTTTCATTCTCAAGAAAATGGGTAGACCTACTCACTGGTATCTTGCAAAATTCAAGCAGGTGTGGAATAGTGTGTAAAAGGAACATTTCTTGCTCCTAACCTGCCTCTTCATTAAGCTACTTTCAATAGCTACTTTCAATATCTACTTAAGCTATGTTCAATCATTTATTTAATAGTACTGTATGCATTCATTTGTAATTTGTCTGCTTTCAAGAGACAGAATATCTGAACACATTGACTTTCTAGAGTTTTCCATTTCCACTGTAGACCCACATTTCTGATCTTAATAGATACAATACCTACACAGCAAATGTTTCAGCATTTTTGACATTTCCAGAAAGAATATTTTGTTTTTGTAATGCACACCACCTTTTTCCAAAGTTGTAGTAAGCAAAATCAATCCCTTCTTTGAGAGGAAAGGCTCTTGTGGTAGGTTGACTTTTGATGGCTGTCAGGTGCCCACCAAACCACTTCCTCTCCTCAACAGAATGAGGGGAGAAAATTTGATTTAAAAAACTTATGGGCTGTGATAAGAACACGGACATCACCCGCTAATTGTCATCAAAGGCAAAGCAGACTCAGCTTGGAAAAGATTAAGTTAATCTATTGCCAATTACAAACAGGGAATTATACTGAAGAAAAAAGATCAAACAAAAAAAACCCCCTAACTCTCAGCTAACTAACCAACCAACCAAAAAACCAACCAACCAACTAAAAAAAAACCACCTCAAAACAACCAACACAAAAGCCCCCCATACCCCAAAACCCAGGAAAAATCCCCAAACCCAAAAGAGTATTCCTCCCACTCCCTCTTCTTCTCAGGCTCAATTTAATTCCTTCATTTCTGACAATTCTAGCTCTTCCCCACCCCTGCAGCTTCCTTCGGGCATCTCCAACTGTTCCGGTGTTTTCTGGGGAGCAGATTCTCTTTCATTCAATTTTTATTAACATATGCGGTTTTGGAATTTGCTTCCAGAAAAGTATTTTGATTCCACACAAAAAAGAAGGACTTTTGTGGTTTTAAGTACTTGTGCTTTAAATTCAATAGAATAGTATAGAGGATGTAACTATAACTATACATACAATATATATCTTCTTAATTCACCTCTTTATGCTTACTTTTTCTGCTGATCTGACAGATCTTTTTCATTTGTTTTTCTTACAGTTCCTTCTTATTAATATCTTCTCAATAACTGCTTTGATCTTTTAACCCAATGTCTCTTTAACCAAGTTCTTTTCAGAATTTGTATCACAAAGAATTATTTTCTTCCTGTTTTTTTCACCATGTAAGTATTTCAAAGGTATTAGCCAATTTAGCTTTACAGAATACCTGTGAGTTTAGATTGTAGGATCAACTTCATTTCATAGCTGAAGAACAGAAGTGCCAAAAGCCTATGTGAATGCTTTGATTTTGAAAGTAGATATCAGGGATCCTCTTTTTCTTCTTTTTCCTCTTTTTGACCAATTCGCTTAGTTTAATAGAAAAACAAGTGTACTGTACCCTTGGAATTCAGAGCAACATCTGTAAGCAACCTCAGAAGAGATCACACAAAGTCTTTCCCTTCCTGAACTCCATGTGTTTAGTTCCTCAAGCATCCAGACATGTCTCTGCAGATTATGGCTCAGTATATTTCAGTCAACATCTTTTTTTCCAGACTCTGAGCTCTACAAGCCCATCTTTAGAGCTGTGGTTTCTCCAGAATGACACTATTTCCTTCTATATATTCATCTGCTGTTTCCTTGCAACACTTTGTCTTCAGATCTCTGGTTTTCTCCTCATCAGTCTTGTCCTATGGTGTTAGGCTGTTCAGTACAGCTAAGCCCTGGTGTATTTATAAAGGTTTAAGGAAAAGGTTTGGACAGGAATGATTATGAGTTTGGGAATAAAGAGGTTACAAGTGAAACTGAAATATTCAATTACAATATATTTAAGGACATGCTAGGCAAAATGTACTTCCTGGGGTACTTTCAAGTCCAAAAGCTTTTGACCATGTATTCCCATGTCATGCTCACTTCACAGCATCAGAGTTGGAATTCTTCCTTTATTCTGCTTCCTTCCAACTCAGGTACAGATGGAGTTCCTGCTTTAATTCAACTTGGATGACTTTTCTGTGACATTAATACCTCTGCTATTCATTATTCTTTCCAAGTTTCACTTACTGTCTTTATTCAGAAAGGGAATATTGCTATTTCAGTTTAAGCTTCCTCTTCTCTGTGATAATCAATATACAACCCTAGAATCTTGTAAGGTCCCATATATCATGAAAAGAATGTGAAAAAAATTGTACATCAGCTAATTTAAATCTAAAATCTCCAATACAACCCTAGTTTCTTATCAAAATCAATTTCAGACATAGAAATAAAAGTTTATTCAGACAAGCAACTGAAAACTTCGTCCTCTCTCATCTCTTCCTCTTACCCTTCAGACACATATTTTTGGACATGATAAATGGAACCTCTATTCAGTCCTGATGATAAAACATCTTTATCAAGGAACTGAGAGGGATGGTATGTGTTGTCTTACATTTCACAGTTGTGAATGCTACATAAAACCTGGTCATATCCTCTTTTATGCTTTACTCTCCATGGCTCCAAGGAGAAATTTCTGCAGAAATTCCTTCAGGTATTCAATTCATGCTGGAAGGAAAAAATATTACTCAGTGTAAACTAGTTTCAGGGACACTTTGCAATATTTAAAGAAAATACTACTCTCATCTATCTAAGAAAGATTTTTTAAAGAACTTCTGCTTTTTTAGTCTTAAATCTTTCTTATGCTGGAGATCTACCCAGAGTAATCCTCAATCAAATAATGCTCCATCTAATATAACAGATTGAAAGTTTTAGCTGCAAAACTGCAGCAGTTCTTAAAAATAGAAGTTCTGATTTTTTAAAACATAATAAAAAAAATACTGTTTCTTTTCTCCCACTTGTTTTTATTTAAAGAAACTCTCCAGTGGTGTTACCTGACATTTAAGGAAGATACAAATCTATATGGCCTAAAGCTACTGTCATGAAGTAGAAAATTCCAGCCCAAGTGATTAAAGTTTCAGCACAAATGACAAAAGATAATGGGAAGTGTCTGGTAACTTAGCTAAATATATGTCTAATTACAGACAGTGATGATGACTTTTCTTGTAATATGCCTACATTTTTCACTAAAAGAGTAGACTTTTTTGCTTCACTCCTTTTCAGCTACTGCTCTGTCTTATCACATCTACTTTTTTGTAAGTTTTTTTTTTCTTCAGCTTCATTACTCCAGTCTTTGATGGTCATATGGCACAACCCAAGTACCTGTACAGTGAGCTCCTGATTGATAGTGAAGTGATCATGAAATGAAACTAAGATGATTGATTACTCTTAAGAAACATCGATCCTTGACTTTAACATTCTATCCTTAATGTTTTCCTGAATATATGAAATAATTTCAGTTTATAACTTAGCTGTTTAAAGTGTTATAAGTATAAAGTGTTTCATCTCCTATTCATTTGAAAAACTTCTGAATCACGTATTTCACGGTGACTGATAACCTACCCTTGACTCTGTATTAATCCCAAGGAAGGAAGCAGCCAGATCATTTCACTGACAGCCAGTGCGTCCCTTGAATATCTACTGAGCTGTGAGTTAACTAGCACAATACTCACTACTTCATATGCCTTGGACTTAAGATATTGACATTTCTTTCATTCTTTGGTAATACAGACATTTAATGTTTACTCCTTCATTCATTTTTTAGTCAAAATTCCAGACAACATCTTACTAATGAAAAAAAGGTCCTTTACTAATTCCTTGCTTGGATGAAGCTTCACATTTGTGCAAGCTCTATTGAGGTCAGAAAATAATAAAGACATTTAATTATATAGAAAAGCTACTGACAACTATTACAGAAAAATTCTCATGGATTTTTCAACCAGATAGTTTTCTCTCATTTCAATAGCAACAAAGTTACAGCGTCAATCTCATGAAGAACTGAAAGCAGTTGTGTTTTCACAACTATATCTTTGATTGCATAGTTTTACAGCTCTCTGGACATTAATTCCTACTTGCTGAAAAGCAATGTCAATGTAATTAATCAATTTTAACCTTTACCTTTTGGTAGCAAATTTTCTCTTTCCAAGTTGCATTATCAAACTGTACTCTTCGTCTCTTTTTGAATCTTCAGATTTTGAAAGCTACATTCACAGACAACACATATTCAACTTTCTCATAGCTGTTCATCTTTCCAGTAAGTTCATACTGAACAGGACTTTTTATAAATCCTGTCTTGTACAAAGGATTATGTTTGCTACATCCAAACATTTTGGCGAGCTATGTTATCTAACCTCTCTTTCTGTCTAGTTCTTTTTTTATCTGGCTGAGCTGAATTCTATTAGATTCAGTTAATGTGCACTGTCAAAAAAAATGTTCTCTGTGACTTGGTATCATGCACTTGACTCTAAAAGTTAAATATTTCTCCTCTTTTCAGAAATATTTTCCCCATTTTCAGTTGAAATCCCTATTACCAAATATTCCATAGTGTGTGTTAGCACATTAGCTTTTGTTGTAAGGGACCATGTAATTGCCATTCTCTGAATTTTTGCCTTTCAGAGAAGCTGGTATTCTGTAACTGGCTTCAAGAATGCATATTAGTGTGGTTAGCTTTTGAAGCCACTTAAGGTAGTTCAGATGCTGAAATTCTACACAGAATATGAGGTCTTAAAACCTTTTTGCTTGTAAAAAAATGTGTTCAGATGCTTATGAATTTGCTTGTCATGAATCAGACCTATTAGAGTAATTTAGCAACGTTGGAAAACATTACATCTATTTTGTATAAACAAAATGAGAAACAATTATGAAGAAGCAGTTTGCAGAGAAATTTGCTGTAGTGCCAGAAAACAAAACAACATCTCCTACTACAAGAAAATTTTGTTTGTCTTCTAACAGGGCATGTAAAAATTTAACCCATATTTGACGCTTAAATCTATATGCATAATTATACCTTGAATAAGTAAAGGCCCTAAGCTCATGCAAGGCCATATATGTCCTGAGACTATTATGTTTGAGAAGAAATTCAAGCTTCCTTCACATATGATGGGTTGATCATGTCATTATTTCATTCCAAATCAAATTGGCCTAACAACCAACTCAAATTGCATCTTTTTAGAGTGCTAGGAAATTTTGCCTTCACCCTCCCTATATGAACATGCATTGCTGAATTTTCAAAGATCAGAACAGGGAAAGAATCCCACTTCAGTGCTCACTGAGGTGTTTTATGGTTTGATTTTGGTCTTACTGTGTGCAAATTTAAGAATACCTGTATTAAATGAAAGGCAATGATATCATTGTTTCAGAGAAGCGTTCAATTCCTCTGAGGTAGATTCTGCTATCAAGTTCAGGAGCTACCACACAGTACAGCCCAGACACAGTCATGTAAAAATACTCAGGATTAGAATGACTAGAAGAAAATCCCTTTATGACCTGACAACTCAAAAAAACTTCTGACCAAATATTTTTCCAATCAGACTCTATTCTGGATACACAGCAGCCACAGCCAGTATTTCTCTAAATAACATTCAAGATACATATTCCAGAATAAAATTTGGATTTGCTTTGTGCTTTTGTAGTTCTCATACAGGTAACCTGTGAAATGACATATTTGCAGATATTTCTCTTTCAAGGTCAGTCTGATATGAATTGGACTCCTATTAAATTACTCCTCTAAATTTCATAGGTGAACACTGGAATAAAATATTGGGATGATGACCCCAGATCACCACAGTAATGACTGCAACTACTATATTTAGGACATTGTACTGGTTTATATGTCTCTGTGTTGAATTTAGATCTTCTTTCTCTCTTATTTAGTGATTGTTTGGGGTTTTTTTCCTCTTTCCCCCACAATATTTTTTTAAAGACATAGGACATATTCTTCAAAGCCATATGATCTTAAAGGCAACACCATGCCAGTTGACAAAGGGAAAAAAAAAAAAAAAAAACAAAATTCTTTTCTGCCAACTTATTCCTGGTCCAAGCAACTTGTGCAGTTCTATAGAGATCCTTCCGTGCTATGCATTACACAGAACCAAACAAAAAGGTAGTTCCTCTGATTCTGATTTTAATCTACTTCTAAGATGAAAAAGATATACATGAATGATAAATAAACCAGAAGATTGATTCAAAATTGTTACTAAAATCACCTATCTGTGGCCACAAGATTTCCTTTTCCCATTTTTAAGAGTATTAACATTGTCAGTAAACAGTCACATTGTTTCCAAGAACAAATTTGTAGGTGGAAAATTTAACTGACCAATATTTGTAATGGTCCACCAAGCAGCCTCAGTAGCCATGATTTTGAAATAGTTGAAAATTGTAAATTACTTTCCCCAAAGTTCAGAAGTACTGCATAAGGATTTCATTAACACCATTAATAGAAGGCATCACATAGCACGTTCAGTGATGACGACAGGCTAGAAGAAGCACTCTTTGGGACCAGCTTTACAGAGAAGGACTTGAGGCTGCTGGTGGATGAGAGGCTGGACATGAACAGTCAGTCTGCACTGACATCCCAGAGAGCCAGTCCTGTCCTGGGCTGCATCCACAGCCCCGTGGGCAGCAGGGCCAGGGAGGGGATTCTGCCCCTCTGCTCTG
>JAWWMU010000001.1:40766435-40782719 GCA_035048155.1 Cinnycerthia olivascens
TGGGGAAGGGTCTGGGGCACAAGGAGCTGTGAGGAGCAGCTGAGGGAGCTGGGGGTGCTCAGCCTGGAGAAAAGGAGATGAAAGGAGTCCTTTATGCTTTCTGCAAGTACCTGGAAGGAGGCTGTGGATGTGGGGGCCTTTTGTCACAGGTAACAAGGAATAGGATGAGAGGAAAAGGCCTCAAATTGCACCTTGGGAGATTTAAATTAGATAGAAGGAAAAAATTCTTCACACAAAGGGTTTTCAAGAACGGGAACAGACTGTACAGGGTAGTGGTAGATTCACCACTCCTGGAAGTGTTCAAAAAACCTGTGGATATGACACTTGAGGACATGGTTTAGTGGTGAACATGGTGGTAACTGCTCAGTCGATGGTTGAACTTCATGATCTTAAAAATCTTTTCCTACCTAAATGATTCTACAGCTCTACAATTCTATTTCTATTTTACTATAAAGCTGACTACTGTTTATTCAGTTCCTATAAAATTCTGTACACTTTATTATGTTGAGAGTAACCTTCACAGTTACATTGCAACAAGATTTAAATATGCAACAGTAAGATTTGTAAACTGTTTTGTATCTCCTGAAGGGTAGCCACAGCAAAGACGTAAAAATACTAAAATGGACACATGCAAAAAGAAGCAAGTCAAGTCAAAATACAGAGAAATGAGGAAACCAAGAATTAATAAAGCATATCACCAGCATTCTCAAGTAATGAGAGATACATTTCAATGATAATAAGAATAAAACTTACTATTAAACTTTACAGTAGGGCCTAAGTACCTACTGAACTGGGCATAAGTGGCAGCAAAAGATAGATGTTACAATCTCTTTCACCCAAGAGATATAACATTAAATAATAATAATAAAAAATGTTCAGTGGTAGACTGTATCAATAGAAGTATTTGCAGAGGCTCAGGAAATATTAATGCTGTTGTATAATGTACTCATGAGATTTCATCTGGAAACTCCATAAAGTTCTAGCTATCCTCACACAAAAAAGAGTTAAAATGGCAACAACAGGAGAGAAAAATTCCTAGCATGAACATGGAAATAAGAACGGTTGTCTTCACAGACAGTATTCAAAGAGCATTACTTGCTCATTTTACCAAAATGAAGGATGTGATGTGGAAAGGAATTACAAGTGATTTTTTTACAGAATGAAGGAATGAAGGAAGGTGTAGGAAGATGAAGTGGGATGGTGTCAGATGGAAAGAGAACCACTGTGGAGGTAGAAGAATCACATAAACTGGAAAAGAGACTAACAAAAAATATGCAAACTAAACAGAAATAAATTCAGTTTGAAAATTAGGATTCTGTTATGAGAGTAGTGAGCTTCTGGAACAAGCTTTTGGTTTACATGGTGAATAGAAGGGAATTCACATCTAAATTTTATATGTCCCTGATCAGGTCAGCTCACTGATAGCCTGGAGCATGAGTTTAAAGGCCAGGGCTCTCTTGCACTTCTCACCCTTCATATTGCTTCGAAGTGTTCATTGAGTTTCATAGCAGTGAATCTTGATAAAATGAAAGATTAGACACATTGAAAAAAATTAACCTTTTTCTTCAGCACTGCATTATAAATCTTCCAGAAATTAGTATAGTTTGTTGGAGTTTCTGTTCTGTTTCTTGGTCTCTACTCTCAAACTCTAGTGATGCTCAAATCAGCTAACATGGTAGATTGAGTTCAGACATGTGAAGAAAATCACAGTACTTCTGTGCTGTAGTCTTATTTTTTCCTACTAATGATTTTTTCCAAGGTAAACTGCAGTGTGTTTGCTCTTAATCCCTGAAATTTGACAGGGTATAGATTTTTATAGATACAATCACCATGGTATCCTAACACTTTCTATATTGGGACACTTCAGCACTTGACTTGATCAGAAACGCTCTTTTAATGGATTTCCAGAAGAATGTCAATACTTTTATGCTAATTTTACTGTGTAAATTGGATTTTAAAAAAAACTCAGCTAGAAAAATAATATTGTCATAATTCAAGTGACACATCTTCTACACTTTCTCTGTTCCTGGAATTGAAAGAATTGATCTAGACAAGACACTCAACTGTATATTCCAGAACATCTGCTAAATTTTTAAATACAAGCTCAGAAGAAAATACAGTCAGCAGCTTCCACTTGCTTCTTTTTCTTGCTATTACCAAGTGAAAGTAATCTAAGGTCAAAAATGATTCCCAATAAAATGCAAAAGCTGTGGAAGATAAATCTAAACTGAAGAAAATAATCTTATTAACTATCTAAATATGTTAGCTGTGCTCCTTAATCTTGAATAAAAAGTCATCTGCTAGATTTTGTTCTGTTAATAGCTGCAGGATGACTCAGAATAAACTGGAAAAAAAAAAATAAAGCAGAGAGTGCAGTAGGTCTGGGAGCCGTGTGTATAGATATGTTCACAGGGAGAGACTTGCTCTGCACAATACAGACATGGAGGGTGCACCCAGCCCTGGAGTGCTGTGACATCTCAGGGCATTGCAGGCACCGAGGAGTGCTGGAGAAATATATCCCAGTGTAGGACCAGGGACCAGACCCACCTGCACCTGCTCTGCCTCCTGTGCCAAGGGGAAAATGGCCCAGCTTTTTTCCCTACTTATTTCCTCCCCTTGGACATGCTGATGAAGCCAAGGCTTTGTGGGCAGTGAAGAATACGCAGAAACAAATTGAAACATATGCCATGGCACCTCAAAAGGCCATTTTAAACTATTCAAATGTATAGACTTTCCTAGATGGGACAATTTTTTCTGTACAAGACATAGACCAAATGTTAATTTCCTAGAGGTTTCTGAGGAACCTCCATAAGTTTAAGTAAGGGAAAAAAAAAAACAAAAAAACAGAATAAACTCCTGCAATCTCTTAATTATTTTTAACATGTTCCCCCAGGAAAAAGATCTCTGCTACAAACAAAAATATGCATGCAAGTCTTGGGAAATGTCTAGCCTAATTCAACAAATATTTTAATGAAAGGTCAGCTACAGGAGGGCTAGGAAAACCTTTATTTCACACAACATGATGCTTCTATGAAAATATAACATATATTCTTAAATCTCTTTCTTCCAGCCTTGCTCCAGCAGTGTAGTAACTTATTTCATAAACAGCCTACGTCTGCATGCCATTTGCATTTTTTCTGAATACAAGACATAATTCTTTTATTGAATGCAGTAATCCAGAAACTACTACTGCATGGTCTGCATGTTGCAATGACTGACCTAATGTGCTGGCTAAAAAGGAAAAAAATAACTATTATCTGTATTACTCATGAACCTAACTTCCCTCTTTCCTTCCCAAAATAACAGCAATTTTAGATTACAGATGTTTAAGAGTTCTGCGTGTTATATAAAGGCATAATATATGTGATATACTGGGAAGATGATGCTGAGATGAGTCCTATAAGTTTAAAAAGAATAAAATTATTCCAAAAGGAAATTTCAGAACTGAAAAAAAAGTCTTTAATTGCTGTAAGAACAGGAGAATGTGTTCAAAACTTCTACATTGGCATTTCACTGATACACACAGTGAATGCTTTCAGGGTAAAGGAAACAGTACAATTGAATATTTAAAGCTAAAGTAGAGTTTTTCAGAGAAGGAAATTTTATCTTAATCTTGTAATTCATCATAAAATAAATCTCAAGTGTGGGACAGAGCATCAGCGAGAGACAAAAAGGGGAGATAAAATCAAGACTGACTCCTTGTGCATCCCCCCAGGCTTCTCACAGGTGGGGTCGGGTGAGAGGCAGAAAAGGCCCTGACTCTGTGTAAGTCCTTCTCAGCAGCAACTAAAACATCCCTGTGGTATCAACACTGTTTCCAGCACAAATTCAAAACACAGCCCTGTATGGTGACTTAAATGCATCCCTACAAAAAAAGTTTTCCAAGAAAAACATCACTTATTTTATTCAATAGTATTTTCTATCCTCAAATCCACTTTTTCTAGGTTTCTTAGGAGTATCTTCCCTGCATTAGATTACTGGAGAAAAGAAAAATTACCTTCTTGTCTGTCTAAATCAGCTATAACTCAAAAATACGACTATTTTATTATGGAACACTCAATTTGACCCGATTATTTTTATTTTCAAGTTTTAAACAAGTTATTTACATATTTCCATACTCTTCACTGGACACTCTAAAAATGTCAGCTCTTTGTAATCTCTTGCTACAGACCTACTTTTTTAAATTGGGGAGTTCATTCTGTTGTTCCTCATGTTGAATGCTTGAAATGTCCAGAAAAATTTAAATGGAAACAGCTTTCAGTGCAGAAGGCAATTCTAGCAAGGTTAATCCTTTGTGAAAGTATTTTCACTGGGACTTTTTTTGGAAGGAGTGGTGGGGGGGGGTATTAATGAAAGGAAGAAAATGTGACAGAACAAGAGCATGAATTAAACCTTCTTTGAAATGAATTAAACCTTTATTCCTTCCTCATTGCTTCATTTATTAATCTGTCTGTAGATAAATGTAGTGGTTAGATTCAAATACAAGCCCTGTTTTCCTGCTATTTCAGGTAAACAA
Source organism: Cinnycerthia olivascens (assembly GCA_035048155.1). Classification (NCBI taxonomy): domain Eukaryota; kingdom Metazoa; phylum Chordata; class Aves; order Passeriformes; family Certhiidae; genus Cinnycerthia; species Cinnycerthia olivascens. The sequence goes on from JAWWMU010000001.1 coordinate 40,770,952, forward strand.
TCAGAATTTTTAAGAGCCCCTTACCGCCCTGACAAGCCAGGACCCACAGATTTGTGCAAAGAGACAAGGTTACACAGGAATTTAAGGACCTGCCTCTGAAATTGTGTGAAAAACTTTTAGTATTTCCTCTTCCAAGACAGGGTTCTTGTAGACGTCTGTGGATATTTTTGTAGCAGTGTGATTATTCCTGGCAAGGACACCTCAAAACACTTCTCCAAAACTTGCTTGGTCCTATGACAGCTGCTGACCTAGTGACAGTTTCTGACAGCAGCTTAAGCACAAAACTATCACTGCAAGGTAAGAATCACTTGAAAAGTCATTGTTTGAGGGCCATTTTTTCCCCAGATATAATAAATAACTTCTTGTTGTTGTTGTTGCTGTTGTTATATTCTGTTTAGCAAACCTCAGCAACCAAGTGATAAAATGGCTGTTGAAATTCAACAGCAAAGAGAGAAATAATGGAAGAAGGAAAAAATATCTTTATTGATGGATGCAGAGGACTCCGTGTCAAACTATCTTCTCAAAGAAAAAACTACAAGAACTTCTGTGGATAGTTCTCTGAAAATATCAGGAAAACAAGCAGCAAGGAATTCAGGTAGCAACTGGATGATGAGGGTCACTCCAGAACAAACTGAGAACAACCTACAAGAAATCATCGCATCACTTTTTGAACCCACATTTTCCATTGGAAAATTTCATAGAGGTCTGGACAAACCATAGCAAAAAAAGTATCCTAGAACATGAGCACAATTATAGAATATTTTGCATATTACAGGAAATTGCATAGATTTCAGCATGGAAAAGAAATATGATTGATTTCACAGGAAATACCTACTGAAATAAAAAAGGAAGAAAGAGATGTCTTTATATATCATAGCAAGATAACTGGAGAATATGCTAGGAAATAATCAGTACCCTTACACTAAAAATAAAATAAAATAAAATAAAATAAAATAAAATAAAATAAAATAAAATAAAATAAAATAAAATAAAATAAAATAAAACTGTGACATTAATGACTGCAGGATGCTGTGAAAGGTTAAAATACAGGGAAGGCTCCAGACAGGTGAGACATACTTATGAGGTGTCTTAGTTCTGTGGTTTGACTGTTTACTTTTATGCTAGCTAGCCCATACTAGCTCTTGATTATCATGATTTCATCTTCCAGATTATTATTATTTGAACTGTCACATTAGGAAATAACTTCACTGGATTTGTGTCTTTGACCTACAAAAGAATCAATTATTTACACAATTGTGCACGCCTTGGAGTACCCAGCATGTATTAGGCATTCTTCAATGTAATGCAAAGTACAGAAACAAATCCCATCACTTTGCAGAAGAGAATCCAGCCTACTGCCCACAATAGGCAGGAAGGGACAGGATTTTCTAGTCTTCAACACAGGGGCTTTAGGCACCTACAGTATTCTGACCTATTCTACACCAAAGAAAACTGCGTGGTGAGTTCGATAGTGCTTCTGAAGCTTCAGGTCCTTTGCTCTGCCTTCAAATCTCTCTGTGATTTAGCAACATGACTTCTTCAGATTAGCAAGTGTCCATTAAACGGAGGTTGGAATAATCACAAATGCCAGAGCAGCAATACATTTTCTGTGCTACTATAACCAGCAGGACTTGAAAACACGCAAAACGCACATGCTTGCAGAAATCTTGTGTAGGAATCTCTTTTAGACAGGTTTTCAAAATACTGCACAGAGTGAGAAGTTGCCTGCTTGTCACAAGCCACATGTTGCTAATGCCACGTGTAAAGGGTTCGAGCAACAGCAGTGTGTGTTGGAAGCAGGTTCTGGCGGGAGCTGCATCCTCCCCATCACCCCAAAGCTCTGCAGCCTTGCAGTACACACACACAGCTATTCCAAAAGTTCTGGCAACACCAAACATTTATTTAGTAGGATGAATGCAGCTCATCACAAGGGTGCAGCAAGATCAGGGATAGCTCCAGGTGAGGCGAGCCAGAGGCCACAGCCTGAAGGGTGCAGTGCCAGTGACACAGGGGAGGGCTGGGCAGGGGGGTGACAGCACAGGGTCCTGTCAACAGCCCAGTGGTCACCAGGCAATGGCTAGGCAGCAAGTCAGCAGCAAGGTCAAGCCAGGAAATCCCCACCATTTTCAAGGAAAAGCAGAGGTAGACACCCCTACAATAGGGCTCAGACAGGGACTCAGTGGTCCTGGACTAGGCTTAAATGGAACCCACACTCAGAGGTGTGAAGGGGTCCTGAGTGAGCCTTGTTAAGGCCATCAAGCACTATCCATGCCCTCAGGACCCCTAGAGCTGTATGTAAGGTAAACTCTACTGCAACTAACAATCATGTGCAAAAATACTTGTCATTTGAGCTGAGATGCACATCTCAGAAAGGGAAAATGGAAAGTACTGGGCTGTAAAATCATAGCATACTGCCCTTTGTAGGCTTAACTCACTGTAAAAGAGTTATTTTCACATTTCCAGTGAAACTCTCTGACATAGCTAAATTGATTTACAAAAGCATTTAAAATAGAAATGTATGGGGTTTAAAAAAACCTGCTGATTTTGTAGTACTCTCACAAAACAGAGGTTGTATGCACCCTTATTACAACAATAAGCAATTCATCAAAACAATGGTGCTGCTATAATGTGAGCTGTTGGTAGTACTGTGCAGAAAACAGAGCAGAACCAGGTGCCTGAGCCTTAAGGAAAAACCAGCAATAATGCTTCCATCCTGTTCTGCATCTGCAGAATGCATTACCTCATTAAGTACTGCTAGCTGCAGTGGCAGCACAGGTGAGACAGTGATGCTGTCTCTGGCTATAATTCTCAACCATCCACCAGTCTGTACTGGGAATTTACATCAGCATCTACTCTCTTTCCTTCTTGTCTCACTTGCTGTCTGCTTTCAGTACACAGCTCATTTTCCTACAGTAGGGCTCAATAAATTCATTTCCCTAAGACAAGGTTAAGGAGTCCTAGCATTTTAACAGCATTTGAAGACATCATCACAGTGTGACATTTTCAAACACTGTTGTTGAGGGTGAATGCATGATCTAGCTCCAAAGACTGATACTTGGCACAGAATCTGCCTGGGTTACTTATAGCTTATCATGTCTTGTTTTTGTTGCTTTGCTGGTGAATCAGTATATATGCAAAATCAACATGTATGGGAACTTTTCTATTCCCCACCAGTCACTGAAAAGGTTTCTCTTTATTTTTTAAAATGATTGGAGACCATCTTGGATCAGTCAATTTTAGCATCCCGGAATAATCAAAACCTCCTTAAAAAACAATAAGCTTGTTTGAAAATTTATCTGTTTGCTAATGGAATTTGCTGATAATGATTGCCTGTTCAAAGCTTTTATTACTTTCCAGTCCATTTTCTAATAAAATTTACATCTGCAATATATCAATAGGCACATGATCAAGTTTGTTTATAAAATGACCAAGTACTAGACGGAAAAAAAATCAATACACTTACTTTGTATCCTAACAGATAATTTATAGTAGCATTTGACATTAACTTGAAATAGTTTCTTCATCATTTTTGGGCAGTGTTTACAAGGGGGAAAAAAACTTCTTCAGTGTTCAGGCAACAGGAACTATACAGAAAAGCTTCTGTAACTGATATGATTTGATGAAAAGTAAAAGCCTACTAACTTCTACTGTACTGGGTTTGTGCAGCCAGGTTTTAATAGCAGTGGGGCTACAGCAGGGGCTGCTATGAGAAGCAGCTTGAAGCTTCCTCCATGTTTGACAGGGCCGGTTCCAGATGGATACACCACTGGTAAAAGTTGATCCCATCAGTGATAGTGGTAGTGCGCGGGATAACATAGTTAAAGAAGGGGGAAAAAAAAATAGTGTGCAGAAATAGTCGTGGCCAGAGAAGCGAGGAGCGAGAATCTGTGAGAAGAACAACCAAGAGCAAAGAAGGAGGGGCAGGAGGTGCTCCAGGCACCAGAGCAGAAATCTCCCTGCAGCCCTCAGTGAATCCCATGGTGAGGAAGCTGTGCCCCTGCAGCCCATGGAGATCCATGGAGATGCAGACATCCACATTCCATGCCAGAGCAGAGAGATGTCCAAAGAAGGTTGTGATCCCTTGGGAAGCCCATGCTAGAGCAGGCTCCTGCTAAGACTGCGGCTTCTTGGAGAGAGGAGCCCGTGCTAAAACAGGTTTGCTGGCAGGACTTGTGACCCTGTGGTCACAAATATAAGTTCTCAGGTCTAAAGACAAAGTAGTATACAGGAAATAATTAACTTTTTAAAAAGTATCATTCAGCAGTCATTTTCCAGTATTACTCTAGAAATGAGCTTATCTCTTTCTCTCATGAAAAAGGTGATTTTTCATTACTTAGATTCATATGTCTCACTTTCTTAGAGATTTTCCAAATTACAGTAGCTCTGTGCATCACAGTCTTCTTCTGACCCAACAACAAAATATGTGTTAACGACTAAAAGAAACTCCTAACGAACATTTCTGGAATTTTAGTAATCCTACAAAGCATCATGGCTGCTGACTAAAATGCTTCGACTTTGAAACTATCTACATGAGTCAATTACTTTCCTTTAGGTTAGAAGAAAAATTCAGCAGAAGGAAACAAAAAGAGAAAAGAGCAATGGAAGAACATGCCAGATTATGTGATGCTTTTGTTTCAGTCAAAGACCCAAATATCAGGGTACTTCTGCTTCGATTCAATTTCTTTGTGTTATCAAGCATAACACCACTTCACATGAACAATACTATCAACACTAAATCTACCATATGTGGCAAGCCTACATTTATAAATAATTATGACATTCATATTTACCTGGGAATACCTAGGTATAAATCATAATTCTGAATGTTTAATTTTCTATCTGTATGTCCTTAACAAGATTTTATAGGTAATAAAAGACATTTATAGTTAAAGAAAGTCAAATTATGTCTGAATGTTTTGCAGTACAAGAAAAAAAAGAAGACAGTGATTTTTGCAGATATATCTCTTTCTTAAAAAGTCTGCTTGCTTTTTGAGGATCTTCCCCACTGTCAAAGAATCTGCATGCCGAAGTTCTGTAAAACTGGTGGCAAATATTCAGAGGAGAATTTAATTTCATACTCATTAACTTTTTGAAAAAATGCTTTTGAGCAGAAAGCTGATATTCCTTTTCTACATAAAGTATTCCTTTTCTAAGTTAAGATCCTGAACTGAAACAAGAGCCCAGTTCCCAAGACAGAAGTTAGAGATGAGAGACAGTGTTATGCATCATGCAAAGAGGCTTTTAAATAATACACAATAAATAGAAATGCAGTCTTCTTTCAAAGCCTAGTCCTACATCTGTGCTCAAAAAGCAGGAGCCATGAGCCACATGATAAATGTCTGTAAACGTTCACTGAGACTCAGAGTAAAGGTCGAAGTATATAATATCAGTCAATCAATCAGCCCAGCATCTGTTTGTATTGATTTTCACAGACTGTTTTTCAAATGCAGCTGCAAGTTATGAAGTATCACAATGGTCCTTCCTCATACTTCAGCTCCCTACCTCACATGTCATCTTCGTATCTCATCCTTGTGATGTGGTAAATCATTCTGCATTGTATTAACTTTGAATAATTACTCAGGGATAGTAGGATTATTTCAATGTTAATTCATATCTGTAAATAATTTTACAAGATCAAGACTACACTGTGTAAATATTTGAGTCATGTACTATGCCTAAGGTATATTTGAATTGTATGTTTGAACATGGTCTATTTTTCAGCGTAATACACAAAACAGTCAAATTTTTGAAGTTTTCCTATTACAAACTCTTAAACTCCTATCAACAATAATTGATAGGATTTTTTAGATGTGCTGACATGTTGGGATTCATTTTTGTTGAGGAGAAAACTCTAAAGTGACTGCAGTAAGCCTTGACCACTTGGAAATAATTTGGTCATGTGTTAACCTCTCTCAGCTGTCGCTGTCTTATTATTACCTGACATCCTTCTCAGCCAGCTCCCACTTCTTTATTTGGCTGGGATTTATTTCAAGTTAAGAACTTTTTGGTGGGCCATCCAAAGCAGTGCACTTTATTTATTCATGTGCATAATACCCAAGGGAATCTCAGAAAACTTTAGCACTAATAACATGAGCAACTTCAAATATCTTGGAATTTATATCATTAGATTTTGACAAGGTTTTCTTTCTTCCTCTGCCTGAGAAAATAGGCCTTGAAAAGCATTTTTGCTAAAAAGTTCACCAAGTCAGTGTGGTTAAGAGCAAAAGACTATGAAAATTGATACTTTTTTTGTGAGAAAAATCACAGCTGATTTCCATGAAATTTTATCGGAAAAACCTATCTAGTTTGCAATTTGCTATAATTTTTCAGTAGTTTTGAATATATGAAGATAGCTATACATTAACATTCCCTTCTCCTCTGCAATTACTGAACCTTTCTAGAGCTACCAAGGGAGCAAACACAGCAATTTTGATTTCATGCAAAATGGCTTACACCCTTCCAGACCATCTTCTATTGTTTTTATTGTATGCTTGGCACACTGCAAAACTTTTTTTTTTTTTTTTTGCAATCTGACAATGCCTTTAGATTCAGAATTAATATATAGATATGGATATATTGATATTAACTGGATATATATATATTATAATTTCTATTTCTTCACTGTAACCACAATTTATGTCAGTATTTTCACTTGCATGGATAAAGTGTTCTCAAACTGTGGGATGAACTTTCCTAACGCAACTTAGATCTCTTCCAAAGCAAGATGTACCATGTCCAAGGAAAAACCCGAAGTCAGCATTTATTTTCTCTTATTTTTCTCCATTTGGGATAACACAAACATAGAATTTTCTAACTTATGATTAATAGAATAAGTTCTTCTGGGTTTTGATGAATTCCAAGCAGAAATGAGCTGGGAAAGCAAGAAGTAACATCAGGACTGTATATCCAGATGTTGTAAACTTTCACAACTATGTGATATTTCCAGAGGTCTTCTAGAAAGAAGTTATTCCACAGGGGTTTCCATTTTTGTTTATCTCAGCAGTGAAGACATACTAGGTTGTTTTTATTTTGCAATTTTTTGATTTTTTTTTTTCCCCAATCTAATGGTACTTTATTGATAAGTCTTTAAGTCAAGTTTCCAAACGTATGATTTGGTTATCTGTTAGGAAAAAAATAATGAGGAAGAAAGTTGGTTGATACAGTGTTTCTGAAAGAGCTAAATTCTCTTCAAATTTGAAATCACAGCCTTGGAACTGGACACTCAGGTGAGGTGTGCAGGTATTCAGATATGGGGTGATAAGTTCATGTTAAGAACCAAAGCTTGAAAATAAGTTACACAATATGATTTCTTCTTCATGCTATTAAACCACACAGTAAGGATGAAACAAGATTAGGAAGAGAATGGATTAAAATAATGTATCAGTCTGCCTGTTAATGTGATTTGTCCTTTATTATGCAATATCTACTGTTCCATCTGATCTTCTTTTAAGCTATTTCAAATTAAGAACACATTTGTTCCCTTAGGTCAAGATCCCCAGCTCCCAATTCCCATGTCAATGACATCTTCAGCTAGTGCCCATAGCACATCTTGAATTATAGATAACAGATATTTTACTAAAAAAAAGCTAAATATGCCTAATACTTTCCCATTTCCTAAATCTCAACTGTATTTATTAATGCACACTTTGTAAAAATATTCTGCATTTAGGTGGAATAGTTGTATGCTTAGATCTGGATAAACTAGCTCAGTATTACTAGTTTTCAGATTTTTTTTATTATTTCCTCCTCTACAGAATTTCTAGAGAAATTCCCTTAATTTCTTACAGTAAGTGATACTGCTTCCTTACTCAGACTTCATCCTGAAAAATCTCATTCATTAGTTAAGTCAGGACCCCCTGTCCTATTAAAACAGTGTTTCTGAGCGTATGCATAACTTCCTGTTAGAAGAGCAAATTTCACCTTCAGTTAAAAGCTCCCACACTTCTTGGGGGGAGAGCCTAATAATTCATGAGCGTGCTCTTACTTGAGACTGAGAGTTTTCAAGAAATTTTCTGTAGAAGCCCACTTGTGCATGCCAAAAAGAGAAAGGTGATTATTATATCAGCTCTCATGCTTCAAGATAAGCCTCTAAAAATTTAGAAGTTCATAAATTTCCTGGCTCTATTAGAGTTCAAGAATTTTCTTTCTTTCATTTTTTTTTTTCCCCTTTTGATCTAAGTTTAATCATTTTATTGGGTTTTCATAATAGTGAAAAATCTATTTCTTCATACAGGTAGATATAAATCTATTCAAAAGACACTGAACATTTAGGAAAATTTAAGAAAAGACAAGTACAGTGTCCAATATAATTTTGAAGAATGCAACAATGAAGCTTGAGAAATCACTTTTTCTCATTTTTCATTCAGTAGTTACCCTGTTGGAGCAGCTTTTTTTACTTCCTTCTTCAAGTTATGCTACAGAAGAAGGAAAGCCCTACAAGACAGGCAGCTGAAATAGTAAAATCAAGCAGTTAAAAATCAAGAAGTTGGAGCTGCATTTGTGATTTTAAATTTGTTCATTTTAAGACATAATTTAAACTGTCATTACTATAAACTGTCATTACACAATTACTTTGAATATTTTTCCACATAATTCTGACTCGGTATGTAGTCATTATTCAAGTGAGTAAATATTTAGTGGAAAAACTCATCCCATCTTTACACTCACAGAATCATAGTATGGTGTAGGTTGGAAAAGACCTACCAGAGCTTTCATGGGGAGATCTGATGAATGTGCTGCAATGATGCATGGGCCAATAACATTAGCAAACACTAAATTTGACATATTTTCCCTCATTAATCTCCCTTGAATATATGTAACACTCATTTACAAGACTGAACTAACACCATTTTTCTTAGGCTGCCATTTCTTCTTCCAGGACTATACTGTAGCCTAAATCCTAAAAAATGTCAAAAAATGTTGAATGTAGAAATCCCCACTGCTTGTTGCTCCTGGTAGCCTGCAGTACTGCAAGGCAGTCTATAAAAGATGGAAATGAGGAGACATTTCATCTTGTACACATGGAACAGCAGTAATTCTTCAAAATAAATGCAAAGACATTTTCACTGAGAATCAGTTTCCTTCAAAAAAACAGTTTGTTCTGTATAATTTAATAAAATACGCAAAATAATTTTTTAAAGCGTAGAAAGCCTACTGAATGCAATGATGAAGATATGGAGGGATTCTGACATTTTGTCACTTGGAGAGCTAGCACAAGCAACTCACAAAAAAACACAAGTCTTTAATTTGAAAATGAAAGAAGAGTTGAAGAACAGTTCACAAAATCCCCCCAAGACCCTTTCAAGTAAGATGAAATAACAGATTCTTCCACTAATAACATAATTTATTAATTGCTTCACAAAACTATTAAAGGTGTTCTGTGAATATTCAATCTTGCGCCAATGCACACGTCACTTGACGAGCTTTATGCTGAGTTTCCTTTTGAACGTTCTCTAAGTGACCAGCTGAAAAGCAGCAAGCTGTGGCAGACAAACATGCACTGGGGAACTACAGACACGCACAGGGGATCTACAGACACCTGCTTTCAGTAAGGTCCCTGCTCCTGAGGTTCCTGGCAAGGGCTGCGCCAGGAACCCCAGTTCGGAACGGGCTGCGTGCGGACACCATGGTCACTGGAAAAGGAGCAGGAGGCAGTGTTGTCCCAGAGAGTGACCACAGTGGAGGGGATACCCACACCCATGGAAGTCCCCATGTCCCAGCAGGTGGACAGCTCCTAAGGAAAGCTGTCACCATGATGAGCCCCCTCTGGAGCCAGGGAAAAGTGTGGACTGACCACAATGCCCTACCCTCACTACTCCATAACAATTCTAAGAAATCCGCGTTTATGAATTTTGCCTACTCTCAAGTTAAATAGACCATATTTTTTATTATATTTGATAAAGAAAAATCACTGCACACTGACCTTTACAAGAACATTTTCTTTCTGTTAGGTGTGCCAAATAACAGTTAAGTCTGATTTTTCCTCCATGAAACCTGTTAGACAGCTCAGGCAAAGAATTCCTTGAAATATCAAATACATGTAAAGTTTGTCATGCATCATCAGAAATCATGTATATGTTTTTCAAATTATAAGGTTTAATTATATCTTTCCAGTAATATCTGCTCATAGATCAAATAATAATTTGTGGAAGTTAAAAAGAAATTTCCAAATTCTCAGCTGTTGAGTAGCAGGTAATTGCCAGTGAAACCTAAGAAAATATTTTTAAGCCTGTTAGCACTGTCTAGTGTTTCTTGAATAACACTTAATTGCCAAGAAAACCATATATGTTTTGATTTGTCCACACTTCTGTCCTAGAAACTTCTGATCTGCTACAGTGAATGACTCTTGGCAGCTTTGGCTTAGGAAGTCCTGCTTTACCTAACCTGTGAGATGGATTTTCGGAGTCCTCCCTGGGCTTCGTGCTTCAGCTCAGCTATCTGGCTACTTATATTTCAAGCGCATATTTTAAAACTAACCCTACATCTCCAACCTACACTACCATCACAGAAACAACTGCCACCTAGACCTATTCACAGATGATTTGGTTGCATATGACCTGACAGCTGCTGTTGATTCTATCTTAATACCATTAACCTATGAAAATACATTCAGTGCAACTGCAGCCTTCCACCCTGAACTTCATAAAGTAGTTCAAATCATTATTTGCTGCAGGTCATTAAGAAACTAGTAAACAGACTATTTAACAATGATGCTAATGTAAATTTTCCATGACAGCAGTCACTGGTATCCTGCTGACAAATGATAATGTCCTCACAACGTGTCCTTAGAGCTCAGTAATTACTTCTGTATTCATGAGAGTATTTCGCCAGAATTTTACCTGATCTGAATGTAAAATCTCTCTGCGAAGTTTACATGTGCTAAGAGCATCGGGTGCATGTACAACATGAATATGTTCAAAACACCTCTAAAAGAAATAATCTGTTCACCTCAGGCATTACATAATCTTTTCCCCACCACTCAAGATTCTTCCTGAAATACTGCTTTATTGAACTATTGCTTTATCCTCTCACCTGACAAGATAACACAATAAGAAAACATTTCAAGGAACAAAAAGTGAAATGCTCCAAAAGAAATGCAAAAAAAAAGCTTTAAAAGCGTCCTGGCTACTTATGTAAAACAGGCTTTTGATATTTCAAACACCACTAGCTTAATTTGAAGCATAGTTTTCTGATGATGATTCTTTCAAGCTGCTTTTAAACCAGGTAAATTATTTGAAGGACAAAATTTGAATTTCGGTAGTTAAGACAGAATAGCTAATATTTTTAAATGAGTTTTTTTAAGTGTCCACCACTCAATTAAATTTACCTCCAAGTGCATAAAGAAATAAACATTGTATTTGAAGCATCAGTGATTACATGTGAGAAGTCATATTAGAGGAATAGTCTCACAAAATAAGAAAATCTGTATCTATAAAAGAGGGGTAATGGGGAATCAAAAAAAGCCAGGGCACTTCACCTAACTAAAGACTGCATTAAAATGGAATAGATGTGTACATGTGTACCTGAAGAATAATAAAATCAAACAATGTGTATTTTTCAAAAATTAACTGTGTCAAGCCAAGCTAATCTCCTGTATTACTATATTACTGGGTGAGCTGATTTTGGCTGATGTAATTTCCTTCATAGTAGCTGGTTTGGGGCTATGTTCTGGATTTGTGCTGCAAGCAGTGTTGGTAACACAGGCATGTTTTAGTCACTGCTGAGCAGCATTTACACATTTAAGGCTTTTCCTGCCTCTCACCCCACCC